>CM052797.1:76245482-76272718 GCA_028533885.1 Nasua narica
AATAGAATAAGAAAAAAATAAAATTTAAAATATTTAACTTTGAAAGACTAAGGGATCATGGGGAAAAAGCCATGAATTCTGTGTTGCTTTTTCCTAGCTCAGGAGTTCCGCAGTTCTCATTGATTGGTGAACTTGGTCTTGGCTGGATTTTCTCACTGATCTTCTGGGGGAGGGGCCTGTTGCAGTGATTCTCAAATATCTTTGCCCGTGGCGGAATTGCACCACCCTCGTCAGGGGCCGGGCTAAGTAATCTGCTCCAGTTTGCTCTCGTAGTTTTTGTTCCCTGAATGCTTTCCTACAGGTTTGGAGGAAGAGAATGAAATGGCAGCCTCCCAATCTCTTCCCTATAGGAGCCGAGATCTCAGGGCCTCACTCCTCTGTGCGCCCTCAGAGAAAAGCAGTCAATCACTCCCATCCCCTAGTCTCTGGTTGCCTTCCAAGCTCAGCCAGCCTGTGACAGAGTGTTTCTATCTCTGGTGCATGGCTCTGTTTGGAGTCTCCAAACCCAGCAGATTCCTGCAGCATACTCCCATGCCACTCCTCCTAAAAGAGGAAGGAAGAGGTCTCTCTGGATCTGCCCTTGTGGGGTCCCTGCCCGACTGTGGCCTGACTGTGCCTTGTATCACAGTTTAAGGTAATCCCAAGCTGAGCGCCAGCTTCTCTGCTCCGTCTCCGCTGTTGGCTTTCCCGCTCTGATACCTGGGAGCTCTGCCACCCTCAGACACCCTGGGTCTTTTTGTATCCCTAAGGGTCCTGAGACCACAATGTCCCAGCGAGGGCTCCGTCCACTGCCCCACCCTCCACTTGCCCACCCCCCTAACCCCCCACCCCCTCTTAGCCTCTGGAGCGATGTCCCTCAGCGGAGCCGACTTCTAAAAGTTCTGATTTTGTGCTCTGCTGCTCTGCGACTTGCCAGGAGCCAGCCCCTCCCCCCACAGTCTATCTTTCTGTCGCTTTGGATTCACTTTTCCACACATCCTACCTTCCAGAAAGTGATTGATTTTCTGCTCCTAGAATTGCTGTTCTTCTTCTCTTCTATTTCCTATTGAGTTTGTAGGTGTTCAGAATGGTTTGATAGCTATCTACCTGACCTTCTGGGATTTGATGATATCTCAGTTTCCTACTACTACGCCATCTTGCTCCTCTCTCTCAAGTTTTATTATTCTTAATGGAGATGTAGAAGGGACAAAATTTTTTTCACTTTGTATCATTAGTTTCCTCACACTAAACACTTACATTTTTTATCCCTTCAAAAAAAGGGGAAAAAAAGGCCATACTGACTGCCTTAATCTTCAGATAATATAAATGTTTTACTTTCAAATACATCAGTGACAATTATGCTTTTGTTAACTCAATCTTGTCAAAGAGAAATATTTTTACTTTTACTAATATTAAACTAATTAAGTTTAACTTTGATTTAAATAAATAAACCAGTAGTAATTAAATTCTAAAGAAGAAATACATTTCTGGAAAGTAATTCCTCTCTTGTAATATTTACATCTTTGTGGTAGTAAGATCTCTAGCAAGTTCATTATGTTGTGATAGATAGGAGCTGGACAAAGAGTGATATAAAGGACCCAAGTCCCAGTCAGAAGTCAACGCTTCTGTGGTTCATATGTAAATTTAAATAATTTAAGACTGAGCTAAGCCCATGTCTTCTATCCATTTAAAAGGGAAGCAATCAACAATAAGAGGCCTTTTCACTGCTATCTACACATCCATTCCGAGGAAGAATATTGTGTATTGAAACTCCCCTTTTTTTTCAGACACAGGATAGGTGATAGTGTATTGGCCAGGTAGTGACGTTTTCAGTGGCTATTATAGTTAAACCAGCTGAGTCAACACACAATTATTATGTAATACCCACTACAGGCATACCTTATATGTAAGGTTTGCTGTGAGTTTGGGTCCAGGCCACCAAAATAATGTGAATATCACAATAAAGTGAGTCAAATGATTCTTTTTTTTTTTGGTTTCCCAATGCATATACAAGCTATGGTTAATGGGTATGAAGTAGAGTACTCGTGATGAGCACTGGGTGTTGTATGTGAGTGATGAATCACTCAATTCTATACTTGAAACTAATATTACACTGTGTGTAATCTAACTGGAACATAAATAAAAACTTAAAACTACAAATAAAAGTTATGGTTACACTATACTATAGTCTACTAAGTGTGCAGTAGCGTTGTGGCTAAAAGATAATGTGTACACCTCAAATACAAAATATTTTATTGCTAAAAACTGTTAACCATCATCTGAGCTTTCAGGAAGTTGTCATGTTTGCACTGCTGAAGCATCTTGCCTCAATGTTGATGGCTACTGACTGATAAGAGTGGTGTTTATGGAAGATTGGGGTGATTGTGGCAATTTCTTAAAATAAAACTGAAATTTGCCACATTGATTGACTCTTCCTTTTCACAACAATTTCTCTGTGGTGTCTGATGCTTTTTGATAGAATTTTACCCATAGTAAACTTCTTTCAAGATTGGGCTCAGTCCTCTCAACTCTTCTGACATTTTATCAACTAATTTTATGTGATATTCTAAATCCTTTGTAGTCATTTCAGTGATCTTCACAGCATCTTCCCCAGGAGTAGATTCCATCTTGAGTAACCACTTCTTTGCTTATCCATAAGAAGCAACTCCTCATCCATTAAAGTTAGATCATGAGATTTAATCACATCTTCAGGCTCTATTTCTAATTCTACTTCTCTTATTATTTCCACCACATTTGCAGTTACTTCCTCCATTGAAGTCTCGAACCCCTGAAAGTTATCTATCTGTGAGGTTTGGAATCAGCTTTTTACAAATTCTTACTAATGTTGATATTTTGACCTCTTCCTATGAATCAGGAATGCCCTTAATGGTGTTTAGAATGGTGAATCCTTTCCAGAGGATTCCAATTTACTTTTCTCAGATCCATCAGAGAAATCACTATCCATAGCAGCTGTAATCTTACAAAATGTATTTTTTAAATAATAAGACTTGAAAGTTGAAATTACTCTTTAATCCATGGGCTGCAGAATGGATGATTTGTTAGCAGTCATGAAAACAGCATTAATCTCGTTGTACATGTCCACCAGAGCTCTTGGGTAACCAGGTACATTGTCAATTTTGAAAGTAATCTTCTTTTCTTTTGTTAGCAGTACATCTTGATGGTGGGCTTACACTATTCAGTAAAACATGTTGTACACAGAGATGCTGTCATCCAGACTTTATTGTTCCATAAGCACAGGCAAAATAGATTTAGCAGATTTAGCATAATTCTTAAGGGCCCAAGGATGTTTGGAATGGTCATTGAACATTGTCTTAAATTAAAATTACCAGCTGCATTAGTTCCTACCAAGAGAGTCAGCCTATTCTTTGAAGCTTTGAAACCGGACATTGACTTTTTCTCTCTACCTATGTAAGTCCTAAATGGCATCTTCTTCCAATATAAGGCTGTTTTTTCTACATTGAAAATCTGTTGCTTAGTGTAGCTACCTTTATTAATTATCTTAGCTGGATCTTCTGGACAACTTGCTGCAGCTTCTACATCAGCACTGCTGCTTCCCCTTGCACTTGTATGTTATGGAGGTGGTTTCTTCCCTTAAACCTCTTGAACCAACCTCTGCTGGCTTCAGATTTTTCTTCTGCAGCTTCCTCATGTCCGTCTCTCTGCACAGAACTGAAGAGAGTTAGGGCCTTGCTCCAGTTTAGGCTTTGGCTTTTAGGAATCTGATTTATGGCTGCTTTGATCTTCTATCCAGACCACTAAAACTTTCTCCATATCAACGATTTGGCTGTTTTGCTTTCTTATCATTTGTGTTTCCTGGGGTATCACTTTTAAATTTCCTTCAAGAACTTTTTCTTTGTATTCACAACTTGGGTAACTATTTGGCACAAGTGGCTTCACTTTCAGCCTGTCTTGACTTTCAGCATGCTTTCCTCACTAAGCTTAATCATTGCTAGTTTTTAATTTAGGTGACAGAAGTGTGACTCCCTTTCACTTCAACACTGAGAGGCCATTGTAGGGTTATTAATTGGCCTAATTTTAATATTGCTGTGTCTTAGGGAATAGGGAGGGATAGGGGGAGGAAGAGAGATGGGAATAGCCAGTCTGTGGAGCAGTCAGAACGCACACATTTATTAAGTTTGGCATCTTACATGGGCATAGTTCATGGGGCCCCAAAACAATTACAATTATAATATCAAAGATCACTGATCACAGATCACCAGGACAAATAAAATAATAATGGACAGTTTGAAATATTGCAAGAATTACCAAAATGTGTCACAGACACAGAGTGAGCAAATGCTATTGGGAAAAATGGTGCCAAAAGACTTGCTCAACTCAAGGTTGCCACAAACCTTCAGTTTGTAAAAAACACAAGCTCTGCAAAGTGCAATAAAGCAAAATGCAATAAAACGAGGTGTGTCTGTGCATTCCTGTTAATGTGATGGGTCCTGGGGTACAACGTTTGCAAAATCAGGCACTGTCCTGACCCTCATAAACCTTTACAGGAGAAGGCAAGATAAATAATAAAAGAAAACCATACAAATAAATGTAAAATTAAAACAGAAATAATTGCTATGAATACAGTTCCTCAGTTTTATAAAAATTCCTTAACAGGGACCCTATAAATCTGGGGATTTAACGTTTATTTCTAAGGGCATTATTCCTGTAGTGACTGGAAGCATATATAGGTGCTGTCTGCAGGAGGGATGTGGGTTTGGGTAGAGCTCAAGGCAGAGGAAGATTAAGCAAAACCCCCAAAGAAGGCTTGCAGAGCAGGAATGTAGAGATCTAAAATCAATGATGACAGTAGTGTAGGATGAAACTAGAAAAGTAACCATGGACAAGCCTCATAAGATTTTGCAGATTTTTTTTTTGTAATCCTGTATAGTAATAGGAATCTAATAGAGGGTTTGAAGCCAGAGTTAAGCCATATTAATTAGATATGCATTTTGAAAAGTTCATATAATTTTCACTACTGAAAGTAATTTGGAACCATATGGGTGATGCAGAATCAAGGAAACTATTACAGTAGTGCAGGTAAGAGATGATGGTAGCTTTCACTGGAGGGACTACATTTGAATACATAGAATCCTTTTTTTGTTGTGTGGTTGTTAAAGAATGCTGAATTTTACTGAAACATGTAGGTATTCCAGGGAGAATTTAAATAAGCTTGTATAATGTAAGCCATTTCTACCAGTGACTATTCTTCCAGATTATGTATGCAATTTATTTTTATTACATGCTTTCTCTAAATTATAGTATTTACCTGCTGTAGAGTGACTTAAGTTACTTAAGAGTGTTTTGTAATTTAATTATCACAAAAACTCAATGTTGTAACTATTATTATTCTTTTTTTTATTTTACAAGTGAGGAAGTTAAGTAATTAGCCAAAGATTGCTCAGCTAGGAAGTTTCAGAGTAGATATTTAAATTTAAGTAGAATGAAACTCAGCCGTGGTTTTACCAACGTATCAAATATAGTAAATAGATATTCACAGATATTATACCAAAGGGGCAAAGAAAATGCAGCTTTCTTATTTACTGTAAGTGATCTGATTTTTCTCATATGCATGCATCTACTTGAGAGTAGGGTGTCCTTGAGCTGAAAGGGGCATAGGAAGAGTTTCTAACCTGGTGCTTGACCAAAATGGCATTAACATTGCCCTCAACTTGACTAAACCTCAGACAGGTTTCTTCCTGACTATAGGCCCTGCATGTCCCTTTGTGTAGAATTTACTTAGCATTTTCTTTAGAAGATATACAATTGTAAATTCCTCCTGTTCCCTTTAACTGTATATAAATATTCTACCTGCCTCTTGTCAGTTTTGCCCCAGAAATTGTCTTTCTCAAGGACCTAGAAATCATCTCTGAAATGTAAGCATTGAAGGAGATAACACTACGGTTTCCAGTCTCAATGGAATGTAGGAACTTAACCTCAATGGGGGCAAATCAGGAAACACTGCCAGCCTAATCACAGAGAAAAATATTTGCACACTCAAGAATAATGTTATGTGCGGGACACATCCAGCTTTCCCCAGAAGTCCTCCAGTATTTTTCCACAAGCTCAACCCAGAGCTTAAGACTCTTTCCCTTTTTGTTTCAGCAAATTCTCTTTGAGTTCAGTCTGTTTCTGCCATGGTAATAGTCTTAAATACAATCTTTCTTGTTTAACTTTGGTGCAATGTTTGCTTTGACATGCTGAATATTTATTAGATATATTTTTGGGCCCTCTTAGTTACTACAAATGATATTTTGCCCACTTTTTTTTTTTGTCACTATATAGTATGGGGCACCATTTTTTCCAGCTTTTGTAAGTTTCCTCACTGCCCTCTGCGGGGCTCCACAGCATGCCACATATTTCAGGGATCACCCTCTTCCTTTGGCAGTGTCCCATTTCTAGTACCCATTTTTGTATCAATCAGCTATATCATCGTAATGCCACATGACAAACTACCCCCCAATTCAGTGGTCCATACATATAATTTCTTATTTTTCCCATTTTAGTTTTTCAGGTCAGTTAGTAAGGCTCAGGTTTTGTCCGTGGGTCTGAAATTGAGGTGCTGTAACTCTGCCTCAGGATATAGTTTGGCTAGGCATGGCTGTAATTTCTGGATCGGCTCCATGTACCTCAATCTGTGTTCGGCCTGATTATACAAGGTATGTTTTTCTCTGGATCCTGCAGAAGCATACAAAGGAACAAAACACTTTCCAAGTCCCTTCTTACATTACATCCACTGACATATCAGCGAAAATAAGCCACAACCAAACTTGAATTACGGGGTGGGGAAATACACTATATGTACCATGGAAACATGGAAAGGGTGAAAATATATACAACTCTTTGAGGGGCCATAATATTTTTCTTAGATAATTGCATTGGTATCCATACTGCCAGAGTCCATTGTCCAAAGCTGCAGAAACACATCTGGAGTAAACAGTAATAGGTTGATTTCGTTTTTAATTTGTTGCATTGAGGTGGAGCTGGATTGTTGGCATCTCAGAAAAGGAGAAGTGGAAGGTTGGAAAATCCTCAATAAAGGACTTGGGCCTATGCCAGTGATTCTGAGGGAGTCAGGGAAATGAGAGACAGTTTTGGAGTGGGTGATAATTATAGAAAGGAGCAATTGAAAGATAACATATCTGGGAGGTTCTTAAAGTAACAGGTGAGAACAACAGGTTTAGAGTTTTCATTGATAAATAATACCTGGAAGTGGAGGATATTGAGTTGTCTTAATAGTTGCAGTGGATTTTATGTCATGGCTTCAGAAAGGTTTAGGCTTCACTGAGGTAGGTTTGAAAAGATTCAGAAAGCAAATAGGGTTTTATGTCTATATACTACCAAGGGAGTTGCTTGCTCTGTCGGGTCTTCTGCCCTGCTTCCATCCTGTCCTATGAGCACCAGATAGAGACTCACAGAGAGTTGGTAAGTAATTGAGACTCCTTTCGTATCTGGGATTTCAGGGGACTCTTAACCTGTTACTCCAGGCCAACTTAGCCCTTTAAAAGTCCATTAAAATTTTTCTCATTTGCATACCCGTGTTTATGGCTGCTACCTTTTTCTCTCATGCTTTGCTGAAGGTGAAACAGTTTCTCCTAGGAAGGGCTTATTAACCCTTTGGAATTCAGTTCACCTGGTTGCCTTGAAACTCTGATAAACTCAAAAATATTTATGACTTTGGAGATCGCATAGATTTTTCTCATTGTAGGAGTACGTTCTCCTGCTACTTCTATATCCTAACCCTCTAATCTGTAAGGTTTTATTTTTAGAAAAACAAATGTCCTAGCCTCTGATATATTAATTACCATCATCAAGTGAGTTTCTCTTTTAAAAATGAGAAAACTAGGTCTCAGAAAGGTTAAGTAATTTGCCTCAGGTCAGGCCACTAACATATGGTATGGCTAGAATACAAATCTTGCCGCAATGTCCGGGTAAATAGCACTATACCATACTGGCCTGAGATGATTTTACCAGGCCCTGTCTCCTCCTTTCATAAGTACTAGACTACTCTGTTATGCACATAAATTGCATTCCCATGCCCTTCTCCATATTGTTCTTTCTGCCATAGGATAGTATCTAAGTTTTAAAATTTAACATGTACTAAACATGTATTTATATTTGCATTCCTTTTCTTATACAGAGTCTTCCAAATTAGGTAAGTACCAGGCTTCACAAATTTTGACCCACTCATGTTAAGTGGGTGCTAATTGGGCATTAATCTGAATTTTAAATTGATAATGCTCACATAATCCCTATTATATAACTATGGAGAAATATATTCATTAGCACATGCATACATGAAATAAGTTAGGAGAAATAATGATAACAAATATTTTAGGTACTTATTTGAGAAGAAAAGACCTTCCCATTTTAAAGGACATCTAACTTACACCCAAAAAAATGGAATCACTGAAGCACAAAACCAGTTTGACATCAAAATATGTCTTGAATTTTGTCTTAACTCTGATTGAATTATGTTTTAAATGATGGATCTTATAATATTTTTGGTCAAATTTACTCAATGGAGCAGTCACAACCTAGTTAAAAAAATGTCAAGTGTGGCACTGTAGATATTATGAGAATATTTTGTAAGGGAGGAATTGAAGTAAAGTGATCTATCTTAGATCTCCCTTTCAGCTAGGTGATGCTATTATAATCCTGTATATTTATAATAGAGATACTTTCTCTAAATGAGAAATAGTATCACAAAAAAATAAGAGGTTCTGTGTGCTCCCTATCAATGACTGCTTCATTCTATGTGTTTAATGATGCCTGTAGGAAAGCTTACTTAGTCTGACAAGATATTTCCATCAGCATCCTTAAGTTGAGCAGAATAAAAATGATGTGAAGATCATGCCTGGCTTTCATTTTGGTGAAGATCATGCCCTTAACTGTTTGCTTTTTATGTGGCATTTAAAAAATACATATTTCCATGTTAGAATTTTTAACATTTAGTGCATATACCTGGAAAGGTAATAAAAAGAATTTCTTCACAATCACAAATTAAAATGTAATCTATCAGTAGAGACTATTTTGTCTCAAATTCACATTTTTATGATTTCCATAGAATGAATCAATAGAATTAAATCACCAGGAATACCTAAAATGTCTGTGTAAAATGGTAAAGACATCATGCTCTTCATGGATTTAAAGACTTAAGAGTTTGAGACAAAAAATGTTTAGATAAGGAACTTAACTATAGTAATATCAACATCATTTTTATTATCAAAAAAGTTGCCCTTAATGTCCAAAGTATATTATCTTTATTGTCATAATGGTAATAACACCAGTCTATACAGGATGATTCATGACAGAATTGGATACTTTCATAAATAGATTAACAAGCTTATATTAAGGATCTAGACAAAACTACCTTGTAAAAGTTAAAATTTTTCCCTTTTAATTAATAAGTTTTGTAAACATGGAGATATACTGTTCCTCTACAATTCTTCATTTACTAATTATAGCATCTATTGATAATTATTGCTAGAATGAGTATTGTCTGAGTATTTATCAGTCGAGAATTGGTAATTATCTAATTCCATTATTACTTCTACATATATTTAGTTTGTATTTTATTTAGGAAACAACTTCTCTTATTTATTTATTTATTTATCTATCTATTTATTTATTTATTTATATTGTTGTGGATTCATGGAGTCCTCATTTGTCATTCCTCTTTATTAGATTTTAGATTTTAATTCATTACTAACATTATGTTGGAACATTTAGGTAAAGAACATTATCTTAAGGGTTGTTTCAAATTTGGACAACAGGAGTCTTGTTTTATTTTATCATGCTCCTATTCTTCTATGAATACTGTCTTACTTTCTGGCAAAATATGTTGTGTCAGACTCCCAAGGTCTGGGATCAGCCATTTCTCTGACAAACCTTGGTTCATTTAAGTAGAGAATACTATTTAAATACCAATTCTGGACATTAGATATGCCAATTCCTGAGTGTCATTATATAGCATAATTCAGAGAATAGAACTGGGAAAATATTTTTATAAAAAAATTGCAAGTTCTTACTGATACTGCACATTGAATCCAACCACCGCATGATTTTTTTCTCTTCTTTTCACATTTCACATTTATATCATCCGTCTCCCACAATGAAAACTGTGTCTTGAACATAATCCATTTACCCATTTGCCCTTTGAAGAAATAACTTTCTGATACGGTTTACTTCTTGCATCACACAAATTCCTAGTTGCTCTTCCATTGCATTTAGCTCCCATATTAAAACAGGATGCCTCTATATTAATGGAAACAAGATGCTCACTTCCTATCCAGGGTGGGGGTGAAAGTACAAGTAATTATTTACAAAGTTTACTCAGCCTTAATTTATGAAAAAACTAGACAGATTTGGTAACTGTAGTCATATCCCTGCAGCTGGTCCCAAAGCCATAAGTGATATTTGTCACCTTATTCCTACACTACTTTCTAGTTTTTCTCCTTCTTGATCTGAAGTTTGGTTGGCTTTAGCTGTTTGTCTGATACCCAGACACAACTTTCTCTCTGAATGACCTTAAGTCTTAGATTCCTTACCCTTATTAAGCAATAATTCTTGAAATTGCCCATTTGCCATTATCACTGTGCATGGAAATGCCAAGAGCCACATCCATTAATCCCTTTGCTCAAGAACAGGTCTGTTTGGGGCACCTGGGTGGCTCAGTGGGTTAAGCCTCTGCCTTTGGCTCAGGTCATGATCTCAGGGTCCTCGCATCAAGCCCCGCATGGGGCTCTCTGCTCAGGGGGAGCCTGCTTCCTCCTCTCTCTCTCTGCCTGCCTCTCTGCCTACTTGTTCTCTCTCTCTCTTTATCAAATAAATAAATAAAATCTTAAAAAAAAAGGATAGGTCTGTTTGTTTGTTAGTATAGTAATCTCTTTCTCAATCAGCTGGGATACAATGCCCATTGTATCCATTAGATAGTCTCAACTTCAAGTTTAGTGGAATATTCAGTTAGTCTTTGAAAGAACATTGTATTTTGTGGAAATCATCAACTCAGTCTTATGGAGTCTAAGTTGTGGGAATGTTTTTGTTTTTTAAAAGATTTTATTTATTGATTTGACAGAAAGTGAGCAGGAGCACAAGGAGGCAGAGTAGCAGGCAGAGGGAGAGGGAGAAGCAGGCTTCCTGCCAAGCAGGGAGCCCAATGTGGGGCTTGATCCCAGGACCCTGGGATAGTGACCTGAGCCAAAGGCAGATGCTTAACTGACTGAGCCCCCCAGGCAACACTAAGGTGTGGGAATGTTAAACAAATTCAAGAAGTACAGTGTGTCAGGCAGGATTACCTGTCTTTCCTGGTTCCTTCACCTATATGTTCCAGTGCTAGATATTAGCAATTATTTGGCAAATATACCACATCTTAGAGGACAATGTCACAAACTGAAGGGAGTTATCCCTGAGTTAGCATCTTTGCCAAGCATTTATCAGGCCATTGTATTATGACTAACTGCTTTTGGATATTGTATATATGGATATGCATATGGTATATGGTAAGATAATATGATAGCATTGTCAAGAACCCATTGTCCCAACTTTTCTTTGATATGAGTTAATATCATGTGGAATTTCATGCTGCTAGATTAGTCATTTTGTAAGTGATGAGAAGATAATGCTGTAGGAGGCATCTGGGCAAGGAAGGCAAACACAAATCCAAAGTGGTTATCTATTCCAGTAAGGATGGATCGATGTCTCTAAAGGGCTCCATGATAATCTCCATGTCATTTAACAGCTGACTTGCCTCCTTGAGCAACATTTCCATGTAAAAGTCTCAGGATGTTCTCTGCTACCAGCAGATTGGACATTCATAGTGGCAATAGTTAGACAATTATTGAAGATAACTTCAGACAGTCCCCAACTTATGACGGTTCGATTTGCATTTTTTTAAATTTTAGGATGGTGTGATAGTAATACTCATTTAGTAGAAACTGCATTTTGAAGGTTGAAATTTGGTCATTTCCATTTCCTAGGCTAGTAATGTGCAGTGTGATACTGTCGTGGATAGTGGCAGTGAGGTGCAGCGCCCGGTCAGCCACATGATCACGAGGGTTAAACAACAATACACTTAAAAACATTCTGTACAGGGGCACCTGGGTGGCTCAGTTGGTTAGGCGACTGCCTTTGGCTCAGGTCATGATCCTGGAGTCCCGGGATCGAGTCCCATATCGGACTCCCGGCTCTGCGGGAAGTCTGCTTCTCACTCTGACCTTCTCCCCTCTCATTCTCAGTCTCTGTCTCTAATAAATAAATAAAAAAATCTTTAAAAAAAAAAACAAACCATTCTGTACAATTCAGCCATTCTGTTTTTCACTTTCAATAGAGTATTCAATAATTTACATGAGATACTCAACACTTTACCTTAAAATAGGCTTTGTATTAGATGGATTTGCCACTATAAGCTGACACAAGTATTCTGAGTATATTTAATTACTAGACTAAGTTATGATGTTTGGTAGGGTATGTGTATTCAATGAAATTTTTACTTAGGGTACTTTCAACTTGTAAAGGGTTTTGCAAGACGTGACCTCATCATTACCTGAGAAAGATCTGTAGTTCATAGTTTTAGTTCCACATGTAATCTTATCGTTAATCCATTTGACAACAGTGGAATGCTACGGAAAGAGGCTTCCTTACCTCCAAAGGATGAAAGATGTGTACGTGAACTTTGAGAATTTGTGTTAGTTTCTTATGATTGCTATAGTAAATTACCACAAACGTGGTAGCGTAAAATGATGTAAATTTATTCTGTCATTGTTCTGAAGGTCAACATAGGGCAAAATCCTTCCTTGCCTCTTCTAGCTTCTGGTGGCTGTTGTCATTCCTTGGCTTTCTTGGCTTATGGCCATGTCACTCAACTCTTTACATTGCTACCTCCTCTTCTGCGTGTCTTCTAGAAGGATAGCTGCCATTGTCCATTGCATCATCTACAATGATATCATCTCAACATTCTTTTTTTTTTCTTTTTTCTTTTTTTAAGTAGACTCCACACCTAGTATGGAGCCCAGTGCAGGGCTTGAATTCACAACCCTGAGTTCAAGACCTGAGCTAAGATCAGGAGTTGGATGCATAACTGACTAAGCACCGAGGCACCCCTCATATCAACATTCTTAATTTATTTCCATCTGTGAATAATCTTTTTCCAAATAAGATAACATTTACAGATTCTAGGGATTTGGCCTAGACTTGTCTTGAGGGCCACCACTCAAGACCCTATACCTGGCAAGTGTGAAACCTTCCTGGATGAAAGTATTGCTATAACCCACGTGTCATTCATCTTTTATCAAACCTAAATTAACTTCATACTGATAACATCATTTCACAGAGCACATTTAAAAAAATAAACAACAAAAACACAATGTTGCATCTTCATTATCATTACATATTCTAAGATGTTTTATTCTGAGATTCACTGTATATGATATTCAGTACAAAATGAAAAACATCCTAAGTTCTAGTTAATGCTGCCTATAAGAACCTCTTCAGGCTCTTCATCAGAAGTTCAGTATGGGTAACTTCTGGGAATAGGACAATGTCCTGATGGGTGGGAGTAGCTCCTATCCACACAGGCCAAGAAGGCCTAAATGCATGGCAAGTGTGTGGGAGTAAACTGCACATGTATGTGCCTCATGTCTGGACATCCAGGGATGTTCTGAGATGGGTCCTCATGCCCGGGCCTGATACTTCTGGGGGATACACAGCACTGCTCAGCTCCAGCCTGCTGGAGAAGAGAGAAACCCAACTGTCATATTTTGAACTCACTAAGAATTAATTTCCCTTATTTGGAAATAGCACTATTTTTCAAACAAAAATTAGTAATGCCAAACTTCAGTATAATTTATAGTATAATGGCACAATCACTATAAGATTAATAGGGAAATATTTACAGCAACAATATCACAAACAAATATTTCATGCCTTTAATATAAATGTTTAAATTTAATTTATTTACAAGGGGTCATCTAATTTTCACCACGTAATGTTATGTGCTAGTTCTCAATTGTAATTATTATTAGATGTAACTCACTATCAACATTAAATCATAATGTAATTTTGTAACCTGCCTCAGACTAGAACATATTACATTTTGTTCATTCATTAACAGATATTTAGTCATGTTCCTAACATATTGGTGGAAAATTTGCATTTTAAAATGATTACCTTTGAAATAGGCCTAGGGGTAAATATCAACATTTCAATGTTTCTGAGTTAAATTAAAATCCCTCAACCAATAATTAATTGGGTCCTCACAGTCCAGAAAAAAAAATATTCTGCCACTTTCCAATTGGGCCGTTCAGATGTGTAGATTTTTAGGAAAGAATAACTAGCCTCTTTATACAATTTTAGCTTTTTCTCCAAAAAGTCATGAGTAAAGAAGCAAAGAACATGATGATGAGAACTGGAAAGAAGGCAAATATTCAGAGCCTTTCAGAACTTTTTTGTTTTGTTTGTTTGTTTTTATGAGTTAGTATGATGTTTCATAAAAAGGATAAAGCCAGAGAAATTGCAAGGTGGAGCTGAGCAGATTTGTCAAATATGGAATGCTACATGCACAAGAAAATATACAAAGACTGCATTTTTTTTCTGAGTTTTCAACATGGGCACCCATAAATGAAGAGGTTGAGGAAGCTTTCTGTTTTTTAGGTATGATTCTTTTATATAATAAGTGTGCTGCAGTTGTTAGTAGACAGACTTTGGTCTAAGTTTATTAGATTAGATTAGATTATTAGATTATAAGATTATAATTAACTTTTCTAAATTTCAGTTGCCTAATTTGTGAAAATAGGACTACATTACTAATTTTTGTTTGATTGAGATTAGCTCAGGGACTGCATGTAACTTGTATATCTACACCAGGTACATAGAAACCATTAAAGAAATGGCTAAAATACAGCTAAATATAATATTACTATTATTAGTGTTATTGTTGGGTTGATATTTCACCTCTTCCAGGTCTTTGCTTAGTTGCCATTTCTGTAAGAAGATTTTGATCTCCTTGTCAATATACATAAGCCCTGCCCTAATGCTTTTCCCCTGGCCCATTTTACCTGATATCATTTATTATTATCAGAGGTACTCTATGTCATTATTTAACAATTAACTAATTAATTGATTTCCTGTATCCATCCCTCTATTAAAATTTAGGTTCCTTGAGAAAGGAATCTTATCTGCTTTCTTAACTATGCTTTTCCCAGTGACTACATTCTAGATCCTAGAACAACACTTGGCATAGACTATATGCATAATAGTTTTGAATGAATTAATATTAAACTTTGGTGAACTTTAGCTTATAAAAACAGTTGCAGAGTCCAAGAGAAGACTTTTCTCACATATAAAAGTTAAATCTTACCATAATCTAAATAGCTTATCCAAAATCAAAATACAGTTTAGTAGTGGACTAGCGCCCATTCCTCTGATTCCCATCAATCTTTTGCTTACTTAATAATCATGATCTTTAGGGCACATGGTAGCTCAGTTGGTTAAGCACCTACCTTCAGCTCAGGTCATGATCTCAGGGTCCTGGTATCGAGCCCCCGGGAGCCTCCCTACTCAGCAGGGATTGAGCTTCTCCCTCTGTTTCTTCTTCTCAATCTCTCTCTAATAAATAAATAAAAATTCTAAAAAAAAGAAACCCAAAACAAAAGAATCATGATCTTTTATACTTGAGTAGTACATGAGTTCTTCTACAATTGATGCCTTACATATTGTGGATATTTTAATTCTTACGTTAAAATTAAAAAAGAGATATCATTTCCTTTACTTGTAAATGATTTTAGAGACCCATAATTTATGTGGTGCCTCCATCCTTGTCTCCAGTTTTTTTCATAACTACCAAGTTGGGACAATTGTTCAATTTTATTAGCTATCAGCTTTCATTGTTTCAAAGAGCTATCACCATTTAATCACAGAACCTTCTATTGAGTCTTCCCTCAAATTCTCATAGCTTAGAATAAATAACGTGACTCTAAATATTGCCAAATAAGACATTGCTTTTTGTTGTGCTGTAATATCTTTTACATTTGAAACATCCTCAAAAAGAGACTCTCATAGATGGAGAATTTTCATTACTACTGTACTGACCCTGTAAACATGGATATACTGATCATACTGATCACTGATGATGGCTTTTTGAGTACTTAGGAAATCTTACTCCTTTGTTAAATAAATCTCTGCCTAAAATTGGACAGAGAGTTTCTAGGTCAGCCAGTGAAGCTGCTCAAATTGTGACAAAGGTGCTTCTTTGGTTTACCTATTTTTTATGTTCTGTCAATTGCATTTCCACTGACAAGACATTTGAAAAAACGTTTTCACTTCAAAAACAAAGGAAATGGAGAATGATCAATTAAAAAGACAAACAAACTACTATTTACCAAAACTGTTAGTCACTCTACATGCAATATTTCTGAAAGGTAGCATGATTCCATTCCTTCACTGGAGGAAATAATGCTGAGGATATATAGTTGACCATTAAACAATGTGTAGGTTAGGGACACCAGTCCCAGTGCAGTCAAAAATCTATGTGTGGGGCACCTGGGTGGCTCAGTGAGTTGAGTTTCTGACTATTGGTTTAGGCTCAGATCATGAACACAGGGCAGTGAAATCAAGCCCTGCATGGAGCTCCACACTTCGCAGGGAGTCTGCTTGGGATTCTCTCTCTCTCTCTCTTTCCCTCTGCCCCTCCCCCTGTGCACTTGATCACTCTCTCTCTCATTCTCAAAATATATAAATAAATAAAAACCTTTTTAAAAAATCCATGTGAAGCTTTTGACTTCTGGAAGCCTTACTGACAACATACACATTGATTAACACTTATTTTGGATATTATATGTATCACATACTGTTTTCCTATAATAAAATAAGCTAGAGAAAAGAAAATATTACTAAAAAAGTCATAAGGAAGAGAAAATGTATTTACAGTGCTGTGTAACATTTATCAAAAAAATATCTGCATTTAAGTGGAACTGCACAGTTCAACCCCATGTTGTTCAAGTGTTAACTCTATAAGTAACTTGGTTAACGGTTCAAATGAATGACCATTCATATCTTCTTACATGTAAAATCAAAATCTGTGTTATTTAAAATATGCTATATTGTCACTTCACCAGGGAAGGTCATAGTAGAACTAATCATATACAAAATATAACTGTTATTAATACTCCATCTCACTTCCCACCCCCTTCACTTTACTGGATAATGGGAAAAAAATACAGCATGCTTGATTGATTATTTAGTTTACCTTTTGTGTCTACTGGTATTATGAGACTAGGAAATACTATATAGCACAGCTCAAATCAATAAACTTCTACAGAGATTTATGGAAGTTGCAACATATTGAACAGTATTCTTCTCTACTTATCTCTTTCCAATGATCATAGAAATCCACATTCAATGTAAATGGCATGGAAGCATTATCACAAGTATAGAAAGCCTCAAAGATAATTCAGAGCCCTTTTTTCCTTGACAGTTTTCTGATAATACTACTTTATCCTTGTACATATTATATTAAATTATATCCAATACATATATCACTATACACTAATGTATTATATTTTAAATGAATACAAATAAAATCAGCATAAGACATATCCCCAAATTCTGAAGAAATATAAAATATTTAGTTATTCTGGAAATTTGGGCCTACTAATTTTGCTTAGATAAATGTGTACCTATGGCAGCCTCTATAAATACATTAAACACCAAAACGATATAAAAATCTAAAAATTGGAAAGAGGAAAATCTCACTTCCACTCTTTCTAGAACTTTAAGATATAAGCAAAGGCAGATGACCAGCTATCTTTTATTTTAGTTCTTGGAAGTGAAAATGTAGGGTACTGAGAATTCTGTGAATTGTGAATTACTCAGTAATATTGGGAAATAAGGAGGAATGAATATAAATGATATGCTCTTTAATATTTCAATGCAATTTTATTTCTATAACCTAATACTCAACAAAAAGAACTCTGAGCACAGTGTTATGAATTTTTCAGATTGACTATAACTCAGTATCAGTCAGAACTCCAACAGAGAAACGGAACCAGTAGGATCCCCCCAATTCTCTCTTTCTCTTTTTCCCCCTCTCTCGCTCACCTCTCTCCTTTTCCCTCCCTCTCTATATATAGATAGGAATCTATCTATTTATTTGCACGCAGAAACCTCTCAAGCAGGAAGTGATTTTAAGTTGACACATAAAATTGATGATGACAATTCACCCCTTGCTAATTTGTCACCTATGCATATATCGTCCTTAATTCACACCTAATCTACACATAAAGACAAAGTCATACTTCAACTGAACATGATACAAATGTCCCATATATAACCCAAAATATGCTAAAATTTCCCCAAAAAATAATCCAAAGTCTTTGGGTGATATTCACTCTTTTATTCAAGTATAATTATTTTGAATATTTTTATTCAAGTATAATTAATATACAGTGCTATATTAGTTTCTGATGTACATTATGATGAACAATTCTATAAATTACTCAGTGCTCATCATGATAAGCATATCCTTTTTTTTTTTTAAGATTTTATTTATTCATTTAACAGAGAGAGAACACAAGCAGGCAGAGAGGCAGGCAGAGGCAGAGGGAGAAGCAGGCTCCCTGCGGAGCAAGGAGCCCGATGCGGGACTCGATCCCAAGTCACCAGGATCATGACCTGAGCCAAAGGCAGTTGCTTAACCAACTGAGCCACCCAAGTGTCCCGCATATTCTTTTTTTAAAAAAAGATTTTATTTCTTTATTCGACAGAGAGGAGAAAGATCACAAGTAGGCAGAGAGGCAGGCAGAGAGGGGGAAGCAGGCTCCCCGCTGAGCAGAGAGCCTGATGCAGGGCTTGATCCCAGGACCCCAAGATCATGCCCTGAGCTGAAGGCAGAGGCTTTAACCCACTGAGCCACCCAGGCACCCCATGATAAGCATATTCTTAATCCCCTTCACCCATCCCCACACACACCTCCCTTCTGGTAACCATCTGTTTATTCTCTATATTTAAGTTCCTCAAAATATTGAAAATAGAATTAGCAAATGATTCAGTAATTCCAATGCTGAATATTTACCAGAACAAAATGAAAGCACTAATTGTAAAAGATATATGCACCCCTCTGTTTATTGCAGCATTATTTACAATAGGCAAAATATGGAAGCAACCTGAGTGTCCATCCATAAATGAATGGATAAAAAGTTTGGTATATTTATAAATGGAATATTATTCAGCCGTAAAAAATGAAATCTTTCATTTGCAATAATATGGATGGATATGGCGAGTACAATGGCAAGTGAAATAAGTCATAGAAGGACAAATAGTACATAATTTCACTCATATGTGTAACTTAAGAAGCAAAACAAATCAACACAGAAAAGAGACAAGCAAAAAACCAGATTCCTAAATTTAGAGATATTCACTCTTCTTGATATCATGTAACTTAAATTCTGAGATGTAAAGATTAGTATATTTTATGTTAAACTATAAAGCAATAAGGAGAGAAAGATATGAATATACATTTATATATATACATACACACTCAAATATATTTATAATAAAGAAGAAATACCTCATGAAGATTATAGTTACACACACAAGCATATTCATAATAGGGATAAAGAATAAATACTCATGAAAAGTACAGTCCTTGTTTCTATAAGTGGTCATGTGGTCATACTTGGTATTTTACTGCTACCTATTCCACAATCCCTTAGTCCTTGGCAGGCACTTCAACTGGCTGTCATTTATTGCCTTATGGGGTGACCAAAACTTTCATTCCTAAAGGGTCTTGCTCATTAATAGTCATCTTTGAGTTGAATCATTGTAGTTTTCCATTGACCTTTGTCACAGGACATGATAATACTAAGAGATGCCTTAAGGGATCTTCTGTGTTCCAGACATACCCTTATTGCCTGCACTGTGTAGTAACAGTCTAATTTCCCCCTTGGTAATCAAGATCAATAACCACACTCAGTAAACCTTTGGCCACAGTACATAAATCAACATAGACTTATAACTCTAGCCATATCTCCTTTCAATGCAAAATGAACAATCAGGTACAATACTCAAACTTTTCTGCCCACTGGGAGGATTTATATCCCTTTACCATATTTCCTTCAGGTATGTTCCAGAGAGAGGCTATAGTGCTAAAGCTATTTACTTTTGGGAAGTACCAGCATATCATGTAGAACCATCTGTAAACCAGGCCAAGTTTTCTTTTCATTAGTCAGCTATTCATAGGGAACTCCATGAGGAAATAGGTGTTACTGGGAGAGAGAAGATAATGTAGCAAGAGTAGGGATCATGGGCATTGGGTCTACTTCCTCATGTGACTTACTTGTGCCTCTAGGGCTTCTGAAGCCCATTATCCTTTGATGGTAGAGTTTTGATGTTCACACCCAACCTTAAGACTTGATGGGTCAATGACATTCAGTCATGATGGGCAACTCAGGTGACATTATATCTTGGTGGCTCATGTTTAAGCATTTAGTGTTCACTAAGGCTCAATAGCTAGCCAAAAACTGCTTCTCTGTTTGACTTAACTTCACTTAGCCTAATACCCTCCAGATCCATCCATGTCAATGCAAATGGTAGGTATTCGTCCTTTCTAATAACTGAGTAATATTCCATTGTATATATGAACCACATCTTCTTTATCCATTCATTTGAACTAATGAATCATTGAACAGTACATCAAAAAATAATGATGTACTATATGTTGGCTAATTGAACTTAATAAAAATAAATACATGGTGGTGGGGGAGAACTGTTTCTCAGAAGAGTAGTTATCCTCCAAGGATAATAAAACTTTGATCCAAAATCCTAAGAAAGACCTAGAGGGACCTACCACAGGCTCCAAACAACCTCTCATTCTACCAATCACACTTCAAGCAACATCAGAACTGCTAGATTATATGGTCCAAGTGACAGAGTAGTTAGCATGGCAGTCTAGATCTGTTGCAGAGCCTTTTCTAAATGTTCTCAAAACTAACAACTCTTTGAGTTACTTGGTAAAGAGAATGGAGTAACACACTCAGTTGACTAATATGTTGCCTCCAAAATCAAAATAGTACTACTCTATGTTGTACCTCATTTTTGGCTATGGAAGGGGCCAGATGCAATAACTTGTCATTCACCTTAAAAGGGATCTGTATGTTACACCACTAGACTCCTACAGATTTCACTGATGTTTGAATTCTGAAGTTTTGTCAGATTTATTTCCCACTCTCTGACATGCAAATTTCTTACCAATATTTGGCACCATTGCTGCTTCTTGCTCACTAGTTGCAGTCAGCATACTATCATCAATATAATGAACCAATAACATGTCATATGGACCAGTAACACAGTCCTTATGAACAGAAAAGTGATCAAGATCCCTACAAGATAGAGAGTTTATATGCCTGAGATAGAAAGGTATATTGCTAGCTGAAAGCAAACTGCTTTAGGTGATTTTTACTGCTATGTATCCAGAAAAAAATTAGTTTCTAGATCAATAGCTGCATACCACATACAAGGACTTGTATAAATTTGCTTAAGCAAATTAGGATCATTTTACATTTTGATTCAGCATTAATCTTTACTATCAATCCTGATAAAACACTTTGAATAGAGCTATGTATGTTAGGTATTCTAAATTTAGATTGATACAGTAAATATTCCTTCTGAATCAAAATGTAAAATGATCCTAATTTGCATACAGTTTTCCATAGCACAAATTAGGACATTTTTAAATTCGCATAGAGCAATTTTTAAATAACTATTAGCTTGTTTTCCCTTAGGCTGATTTCAAAGCATATCAACATGTCAGAATTTTTTTTAAAGGTAAGGAAGAAAACTTTAAAAGCTGAAAAAGTTTTATGCAATGACAGATTCATAAAACACATGCATGAAGAGACTGAGTTTTTGAACTGAATAATTTTTGCCTTTATAATACAGATGTTATTACAAGAGTCAAATTGGTGTGTTAGCCTAACAGCTCAGAAATGGCAATTTACACATCATTTAGTACAATGAGATTCCATCAGTCTATTGTTATTATTATCCTTTTCTATTCACTGATAAATTCAAAAGGTACAATGTTGCTAACTCTAGATTAAAAATAGGAAGCATTTTCTCTTCTTCAATGTAATAGTTATATATTAGTTGTCCTTAGAAATTTCTTTAAGCTATTGGAAAATATCTTTAAAAATTAATCCATTAAATGAACCCTCAGTTCTCTTAAACCAAAAGTGTATGAGAAAACATTTTATTGTATGCAGAGATTCCACAGATGTATACCATCAATTTCCAAAATTACAATTCAGTATTTTCTATATAATTTTGGAAAATCTATAGTGAGATTTTAATTAAAGAATCATTTCATCTTTTTTACCAAATAATCTAGTGATGGTTGACAGAATATCTAAACAGTTGATGTCATTCTTTAATTTCCACTAGTACCAGTTAAGGATTAGAAAGTTACATGTGGCTAAACTCAACTTAAAGAGGCTGAGAATTTAACCTGAACTCAAGTTCTTGAGTAAAATTTGAAACC
The DNA here is from genome assembly GCA_028533885.1 of Nasua narica. Taxonomy (NCBI): domain Eukaryota; kingdom Metazoa; phylum Chordata; class Mammalia; order Carnivora; family Procyonidae; genus Nasua; species Nasua narica. The sequence goes on from CM052797.1 coordinate 76,268,008, forward strand.
ACCAACCAACTCCATCATATTCATAAGTATAGTGAAAGTCTTCAGCATTAGCTAATTTATCATATAAAAATCTTGGGTTTCTATAGACTTTGTATTATCATTATTAATTTAAAACACTTTTGCCATTTCATGCCATATATTACTAGTGTTCCCCTTATCCCAGCAACATGCTTTTATAGATGACTTTGAGCAATAATACATATGTTAATATTTACAGATAAATGTTAAGTAGGGCATGGGAGTCCTGGTAAAGAGAAATATAGGATTAGGTACACATGTACCTGGTCCCTTTTTTTTTAACTGAAGTATAGTTGACATATATTAGTTTCAGGTGTACAACACAGTGATTTGACAACTATAAATTTTATGAAATGCTCATCATGATAAGTATAGTTACCATCTGTCACTATACAAATTTATTAGAATATTATTGACTATATTCTGTATGCTGTACTTTTTATCCCTGTGACTTACTCATTTCATAACTGGAAGTTTGTACTGCTTTATACCCTTTGTCTATTAGAATCTGAAACCTATTTCAACTATTGTGAATCTGTTTCTATTTTGTTGTTATTGTTTGTTCATTTGCTTGGTGTTTGATTCCACATACAAGTGAAATCAAATTATATTGTCTTCATCTGACTTATTTCAGTTAGCCTAATACCCTCTAGGTCCACCCATATTATAAATGACAAGATTTCCATCTTTTTTATAGATGAGTAATATATCATTGTATATATCTACCACATCTTCTTTCTCTGTTCATCTATTGATAGATACTTAGGTTGCTTCCATATCTTGGCTATTGTAAATAATGATGCAATAAACATACAGGTGCATATATTTTTTCAAATTAGTATTTTTGTTTTCTTTGAGTAAATGCCCAGAATTTGAATTATTGAATTGTACTATACTTCTAGTTTTAGTTTTTTCAGGACATTCTGTATGATTTCCGTTGTGGCCACACCAGTTTACATTCCCACCAACAGTGTGCAAGAGTTTCCTTTTTTCCTTGGCAACTCTTGTAATTTCTAGTCTTTCTGATACTACCCACTCTGACTGGTGTGAAGTGATACCCCGTTGTAATTTTGATTTGTGTATTATCTGATGATCAGAGATGTTGAGCATCTTTTCATACGTCTGTTGACCATCTGTATTTTTCTTTGGAAAAATGTCTATTCAGGTTTTTTACCCACTTTTTAATCAGATGACTTGGGTTTTTTTGGTGTTGAGTTGTATGAGTTGTTTATATATGTTGGATAATTAACCCCTTATCGGATATATCATTTGCAAATATCTTTTCCCATTCAGTAGGTTGCCTTTTCATTTTGTAAATAGTTTTCTTTACTGTGCAAAAATTTTTTAGTTTGATGTAATCCCAATTGTTTATTTTTGCCTTTGTTTCCTTTACCTGGCCCTTTAGGATCATTGATACTATAACTGTAAGGAAATCAAAGTATTTTGATTTAATCTAACTAACTCTCTCTAACTCTCAAATCTAACTAGATTTGAGAACCAACTCCAGATTCCCATTCTTAATGTCCTGTGTCAATAATTAAACTTTGACTGATATTGAATTGGTACCTGAATTGTATCCAGAATTGCATTCTGTGAATCTGTAGCCAAGCATTTCATGTAAGAACTTTGGTCACAGAAGTACAGCAGTTGAGAAAAACTAGAAACAGAGTGGAAGGCAGTGAAGTTGATCTGAAATTTACCAGGTATCTCTGTGTCTTCCTGACCCTGTATCTATTCACAGTGATTCAGAAGGTAATGATCACTGATTTTCCTCTATCTCCCAAATGTCACATAGGTCCCTCTTTGGCCAACTCTAATCAAAACAGTTCCAAGAGTAACAAAATTAACAATGGAATTGTATAGTAATTTAAGGCTTTATCTTGGAAAAGAAGGTGAATATGGCTTAATGTAAGTGGGTATAAGAAAACATTGAGGCTGCTGATTAAAGGGAATATGTGAAAAAAAGTAAAAACAACAGAAGTTTTTTTTAAAAAAAGAGCTAATAAGTAATACCAAAAGGAATACACATGTACCAATATTCAATTTTTTCAGATTTTTGTATTCAGCTGTGTTAATGCATTTTGGGTCCAGCCGTCATTACCTGGTGGCATATCATACCAGTGTGTTGGAAAATTACCTATGAAACAATTCAATTTCTGCCTTATACTGATATCATTTGCCTATATTTTTAATCATCTATTAGCTACATTTTTTATATAAAATTGCTTATTACAGCAGACTATTCACTTTGCAAATATGTACACACATCATTCCTAAAATACAAGCTAAGATTACCTGTCATAAAGTTACTCTTTGTGTATACATATATATTATGTACATATCTTATGCCAACAATTCTCCTTCCTATATTTTGTTTAATAGAATTGCAAAGAAATGCATTAAAGATATTTATTGCAGCATTGTTGAAACAACAAAATATTAGAAGTACATATGCCTTTTGATAAGGAAAATTTTTAATTAATTATGCCACTTACATAAAATGAAATTATAAGTACAGGTATATGAATGCATGTATACATATATGTGTAGGCCATATATGAGTGTATACATAGGTACACCCCTTGTATGTATGCACCATACATGTGTATGCATGCTTGACAGTATAAGCATATGAATACATAGGATGATATACATATATGCACATACATACAGATACATATACCCATGTATGCACAAAAAAATCAATAAACTGTCACTTGATTAGGTTGTTATAACAAAATAAATATCTTCGGTTTATAAGAAATTGATTTCTGGCACCAAAAAATGTGTTCATGAAGCCCTGCTTTACATACTTTTCCTTCAAGATCTAGAATGATTGATTCTTAACCGAAACATTATTGTACATGACCGGTGAGAACAGGGGAGAGATGGAAATCAGGTGATAGCTCTAAGTGCTTCCACAAAGAAAAGATATATATTAATTTTGCCCATATTTCTTTAGTCCAAAATAAGTCACATGGACAATACTGATGTCAGTGCGGTAAGGGAGTTAAATTCTCCCAAAGGAAAGGGGAAGCGAATATATACAAACAAGAATGTTGAACAAACACACACATATATACATATACACACACAGAGGAAGGAGAGGGATTAATGTGTGTGTGTGTGTGTACAATGTAGGAATAGATCTGTATGTTCTTATGTTATGAAGGATATTTGTAAGGACACTTAACTACCTCATTTCTTTGACTTTGTGTCAGAGAGGAGGAGAGAGAATCTTCCATTTTGCTTTTGCTGTATATAAACATTTCTAAAAAGTGAAAATAAGAAAGAAGTGGTGTTTAATATTAAACATAAAAATATGAAAACTATTTTAATGTGAAATATAAACTAACAAACTTTAAAGATCATTTTCTCATAGTTTCATTAATAGGTAAATATTTGATTATCTTTATAACAACTTTAAGGAAGCACAATCCACTTATAGTAAACTGCATAAATTCAAGGTGTTCATATCCAAAAATTCTCCCTGTGTTCTTTACCTTAGGAAGTATTCAATCTTTTACCATGAATGTGATGTGAGTTATGGGTTTTCCCTATATGACTTTTATCAGGCTGAGGAAGTTCCATTTTATTTCTAGTGTGATAGAAGTTTTTGGGTTTTTTTAAATACATCGGAGTTACATTTTGTCAAATTATTTTTCTTCATCTCAATATGATAATTTGTTTGAATAACATTATTTTAATATGCTCTAATATGAGTGATTTTCAAATTATTAATTCATCATTGCATTACTGTGATAAATCTTGTGCAAAATGTATTATTATTTTTATATATTGTTGGGTTCCAGATACTGATATTTTGTAAATAATTCACATCCATGTTCATGAGGGAAATTTTTCTATTTCTAATCTGGATTTGACTATATGATCTTGGCCTCATAAAATGAGTTTGAAAGCATGCCACTTCTTTTTCTGAGATATTTATTTAGATTTGATAGTATTTCTTTAAAGATGAATTATAGTACAAACTCACACCTCAAAATGCAAGATTACACAAACATGAAGAATAGATTCTTGTTCTTCCTGTTACACAAACAGGAAGAGCATATAATAATGTAGGATCATAGCACCTTATCTCACTTAATAAGAGACTGATCTGAAAAAGAAAATTATCATATGCCTATGTAAATTGAAACCATCAAAAATTTACTTGGATTAAAAGTTGCAGGAATCCAAATTGGCAAAGAAGTCAAACTCTCCCTCTTTGCAGATGATATGATACTTTATGTGGAAAACCCAAAAGACTCCACTCCAAGACTGCTACAACTCATACAGGAATTCAGTCAAGTGTCAGGATATAAAATTAACGCACAGAAATCAGTTGCATTTCTATACACACACAGCAAGACAGAAGAAAGAGAAATTAAGGAGTCGATTCCATTCACAATTGCACCCAAAACCATAAGATACCTAGGAATAAACCTAACCAAAGAGGCAAAGAATCTGTACTCAGAAAACTACAAAGTGCTTATGAAAGAAATTGAGGAAGACACAAAGAAATGGAAAAATGTTCCATGCTCATGGATTGGAAGAACAAATATTGTGAAAATGTCTATGCTCCCTAAAGCAATCTACACTTTTAATGCAGTCCCTATCAAAATACCATCAATTTATTTCAAAGAAATGGAACAAATAATCCTAAAATTTATATGGAACCAGAAAGGACCGT
>CM052797.1:76273218-76365028 GCA_028533885.1 Nasua narica
AAAAAGTTGCTGTAATGACAAAAATGATTAAGTTATAGCTTCTACTATTTTTAGGATATTCGTCAATGTCCAAAATAAATACTTAATGAAAATATGTTAAATCATTTATTATAATTTTATGATAGTACATATACCATAGACATGATTTGTTTCTGTTGTTTGAATAAGAAAGTTATCTTTAGTTAAATATACTGGGTAACTACATTATTTTATAAAGATTATCTCATAGTTTTTCTATGACATAATAATTTATAATTATATATTAATATAATCTCAATCTCCTTTAAAATAGTAATAAGGATAATTTCTAATATTAATGCCATATCAAGTTATACCATATCTACTCTGGAGAAAGAATAAGTTGACTGTGGTAATTCCATCACAATTTGGAAAACATTCTATTCTGTGACCCAGAGCAACATACAGTCAGTCATATTTAGTTCTAAGTTTTACAATGAGTTACATATAATTTTGGCGGCATGAATTTATTATAAAACTTATGCTGGAAAATATTTTCCTCATTTCTTTTAGCTACTGATTTTTTTTTTAACCCCAGTATACTATCCATTTGAAACTACCTGGAACCAAATATATTTCCATAATATTAAATTTGTAGGCATAAATGCTTAGACATTTAAATAAATTTTATGCTGTAGTTTTTCATATAAAAGTAATAAGCTTTTGATGAAAAATATGATTTTATATTATTTTTCATACATCAAAAATATAAATATATCCTTTCCTTTAAGTCATTTACTGAGGCAAACACTGAAGTAACAAATTTATTTTAAAAAGCATAAGTTAGGTATCGGTATTTCTGAGTTAAAAGTTAATTCTGATGTGTATACTGTTTAAAACAATTACACTTACATTATTTAATCTTCATAAATATTACTATTTCAATATTAAATTTCAATATTAAAATTTCAAGCACTACCCAGATTCTGAATATTGTAGTGATCAAAGACAATCTAATATCCTATCTGATCTTCTCACATCTTTTATATGGTCTGTTGTTTCCCATGTGTGCATGCACACATGTCAGTCTTTCTTCCCTTTTCCTTATCACCCATGTGGAAAGAAATAGGGAAGAAAGTAAAGAACAATTTTCATAGTTTTAAGACTATAAATAGAGATAGTTCCCAACATATCATAGTGTTATGTGCACAAAATTGTATTTAATTATATGAGCAAATAATTTTATTGCTCTATAAACATAGTTTATTTAATCTCTTGGAATTTTCATCGGCTAGTCCCACTTCTTTAAACTGTATTGATTTTCATGATGCAGCAATCTCCTGGTTATTCTCCATCTTGATCTACAATACTAGCTCAGTTTCCTCTCTTAGACATCTAAATCTTAGAGAGCTCTATTTTAGGGTCTTCTCTGATTCTGCACCTTTAAATTAGGAGCTCTTATCTGGTCACATGGCTTTGTGCAACAGGTCTAAATGATAGTACCCAAATTGATGTATTCAATTCTAGAGCTCTCTTCTGGGCACAATATCATATATCCAACTGTGAGTTTCAAACTGCAACATGATTTCCCAAGTCAAAACTCTGGGAGTCATCCTTGAAATAGCTACCCTTCTCTCATATGAATTCTTACTGAGTTAGACTTCTACATATTTTTCTAATCATTTCACTTCTTTTCATCTCTACCTCTGCCATTCTTTTTCAAGCCACCATTATCTCTGGAACTTATTGATGTAGTCTCTAGTCTTCCTCTTCCCATAATGCCTTTTGCCAATACATTCTCTATATGATGTGCAGTTATGTCTCTAAAAATATTATATTATGTAAATCCCCCACTTCCACTTAAACTTTCACTTTACATTACTCTAAGGACAGAATCCAAACTCATTTATTTTTCTAGTTAACACTAATTGTTTTAGTAGCAAACTATGAGTAGGTAATTGTTAATTGTACTCTATTTCATATATATTCATATTTATATATGTAAATGAATAACTTGATAAACAAATTATAGAGCCAAAATACAATATTAGAAGTATTAACCAAAAATTGGGGCTCAGAAACAAAGGTTCATGAGAAGAGTGGTAGAAAAAGAGGCAAGGAAAAAAGTAGAGTTCTTTATAATTTTCTGGGACCAGAGATAACTCACAGACAAGGATGCATCTGTAGCTCAGAAAGAAACTAGAAAACCATTTGCATTATTTCTCTATAGTCTCTGCTTGTTTGTGTGTTTGTGTGTTTCCATCTTATTTCTGCTCTCCCCAAGGAACAGATTTCTTATTAGTTATATGAAGGGGAGGATAAACTTGATAAAATTAACTGTGAAGACATATTTCTACAATCTTTTTCATTCTTTTCCTTAGGCCTGCCACTGAGAAATTTTATTCATTATCTACTTCTTCCCTTTTTTTAATTATGTTATGTTAGTTACCATACAGTAGACTTAATATACATCTTCTTCAATTCACAATGGGGTCACATACCGATAAATCCGTAGTAAATTGGAAATATCCTAAGTGGAATGTTCATTTAATACACCCAGCTTATCAAACACCATAGCTCAGCCTAACCCACCTTAAACATGATCAGAACATTTACATCAGCCAAAATGCTTTGAGATGTATTGGAACTATTATATCATAAAGTTTTGAATATTCATGTAATCTATTGAATACCATGCTGAAAGTGAAAAGCAGAATGGTTATATGGGTATCAGCTGTTTAACCTCCTAAACAAGTGGCTGACGGGGAACTGCAGCTTGTTGCTACTGCCCAGACTCATGAGAAAATATTGTACTGCATATTGCCAGCCTGGGAAAGGATCAAAATTCAAAGTACAGTTTCTGCTGAATGCTTTTGCACCATCATAAAGTAAAAAGACCATAAACTGAACTATCATAAGACAGGAACTGTCTCTACATCAAAATATGCCATACTTTTGAATTATCTGGCTTCCAGTTATATCCCCCATGTCCTATAGAAGTTTGTCTCAGTTAATTTTTAAGGGAAAACCAATATGCTAAATATAATCTGAATAGAATGAAATGTTTTCATGTTATAGAAGTTGATGTTTATTAGATATATAGAGTATATTACAATTAAATATATTTTATACTACAAAGATTTTGATAATTTAGTTTGGTAAGTTCTTACCTCACTCTAAGCTTCTAATAATAGTTCAGTTTCTTAGACTATATCATTTGAAATATAGACTCAAAAATAATATTTTCTAGAAGTTTATATTAATCTCTTAGTAATATGCTCTAAGAGGAAGTTACAAACTGTTGAATGTCAAGAGCATGGCCTTGATGATGCAAGGATTTGAAATCATGCAATAAAATGATTGCAGATATTAGAGATATTTAGACCTGACACTTGTTTTTTTAGTGCTTAGAGTGTCTGCAACAGATATTTTTATACAGTTAAGGGTGTTAAGGAAGAATAACTTGAATCCTTATCTGTTGTTTGAGCATCAGATCAGTAGAGCCATTAAAAATTTATTAAAAATTTTTTTTTAATTTTTGAAAATTTATTTAAGAAGCAATGGTAAAAATACTAATCATCATTATATCACTAAACTTTCTGTATGGGTAGAAATGTAAATATCACCTAAGAATTTTTAAATGTTTGCTTTAAATGTCAATTAATAAATTGAAGTCACAGAGAATTACAAGTATCTCACTGACCTTACTAGAAAAGGAATCAGAGTACACATTTATTTAGCACTCATTAGAACCATTCCTATTTCTTCCCGTACTGTTTTAGAGCAAACCTAATTATTCCTGCTGCCTTGACATTTTTACTACTTCATATGCCTCATCAGTTTAAAACATTTACTTCTGTGACTGCTAAACCATTCAGCAAATTGGTTCTTCAGATCAATATTCTTGCTTCAAAAAAAGAAGCAGCTCTCTACACAGGTGTCTGGCAATGTTTATTCACTGAAAGCACTTCATCTTCTACTGTTGATAGTTGGCAAAGTGACACTCCATTTTAGGTCTTTAATCATTTATCCATTTCCTAAGAAAACTGGAACTTGAAAAAAAAAGAGAAAGCTCAATATGTACTATTAAATAAAAATAGTCAATCAGTCAACACAGTCACCCTCTCTTCATAGCAATCAGCAACAGCTGTATCCCAATTAAGGCTATGATTTTGCAGGTGCTCAGAGAAGTCTATGTCAAAATAAACCCACTTATTTAAAATGTTTTGAACCATTATAAAGTCTTCATAGACAAGTTCAGGCAAAAAAAAAAATACGGATTTTCAGACAACTTATTTATAAGTGTCAAGATTCTTGGATAAAAGAAGAAAATGAGATCAAAACAAGGAGGTGTCTTTGGGAAAACATCATTCTCTTATTAGCTGTAAGGATAGACAGAAAAGGAGAGTTTGAACAGCACTCCATTTAATTGGTGGAAACTGATGCCACCCTATTCAATAAATTTTTCAGCACCTTATAGGAAAATAAACCTTCGTAATATCCAGGTCAACCTATGTGTGTATGTCATAGCATATACACTTAAGATCATTCCTCTTGAATAATTTTAAGTGGATTTTAATAAATATTATTTACAAATAAACACTAAAACCATTGTCTTAAATTTTACTTTATACAAAAATTACAAGGTGATGTTATAAATTTTAATTCCCTCAAACTACTTCTAAGGATTCAGATTTTGTAGGGGTATACTTAATTTGTCTAAGGAATCTTTATTTTCATCAAATATATCTAGTAAATATGATATTGATATCCCCTCAAACAGCATTTTCAGAAAACATACTCTAAATTTGTGCAAATAAAATAATCAGAGTTTTTAATTTCCTCTCAAATATTTGTATATTTAAATGCCAATTTTCAAATAAAAAAAGAAAATACATACTGATTTCCAAAAAATATATATATTTGCTTCCACACACCAAGTAGTTTCTGATAATGGATAGCTTTTTCTCTCTCTGAGTCCACTCACCGGTATAATGATGTATCTGTTTTATATTAAATAGACATTATCATGAGTGTTATCTAAAGCACTAGGAAACTATAAAGTTTAAAAATTCAGTGTTTTCATGATGCTTTGAAGATAAGATGTTCTGTTTAAGAGCTACATATTATTATAGCTACTAAACATCTGTTGTATTCTAGTTAGAGTTGAAGACATTTATAGCAGCGTATGAAATTATTCCCCTAGAAATTCATAAGTTGTCAGAGTTGAATATATCATACAGGGCAACAATATATTATTGATTTATTTTAAGAGATTAAGAGAAGAGAAGGGTTTTCATTGTCCTTACACTTTTTAGTAGAATTGAGAGAAATTTAAAATAAATTCTTTTTCTAGATAAAAACTTTAGGGAGTCTCAAAAAATGGTCTGAAGTTCCTGTTATGTCCCTTTATCTTTGTGGCCCTGACTCGAATTTTTGTATCCATATCTTGTGAGATTGCCAACATTTATTTTTAGCGTTTTTTAGCCTTTTGACATCTGCTCTCTGCTTTGTTAGTGGGAGTCTTGGCCTCAAAAAATGGAGCTTGGATTTACCAAATATCTTGAGAGTAATTACATACAGATTGGCTCTCTTCTTTGTAATTCCCTTTTCAGCTATATTTTAGAAGATACCTTTCCTTCAATTTTCATTAAGTATTGGGCAGGTTTCCTTCAATTCTGCCTCCTCCCCATACTCTTTCTTTCTCCCATCTGGGATTACAGTTGTGTGTGCGTGTGTGTATGTTTGTAAATATGCTTTCTGTCTCTATTAGGAGAATTCTAGTTTCTGTAATAAATAAAATGCAAATTTCAGTGGCTTAACAACATATGTGTTTACTTTATAATCATGCAACAATATAATAGATGCCTTCCTGATTAATGAGAAATTTTCCTTTCCATGGCCATTCAAGAATCCAGGCTTTTCAGTCATAAAACACTGGCATTACCGAGCCTGGGAGTCCTCTATTTTTATGAAGTTTTATTTCATAAAAAATTTGCCTAAGGGTGACAAATATCACTTCCACTTACATTTTATTGGCAAGGACCATGGTTACATTTAGAATCAAGAGGATTGGAAATTGCTGACTTAGAAAGATTTCACATTATGAAAGGAAAGCGTGGTTTTCTTTCTTTTTTTCCTTTAAAATTTTTTATTATCTTTTTTATAACACTAATAGAAAAATCAATCTGATTTGAATCAAGCAATGCACAAACACATTTATATATATAATTTATAGCATTATTTCAACATGGAAATAATTAGGTAAAAATTCTCAATTGTTGAAGTGAAATTACATGGTAGAAATGGTGTTGGCGAGTCTCACTCTGTGAGTAGGGTTCTTGGAAAACCCAAGTAAAATGAGTAAAAATGAAAAAGATAGTAATAAGATAGTATTATGAAATAATAATCATATTTTTATAAAACTACACATATGCACACAAAATTGTAAAAATATGTTATAATTTTATTTACTATTATATATGTCCACATTAAAATGCCAAGTTAAAAATACAACATAAAAACATGTTGTTATTTCATTTAAAAATTGGGAACCACCTGGATGGCTCAGCCAGTAGAGCATGCAACTCTTGATCTTGGAGTCATGAGTTTGAGCCTCATGTTGGACATAGAGCTTACATTTTTAAAAAATTGAGTAAATAAAAGCTCTACAAGGGGTACCTGGGTGGCTCAGGCAGTTAAACATCTGCCTTCGGCTCAGGTTATGATCTTGGGGTTCTGAGCTCAAGCCCTGCCTTGGGCTCCCTGCTCAGTGGGGAGTCTGCTTTTCCCTCTTCCTTTGCCCTCCCCCCCTTTATGTATGGTCTCTCTCTCTCAAATAAATAAACAAAATATTTTTTAAAAGCTCCACAAGATTTAAAATAAAGCTTATTTTTGAGCATCACTTTGACTCATGTTCAAGACTTAATTTAATGTTATTTCCTTCACTACACCTCTATTCTGAAATTTATCTTAAAAAGCAGTTTACATGAACATGTCTGACACCCAACATTTTTTGTATGGCCTTTAGGAAAGGTGTTATATTACTTGATTTTTATATCCCCAGTACTTAGCATTTGGTCATTTTTTTAGATAGTGAATTAAAATACTGAAAATTTTGTTGGTTTTCAAATGCTTGATAAGAATGATGAGTATGTCTCTGTATACTTTATGCTATCATTTAAATACATTATACACAAGTACATGTAATTTTGTCCTTCAACAAATAAGAATGACATATAATTATTTTTGTTATTGTTTATAAAAGACATTAAATTATTATTTTGCTTTTAAAAACACCTTTATTTGCTTTTACAAACAAAACATTTTCATGATGATTTTTTGATTGTACTCAAAGACTATTCTTAGAAATAATTCTGTCTGCAATAGATTTCCTCTCAATACTGAAATATCTTTAATGACTTTCAATGATAAATGTTTGTCCTAGAGAAATTGGAATAAATGGCAACTCTGAGTAAAAAAATAAGCCATTGGGTATCAGGATACTATTATTAGTAAAATATAACCCATACAATTTGGCAGGAATACAACAATATAAATGACTTCTGGCAAAGCTTGATATTTTAGGGGTTTATTACAAAGTTTCTATTTTCTCTAAGAAATCTTATTGAAATGTGAAAGCTAATAAATACAGGCACAATTGATGTGACATATTAGCAATATTTACTGAGAGATAAATATTTTATATCTCACTATTAGTATCTTTGGAAAAGATCAAATGTAGATATGTGTATTTTAATGGCAAAATCATTAGTATGTTACTGATTTCAAGAGGTATAAATATCAATAGGAATATCAATAATAGGAAATAACATGCTTCAATATAGAAAAATCTTAGCACTGGTTCAGGAGCATTTATAAACTTCCAGGGAAACAAAAATCAGGGATAAATCACACAGGTGGATAGATTTTTAAAAAAGAAATTTAGTTAAATATTTGTTCTAAAAGAGTCTTGCCTTATCCATCCAATATAAATATATGTTTTTATTTTTCACACTGAAATGTTACAGATTTACATTATTTTCTAATATTATGGTCTCAGTGACAGTACTGTACCTAAATCACTTTACTTTATAACTAAGATTTATGTTATCTCTTACTGCCTAAGTTTAGAATATTTTACTTTACTTTCTGAAATGAATGAATTAAAAAGTACCAATCCATTTAAAATAACATTATGAGTTTGATCAACATGATTACAAATGAAAGTATTTTTCTATTCCAAACATTTGGATTTATTTGATACTTAATTTTTTAATTCTCGGTGTTTTATTAATGGCTTTTCCAGGTTCTTTAAATATATTCATAAAGTTTTTGTAGTGTATATGAATGATTATGATAGCAATATTGATGACACTGAGGAGGAAGAGGAGGATGATAAAAATGACAAAGTTGAAGTTTTTATAATTTTCCAGGCACTCTGAGAATACAGGTAAATAATTCATTAAAAATTTTTTAGTACTGTGCCTTATGTGATGAATACTTAATATGTTCTGTTATTGTTGTCAGGAAAATATGCCATTTTCCCTGATTTTAAAATATCTTTGCTTTTACTCAAAATACGTATTTAACAAAAAAGAATATAATGTGAATTTTTTAAATTTATTTAATTAAAAGGAAAGCATATATATATTAGAATTTTGATAATTCAAAAATTATTTTTCTTTCTTATAATAAACACTGTTCATTCCTATGGGTAGTTCTTTTCTGTTTTTTACTATTAAAACAAATCTTATTGATCAGGAGTGTGACCCTAGTTATTTGTTCTAATTTTATGTATCTGAAACAGTGTCTTTAACACCTATACTACGTAAAATATGATGGAAATTTTTATTCCTACAATAATTTTTATTTTTATTTATTTATTTTTAAGATTTTTATTTATTTATTTATTTGATAGAGTGAGAGAGCACAAGCAGGGGGGACAGTAGAGGGACGGGGGGAAGCAGGCTCCCTGCTGAGCAGGGAGCTCGATGTGGCTTGATCCCAGGACCCTGGCACCCTAGCCTGAGACAAAGGCAGATGTTTAACCATCTGAGCCACCCAGGCACCCCTACAATAGTTTTTTAATTGATAATTAACAGACAGTGTTGTATTAGTTTCAGATGTACAATGTAATAATTCAACGATTTTATACTCAGTACTTGTCAAGATAAAAGCACTCTTAATCCTCTTTATCTACTTCACTCCTCCCAGCTCCCACCTCCCCTTTGACAACCACCATTTTGTTTTCTGGATTTTGGTGTCTGTTTTTTGTTTGTCTCTCTTTTTTTTCCCCTTTGTTTGTTCATTTGTTTTGTTTTTTAAATTCCACATAAGAGTGAACATATATGGTATTTATGTTCATAATTTTGGTTTATTGCCTAACAAGTGACATTTGAAATTGAAATTATTTTTAATTACATGAAAAAGTTTTGTTATTGCTCTATTCTTAAATTGCTTTCCAAAAAAAACACATTAACATTCTGTTCCACCTATAAGGTACAAGAGCATTTATTTCACTGAATTTTAATTGTGTTTAGTATTTTTGTTACCTCTAATCTTTCTTCATAGATGACCAAAATGAAAAAACATATTTTTATTGTTTATTTGATGACTAGAGAAGTTAAAATTATTCCCATGAAGTTTTTTTATTTTGTCTTTATTTTTGTGGAAATTTTCTGTATAAGATGTGTTCATTTTGAATGAGTATACCCCTACTATCACCAATTCACATCTGAGTCTGTTCATTCAACCGGTATTGATTAACACCTATCATCCTTACAAGGTACAATTCTAGGGTCTATAAATACAGCAATGAACAAAATATATGTAAATGTCTGTTCACAAAGGACTTTCGAATAATAAACTAAATAAGCAGAGTGTTAATTACATTAGGTGTTAATATGTGCCAAAGAATATGAAGATGTCTTATAGAGAGCCTGTGATTTTAAGTATGAAGGAGTGAGCTGTGTAGATAAATGAGGGTTGAAAGTTTTAGACAGGATGGAGAGCATGTGCAAAATGTGTTAGAAACAATTTTACGTAGGGTGGCATGGAGCGAAGATTCCAGTGAATTGGAGTGAAGTGTAGGCTATTAGGGAATGGATCAGAAAAGTAATTTATGACCATATGTTGTAGTTTATTCTGTGTGAATGGTATAGACACCCTATCCAAAATTTGTTTCAAATGCTGGACTGATGTTGAGTAAAAATTCATTACTCACATAATATAACTTTTTCGGGAAGAACAGGACATGCTTCCAAATGGGTTTGAAAATGGGCTTCTGACTTGAGTGTGGTTAAGGGACAGCACTGAGGCAAAATCTCCTATGCACGAATGTGGGGCTTACATGGTTTGAACTTCCTGCATGTGCCAGGGAAAAAGCATGCCAGCTTTCTTACAGGCTTTCCCAGATGTGGAGCAACAGGAAGAAGGAGGATGAAAATTGAAATGTCAGCAGTCAAATGTGAAAAGTGAATCCCATAAATTACATTTAACTTACAATTGGAAGGGAAGCCATTTGAAGGTTTTGAGAAAACAGATCTGTGACATATTCTGATTTAGTTCTACCTAGAATGCTATGAGTGCTGTTGAGAACTGAAAGGGTGAATAAAGGAAGATCCATGGAAGCCAGACCTAAGCACTTGCCTTTAGTGAAAGATAATAGTGGTTCAAAGCAAGAAGTTAGCAGTGGAGATGGTGGGAACTGATTGGGTTAAGAATATATTTTGAAAGAATGAATAGCAAGATTTGTTTATGAAACAGACATTTGTAATCTTTTCAACCAGGTAGAGCTAAGTCGTAGAGAAATGATAGAAAGTTGAAAATACATTTAAGGGAGTAATTGTAATGTTTGATCATGATCTAAGATGGCTTGAAGGAAAATGAGAATGTGAGGTTGGTGGAGTCCAGTAACTGATATCATAGGATCAGAAGGGTTTAAGGTTCCATTTAGATAAAGGAGTTCTATTCAGTGCATGAGAAGGAATAGAAATGAGTATGATTATAAATAATTTTAAGATCTTTGAATGTGGGGGTAAATATCTGAAGAAGAATGAAGAAAAAATCATTTTTATCAGATGTTAAACTTGACTGAATTTAATTCAAAAGAAAGTGGGAATAGAAATTGAAAATAGCAAGTAAAAACAACTGTTTTGAAGAAAAGATTTATTTACTTATTTATTCTGATATAAAAGAAAGGCAAGATCATAGAGGGACAGAAAGTAAAAGGATATAGGAAATATCTTTCTACCTACTGCCTTCTGTAAAGTTGTACTTGGAATGAGTACTAATTACAGTTATAAAAAATGTATAATAAATTAAAAGATATATAATAAGTTTCTTTTGACAGTCAACTTTGTGGCTATAAAGAAAGGTGGTCATTAGGATTAGAACATTCCTGGTATATTATTATTCATATGTTATCATTGTGTCTATAACTTAGTGTTATTAAAATAATATAACCCATATTTATATCTCAGATGATGGACAAAAATCTGCTTCACTCATGTAAACATTTTTTTTGACTGAGTTGCTATTTAAAGTCTATTTTTTCTACCCAAAATAGTCTGAGTCAATATTTAAAAAGAAAAAAATAAGAAAGGGAGGGGAAAGAGCCCTGTTATGTTTTTCTTTGTATATACCATCCTCTTTGATATATTTTGCAGGCTTAATTTTACTTGACTAGTATGATAAATTAGAAATTGCCAAATAGAAAGTGTTACCTGTTGTAATATTCTTTGGATTTAGAAACACATACAGGAATAAAGATAGAGTACTAAATTCAACATTCGAGAGGAGTTATACTGGTTTTACGAGCTTTAATGTCAGATGTTTGAAGAATTTCTAATCTCACAATCACCTATATCCTTTGCAAAAGTACTCATTGCTCATAAACAAAACTATTTTACCAATCAACCGGTTCATACATTTGAAAATATAAGCATTATTTCTATACATAGTGTACTTTAGTAAAAACTAAGTAAAAATATACACACAAATAAATCTTCTGTTATGATTTGCAATTTTTTGTTTAGTGTAGTTGATACACAATGCTCAATGCTTCAGTTGACTTCAGGTATACAACATAGTAGTAATTCAACAAGTGTACATAATGCTCTGCTGACAAATGTAGCTATCATCTGTCACCATACAACACTATTACAAAACCATTGACTAAATTCCCTATGCTGTACCATTTATTCCATGACTTACTCATTCCATAACTGGAAGCCTGTAGCCCCCAACTCCATTTTGCCCAGCCCCCCATATCTCTAGCCTCTGGCAACCATCAATTTGTTCTATTTTTAGGTCTGATTCTGCTGTTCATTTCTTTATTCATTTGTTTAGTGTTTCAGATTCCACATGAGAGTGAAATTATGTCTTGTCTTATTTCACTTGGGATAATACCCTCTAGGTCCATCTGCTTTGCAGTTTTTAAAAGAACACATACAATAACCTTTCTTCTCTAAAAGCCATCTTTTAATTAAAATCTAAACAACTTCAAAAATTTTCTTTCTTTGGATATAAAATCAGGGAATTTTAAACTATTTTTCATTTTCCATCTTCCTAATTGACTTTTGTATGTTTTTATTTATAAAATGTTTATTTTAATTCACTATATTAAGATTTTCATTTCAAGGCTAATAGAGTAGGTTTATTTTAACTGTTTTAGTATTCTTTCCAGCTAAATAAGTCATTTCTAAAATATCAAAAAGATATTTGCATTTCTCACCAAGGGAAAAAAATTAAGTAAAATAAATTTTATCCTCAATTAGGTAATTGCACTAAAAGAATTCTAATGTATTAGTAACTGAATCCATAGTACGAACAGAAGGTGTTAGGAAGTCAAGCATTATAATATCAGAATTTGTTTCTTTAACTGATATATTTTTTAAGATCTATAAAAAGAAACTACTATATGGGATGAGGTAATAAAATTAAACGAGTACATAACATAAATAGGAAAAGGCAATAAAATGAAAGTCATTGTGGAAAAATAGGTGCTGGATTGGTACAGGGAAATACTTCACTTTTAGTAGTTTATTTAGTGTACAAATTGAATGTAAAATTATGTAAGTAATAAATATTTTTAAAGCACTTCTGCTAAAAATATAGACTGCAAGGCCTATGTTCTCAATATCATATCTGACTGCTTGCATGTCAGCATAGTATTTAATTTAAGAATCATCTGAAAATCCGCTTGAGTCCAAATATCTTCCCCACTAAGAGGATCTGTGAATTCTTTTTTGAGTTAAATCTGATTTTTACAAAGTTTGGGTGGGTAAAACACAATTGTTGAATACAGTGAATATGATCTGAGTGATAATTTGAGCACCTGGGAAAAGCATCCAGGATGGGTCATAGTTTCTAGGATTTAATATATGGCCAAGAAGGAGTAATTTTAGATGATAATTATTGAAATTGGACAAATACAGTTTCTGAAGTAGAAACATATGGACACTAGACCCAGGACAGGATAGTAATTAAGAAAAATGCAGTAGGAGAGGAAAGATTAAGTTAAAAATAAATTGTCCTACTTCACAGTTTTGCCCAAGAATACAAGAATACTAGCTTCTTGTAAGATATATATATTATATATATAATATATGTACACACAAATATATGTGTGTGTATATATATATTTGTAAAAACCACTGATCAGGAATGTCTATTCCTGGACCTTTCTGATTTGATCAGAACTAAACTATCAAATGATAATATCATATGATTTTAAAAAGCACACTATAAATTCCAATAGTGTATAAGTAATTATATAATGATTAAAGACTTAAGTTTTACAGTGAAAATAGCGTGTATAAATGACTGATTAAATACAAATTTCAGAAGATTTGTATGTAGAGAAAGTGTCAATAATACCTGAAGTATTGGAGTGCTTGGGTGGCTCAATTGGTTAAGGTCTCCCTCTCCATCTGCCCCTGTTCCTGTGCTCTCTCCTGCTCACTCTCTCTCAAATAAATAAACAAGATCTTTAAAAAAAAATACCTGAAGTATTGAAAAGATAATGTTCAAATAGGTACTGAGTAGAGATAATTGTTATTTTACTAATTTCTTTTGTAGTACCCTATTTCACATGTGTTACAGAATTCCAGGAAGAATCTAATTATTCATTTGAGTCGCCATGCCTCAGGAAAATAAATGAAGAGAAATTTATAACTTTGTTTAGGAAAACCAATATACACAGTATTTAAAGTTTTGCAAAATATTTTAATAGGTGTATCATGTTTCACACACCCATAGATACAATAAGGAATGCAAATTATTATTTTTACCACTTTCTAGATCAAGTTGTCAATTAACAATTTACACATTTTATCTAGTAATAGAATATTAGGGTTGAAAGGAATAGATAGCTTTTATAACACTATATTCTTATAGAATTTTAATGCTAAGACTGGCATATAAAATTTATTAAAGCAAATTCCCATTGATAAAAGAGGAAGGATAGGAAGACTTCACTGAAGCTTATTTTATAATCTATTTACTATTTTAATGTATATTTTCCCAAAGATGGAAAGTTGCATAATCATTTTCCCTTAATGCATTTACCATGGAATTACCTGTCTGGGGAACTTACAAATTCTTTTCATCCTTCCCCAAATCTGAATTTCTTTTATGCACTATTTTATATGAAAATTAATTTCTGTATATTCTTATCACAGCTTTGAGATTTTCAATCCCAATAAGGGAGACCATGAAGAAAGTATTTTTTCATTGTGATTTTTAAAGGAGGAGATTGGAACTAGCTAGAGAAAAGATATGTAAAATGGAAAACTGGGCAGGACTAAAAATTTCTTCAGCGAAGTCCTGGAATGGTAAAGGAAATTGGGGAAACTAACACTGAACTTTGGGATTGCATTCCTATCTCTTTTGATTTGGGTAGTGATGTTCAGACAAGAGGCAGTTGCATGATATAGTCACGATGGTATTTTAACAAAAAGTTACTATTTAAAATATTGTTGCCATAGAAATAAGTAGTTTGTTAAAACATATACATCAGCAAGTGAGAATTGTCCTCAGATTGATTAGTAATTAAAATAAATCACACTTTCACAAAAAATTATTTTGCATTCTGGAGACTGTGTGAGTGCTTATGGAGACCCCAATATTGTTCATTCATCTGCACAAACGCAGTAGCTTTGAATAAACATTTGTATGAAAGGGAAAATCAATGAATAAGTTAGCAAGAAATTTTATGAATGTATCTTTAAAAATATATTTACTATGGGGCGCCTGGGTGGCTCAGTGACTTAAAGCCTCTGCCTTTGGCTCAGGTCATGATCTCCAGGTCCTGGGATCGAGCCCCGCATCGGGCTCTCTGCTCAGCAGGGAGCCTGGTTCCCCTTCTCTTTCTGCCAGCCTCTCTGCCTACTTGTCATCTCTCTCTGTCAAATAAATAAATAAAATCTTTAAAAATATATATATATATTTACTAATTGTTAAGAAAATATTTGACAAACCAAAATAGAGGGACATTCTACAAAAGATATATCTTCTGTAAAATGTCAGTCATGGTGAACAAGGAAAGAAAGAACTGTAAAAGATTAGAAAAGATCTAAGAGATACATTTAAATGCAATATGTTCCTACCATGGATTGTGCCCTAGAACAGAAGAAGAATGTTCGTGGGAAAATCAAATCAAAGTCTGTAGTATGGTTAGTATCAAAGTTAATGTCTGAAAAAAAAAAAAAAAAAAGTTAATGTCTGTTTTGCAGAATATGCTGTGGTTATGTAAGATTTTAAAATTAGGAGAAGCTGATTGAAGGCTTTATGGTAATTCTCAGTATTATATATACAAGTCTTCTATAAATCTAACATATTTCAAAATGAAATTTAAAAAAGACACCACAACAAGTCATTAAAATATTTCTAGGAAAGAAGCAATGTTACCAATGAATTATTTGTAAAATACTCATTGTCTTAAATATTGGTAATTGGTGCTTTATGATTAGTAAATGGCTTCAATGTTTTCTTTTATGAAAATCAAAATATCAATTAAGGCTCTCATAAATTCATATAAAATCTAAGGTATTATCCTTTTTTCCTCTAAGGTATATGTTCATCAATTATTACTTATATTAACATATCTTTAGTCAGTGGGCTTAACGTGTTTGAAATAATATTGATTGAGAAAATATTGACTATAAAGAGGATATGGAAATATATAAAATCTTGGTATTGATGCTCTTACATTTCTTTTTTATACCTTTTTTATATTAAAACCTTTAGCATATTACTGATAATAAATTTTAATTCTGTCTGATAGTCCCCTGTCTGATAGTCCCAACATCTGTGATTCAGTTGTTGCTTTGTCCTTTTACACTATTTTTCTTATCTTTTTGCATGCCTGATAATTTTTGTTGAAATTCAGTAGTATTACACTGTTATATGTTATTCAGCTCTCCTTAGCCTACCAGTCAGAGGCTGAGCAGTGGTGAGGGTAAGGTGGGGGGATGGAGGCCAGGTGGGATTTTTTTTCTTCTCATCAAACTTCACTCTAAAGCGAGCACTGCGATTCTAGGTTTTGATGGTGTGGCCTTCATGGTGCTCCTGAGACTCTCCCTACTATAGTTCTGAGTCCAATATATATTCCTGCCACTAGCTTCTACTTTCCCAATGCAAAGATCAGAAATGCTACTTTGGCTCATAACTATCTCTTCCAAATCCTCAAAGACCCCTGAGAAAGAGCAGTCCCAAATGCCCATCTTATTTTTCTCAATTTTTGTTTTCCCCAGGATATTAGCCAGAGAACACCTCTTTATCACACATACAGAAGTTTCTTCGGTTAACGTCATTTTTCCAGATATTTTTATTTTCTTCTGTCTTTAGTAAAGTAAAAAATCCTTGAAAACAGTTAAATCAATGTATCTGTAAAAAATAAAATGAAGTAGGACCCAGATGATAGGCTTAACAGTGTTGAAGGTGGCAAAAGCAAGCGAACACTCAAATAATACATTTGTGTATTTTTGCCATGGTGGAGCTTGCCTCACCAAAATGAAATAAATACACCTTAATAGTAGGGTAGTAGTTAAAGCAAAGGAGATGACACTACTATTTTGTAGGTGTGTGTCCATGTGCATGTGTTGTGTGTGTTTGGGATGTGTGCTTTTTTATACCTGACAAAAATTGCTGTGGTTCTGTGGTCAGTTTTGGGTTGTTACATAAATAAAGACAAAAGTAAAAATACTTTCAAATGTATTTGTTGATAAATAATAGAGAAAGACTGGAATGATTGAATGGAGACATTAGTGGAAAATGTACGACAAAATGTAACAAGTAAACTTTATAACTCTTGAGAGTTGTTTGTAGACTAAGGTTATTACACTAACCAAGCTTTTATTGCATAGAATATAGCCTTTTGACAACATTAATTTTAAAAATTGCACAAATTTTAGTTAATTTATATGATGGTGAAGGCTAAGCAGGAGGACAATATGTATATGTTCAATAGATTCCATAAAAGGTATATTTTTTCCTCTAAAAGTTAGATAACTTTAATGTTTTAATTAATGTATACATATGTTTATTTTCTTATCCATATAAATTATAACTAGGACAAATGTAGGTCATATAGTTGTTTATTGTTTTTATTGAAAGATTTTTTCTAGTCCTCATTAAACAGTGTAGGCAGAGTGAATGGATTTTTATAATCCTTTATCTTATTAGTTTAATATTATTTAATTAAGTAATTAAATTATTAAATATTATTAACTTAATATTTAATACAAACTAAAAAATATATACAACAATATATATTGATAACTACTATTATTTCATTTATTTATTTTTTAAATGTCTCATTAGTCAATCTAGGTACTGATCTTGGAACTTATAAACATAAAGTCATTATTCTGTATGTGTCAAAATTCAGTGCAGACACTGGTCATAACATCATGGTAGGTCCTATAGTATAGGGGAAATGAAGGAAATGCTACAGGAGCAAAATAAAGGAGTCCCATAATTTCCATCATGCAGTTATTTGAGGGTTTGTTAAGAAGATTCATTTTTATCTGGGTCTTCAATGATAGAAAAAAAAAATTGCCACAGGAATTGCAATACTAGTATTTACCCCAGAGATATAAATGTATTAATCCAAAGGGGCACCTGCACCCCAATGTTCATAGCAGCAGTATCTACAATAGCGAAACTGTGGCAAGAGCTGAGATGTCAATCAGTAGATGAATGGATAAAGAAGATGTGGTATATTTATATACAATGGAATATTACTCAGCCATCAGAAAGGATGAATATCTACCATTTACAATGATATGGATGAAACTGGAGGATATTAGGCCGAGTCACTGACTCAGTGACTGAACTTCACTGACTCTGAAATAAGTCAATCAGAGAAACACAATTATCATATGGTTTCAGTCATATTTGGAATATAAGCAACAGCACAGAAGATCATAGAGGAAGGCAGGAAAAACTTAATGGGAAGTCATCAGAGGGGGAGAAAAACTATGAGAGACTCAACTACAGGAAACTAACTGAGGGTTGCTGGAGGGAAAAGTGGTAGGAGATGGGGTAATTGGGTGATGGGCATTAAGGAGGGCACATGATGTGATGAGCACTGGGTGTTATATTGCAACTGATGAATTATTAAGCACTACATATGAAACTGATGATGTACTATCTGTTGATTCAATTTAAATTAGGAAGGAAAGAAGAAAGGAAGGAAGGAAGGAAGGAAGGAAGGAAGGAAGGAAGGAAGGAAGGAAGGAAGGAAGGAAGGGAAAAAGAAAGAAAAATTGCCAAATGTGGTATAGGGTGGAGCCTCCAGGCAATGCTAAGAGCAGTAGCTTTGAGGCAGTAAATTGTGTGATCTGGTTGGGAGATAGGAGGTTCCTCAAGTTTGAGCTATGATAACTGGAGAGATAAAGGATAAAACTGAGCTTGAGCTGAGGTGTATGGGAGTCTTCATGTATTTGCCTGAGAGCAGATTTTTATTTTTGGAATGTGATCCTAATAGCAGCATAAAACATATTATGATGTAGGAAGAGAATAATGTTCATATAATTACTTCCAAAAATAAAATATTTCTCCAGAGATAGATACCAGGTCCAGTCATTAGAGCCAAAGAAAAATAATATTTGGAATCCTCAAAGTACCACCTTTGTCCACATTAATGGGTTAGAAATATAAATGTCTAGTCCCAGAGTATCCAGTTACTATCATATGAACATAACTATTATGTAAAACTTTACACATGTATTTCCTTAGCCATCCTAGATTACATCTCTTTGCAGTAATCGGATGGTTTATGACTGAAAACCTCCTGTAATTCCCATCACTCATAAAGAATTAAGTCATTTCATTTATAACATTGTGTATCATCAGAAGCTAGTTTTTAAAAAGTCACTCTTATTACATTGGTCTTGATGGTACAGTCAATTGTCTTCTTTTTAAAAAAATACACTTCTAAAATAATCTGGGCACTAAGCTATTTCTGCAGGTGTTTGGTTTACAAATAAAGCTTTTTTTAACGTAAGGAGTTTAGAAAGTAATTGTTGAAGTACATGAATAAGCAGGAAATTATGATACTGTGAAAAATGTCTTGTCAGGAATAAGAAGTCATATGCCTTTCTAATAGTAATTTGTGGCACTTTCAAACTGTGTTTTTAATTTTCCTTTCTCTTTAAACCAGCCTATTATTAAAAGCACTTATATAATTAAAAATAATTTCATATTCACCTGAAAATATGTGCTTTGATTTATTGAAATGTGACTTTCTTTAGCATTCAAAATATGCCATTGATTTAGAAATAGCAAGAATAATGAACATTTATTTAATGATACCATGAAAAAAATAGGATTTATAAAAACATTAGGGCATAAGTAGTGATCCAAGGACAAGCATGGATATGCACATAACACACTGATTCTCTGACTCTGAGAGAAATAATATAAAGATATAAAATATGTAAGCTATTTATTAAAATATGACCATCGGGCACATTTAAATTCTTTTAAGTAAAATATGTAAGAGACCTATAGTAATAAGTATATCAGTTCCTGCTATTAAATGATCTCTATTTAGGCAAGAAAACTTAATAAAATCAAGTTCTGAAGTAGTTTGCTACAAAAAAATATCTTCAGAGAATAGTCAAAAGAAAGCCTCTTGGGAATATCGAAGCCTGCCGCTGCTTTGTACATAGACACATTAGGGAAAAAAGTCTCGAAAAATGATAAACAATGCTTGTGAAATGATTGCTTACATTTTAATGTGCGATCCAGTACTTTGTTTATAGTATGCGAAATGGCAGGTTCTAAAACTCCTTTTCAAAATGTGCCTAATGATTTGTGAGAACACAAATTTATCTATTGTAACAAGCTGTACAGCTCTGTGTGATAGCTAGAGGCAAGAGTGATCTTCTGATAATCTACTGTTTACTGACAGACCAAAATACGTCTTTGAGGAAAAACTGCCATTATTTCCTTTATTTCTTTCACAGATGAAGTCAAAGATCCTTGAAGCTGAAGCTTTATCTGAAGAAGCTGTATATGAACCCAGTTCAAGGCAAGTAGACAAATATGATTCTAGAAAGCAAACATTGGCATTAGGAGACAATTACTAAATTTTCCTAACCTTTTTTTTTTTTTGTGGCATTTGAAATGACAAATAGATTGGGGCAATATGTGTGCATGTCATCTAATTAAAAATAAAGATATATGCCTTAGGTAATAACATGGCTCATTTCAAAAAAAGACTTAAATAGGGTTGAATAGAACTGCAGCAAAATACCTAATAGGGAAGAAAGAAGGAACATGGACTCTGTGGCTAAAAGAAAAAAACACTGAACAAACAAACAAATAAGCTAAATCAAAACAAACAAAACCTGCCAAAAGAAGCCAAGACAAAGAAGATTAAGCAATCCTAGGAACAGTAAATTTGCTAGAACGTGACAGACTTCTAAAATCTGACTATCGAGATTAAGCAGAAAATCAAGTATACAAAATAACAAAGCTGAATTAAACACGAACTTCTTATGGATCCTGGATTCTGGATGCCCACTCGTTCCTACAAGTTCATATACCCTGATGGCATTGATGTGTGTGGTTGGATGTGGTAGAGAACTGAGATTTCCCATCATCATATGATTGTATATAAAAGCATGGTTAAATAATTTTCATAATCAAAGCATTAAACTGAGAAATATCCATGTACTGAAAACAAAAAAAGGAATGAGGAAAACAATTC
Source organism: Nasua narica (assembly GCA_028533885.1). NCBI lineage: Eukaryota > Metazoa > Chordata > Mammalia > Carnivora > Procyonidae > Nasua > Nasua narica. The sequence goes on from CM052797.1 coordinate 76,294,400, forward strand.
AGTCTGGCTTTTGTCTGCATGTATGAGTGGAACAAAATAGACTAATACCCTAAATGTCTCACAGGCTGAATTGGAAGCAGTGTCCCAGAGGTGGCTTTTGCTGGTTCCCACTCTGTGGTTAGGATGGAAACTGAAGGAGAATTCTTTCCTCTGCCTGGATGCAATCAGTATCCAGTGAGTAAAGCTAGTCAATTTTAGCCCAACCTTCCAAACAAATTCCTAAGAAAACAACTGGAAATATAGACTACAATGCCAAATATATGAAATTATTTCAGTCTTTAATTTGGTATATTAATGTATTAGACAGATTTTGAAAATGAGTAATAATTTATACTAAACATATTTTCTCATTTAAATATTCCACTTGTTTGTTATTTATAGAAGTACAAGAAACTGTATAATGCACTTGATAAAAAAAGTACAATATAAATCACAATAAATGAGCTCCCTAAGGCTAAAAGAATGTTTCAACACAAAATATTCAGCATGGAAATATTGCTTCTGGCAGACATGATGGAGCAAAAGCATGTTTTAAACTAGATTTAATAATCTGCTTACTAAATTTGTTACATGGTATATACAACATTTTCCCACTTTTTTCTCAGTAACATGGATATATTAAATAAAAGCTTCTAATTTTATTCCCTGTTTAAAAAATATTTCTTTTTTGCTATTAAGAACTGTCATATGGAGCTATGTTTTTCTCCTAGAATTTTTCTTAATAATGTAGCTTTGGATACACTTACTGAAAATTACTTGGTATATTTTATAGTAATCTTGCTTTTATTGAAGAAATTATTTCCACTATTCTTTTTCTTCAGGTGCGTCATTAGACTGTTTATATTACAGTCATAATACATGAAACTTGACGGTAATAACTTTTCACCCACATTTCATTGCTTCCTAATAGTCAAAGAGACTATAATTTTGAGTTTTTAAGTTACATTTCGACAGTGAATAGAGGTGTGGAAGTCGGGGATAGAGAATTACTGAGTTTGGTGTGAGGGGCAAGAGTTTCTGGAACATATAAAGTCTCCAGTGAATGTCACGATGGATAAAGAATGAGTCTCATGGCTATCCTCAATATCTCTTCAGAAGTTCATAGGTAAATATCAGTTACCTTTGAGGTAATTTTCGCTTGTGTCCATGTGACCTGATTCCTTACAAAGTTCATTTCTGGTACTCTCTAGAAAAAGTGTTGCACCCACATAAATGTGAAGGGACAAAATAAAACATATGGAGAAGAATAATTCCACTCATCCTCTTTCCTCATGCTGTCCATTTCCTTGCACAGTTTTTTTATTATATCACAGGCCAAGTTTAAGATACATGGTATCTGGCATAACATTTCATTTTTGAAAAAGATTTTATTTATTTGAGAGAAAGAGTGAGCAAGTGAGAGAGAGAGAGAGAGAGAGAGAGAGAGAGAGAGAACACAAGCAAGGGGAGGGGCTGAGGGAGACGGTGAAGGTGAAGCAGACACCCTGCTAAGCAGAGTGCCTGACTTGGGGCTCGATCCCAGGACACCTGGATCATGACCTGAGCTGAAGGTAGACACTTAATTGACTGAGCCACACAGGTACCCCTAGCTTAGCATTTCAAATGATACTGCAGCTCCTCGTGTGTGATACAAATGGGTGAAAAGAGTCCCCACTTACACACTTCATGCATGTTTTCATTTATCCAAGGATACAAACATTTAACCAGGAGCAGAGCACATGCAGTCTATTCTAGCAAAGGTTTCCCTGACTCGTAGCTCTGTGATGTGCACTCAAGCTCCTAGCTCCATGATGTGTCCTAAAGTTATGCAAGTTCAGGAAAAGCTCAGTTCTTACAGGGAGACAACCTTTTTATATTTAATGTTTAACCCGTCAGTGAGGAAGAACTTTGATGAACATGCTGTGTGTGTCCTGTTGATGAAACACGTTTTCCTGTTTTGACCATCATAATCAACAACTATACATCATTCAGGTAACAAAGGGCATCCAAGCCCAGGTGTCTCTTAATGTCTCTTACTCCAGGTATTAGTATCAAAGTACCATTTTATTTTAGTTCTTTATGGACACTGTTGTGTAGATATCTTTGTCGTTAAATAATCTTCTCCAACTGACTTTCCTTGTATAAGTCTGGTGAATTGTGTCATAAAATTTGTAAAATTTATTCTATCCTGGGGCAAGCTCCCTAGAGACCCTAGCTGTGTAGAGACCTCTCTATTTTTCAGTTGAACCATGAATATCTGTGCTAGGAATCATGGCTCAGGAGAGCTCAAAGCAGAATGTCCCAGCAAGGGTTTTAGGTCCTTCTATTCACATAGCCAAGCCAAGCTATCTAATCTGTTATGCAGATAAAAACCATTAATAAACAAAAAGTGAATCTGAGGCTCGTCAGAGGAATCTAAGATTTTAAAAATCACATCATAAGTCCCCCTGCCCTTATCATGGCTAGAGTGGCCAAAACCAAACATCCAGGCCTCCCCAGTGATGAAGATAGAGCTTTTTCAGTTCAGCTATAAATCATCTCTATCCTACACAAGTGTATATTTTTAGTTAAAATTTCACCAGATACACTTTATACTTTTTAGGAAATCTTACTGTTCTGTTTTACATTATCACTTTCACACAGTTACAGCTACTGTTATGCATGATTATAAACAATGCAATATACATTTTTACTCTGAGAAAACAAAATGATGTATATTCAATAATATAGTATTATCTTGCACCTAGAACTATTTTAGGTCTAAAACATTTTAATCAGCTTTTTCCTCCAAATATTATGAGTTACTAATGTAAAGTTAATAATTAACATCAATCAAATTATATCTATGTTAACTATGAAAAAGTATGAAATATACAATAATTTTGCATTCATAGTTTACTCTCGGCATCTCATCTAATTTTTTCCCTAACTTTTCTAATGAAAAGATGCCAAAGTAGATTTGAGCATGGTCAAAAATGATTTAATTACACTACAATTCTCAGATTTTTCTCAGCATATTATTTTTGCCTTTCTCTCTGAACAGTCTAGATATCTAACATCACATTTTATAGGTAAACTCAAAAATAAATGAGCTGAGGCAAACTGACCACATGTGCAATGCCAAATACTCATTAAACTCAAGTACACGTTAACCTCACCTAAGTTAAGAAGTGAAAGTAAAATTTTAGCTGCTTCAATGGAATAAAAGCTGAAGTCCTGAAAACCCCTGAATCCTGTTATTACTGAGGAACAGCTACAAGAGGTAATTGGACACACTCTTATTTAGTTGAAAAGCTTTGGAGGTAGCTTCCTTTAAAAGCAAACTGGTAACACTGAAAAGTTTGCAGTCTATGTAATGGGTAGAAGTTTATCAGAAAGAATGAGTTGGCACATTTATTCAGTTACCTTAGGTCATATGCCAGAGCTTTTGTGTTTTTTTGTTTGTTTTTTTGTGATAGATGATTTCCATGGAAAAAAATCATACCATTTGAATTGAAATGTTTGAAAAATTGCATTTGTCTGGTTAAAGTGATAAGATAATGAAAAAAGTCAATTTTAAATTGAACTTCTTTACAAAACTAATGTAAATTCCATCAATCTGAGCTATTAGATACCACCATGCAGTGTATTTTATATCTTCTATTAAGAGAATAAACATTTTTGTAAATTCAAAAAATAATTCTCTTTACTTTCAATGACATTTCATTGTTCAATCTCCAAAGACGTCTTTGAAATGCATAATTATTTTAAAAAATGGTGCTTAATGTCAACCAACTTATTTCCTTTTTATGGAGAGTGAAGGGCCCAAATTTCAGAAGAGTTTTGGAACATTTCAAAGTGGTTTTCATCTATTGATAGTTCTATTGTTGCTGTGTCAATGGAAATGTATTTCAGGTTTAAACAACAAGCCACATGAATGAGTTACATGCTAAGTGAGAATTGTGACTTGCAGTGATTGTATTTTACCCTAAAAACAAAGGAGACTGATGTTGGAAAGAAGTGGGGGCTTTAAATTCATTAAATTCACTATCCTACCAATTTGTTTCTGATATTCAACACATCTGTTAATCTGCCCTTAAACATTTTCATGTAGTACTGTTGCAGCAATTAAGATATTAATTGATTTACTGAACACTGATGTGTTAAAATTACAGTTGTATTATTTTAAACAGATTTTCATTTGTTTTCTTTGACATTGAATTTTATTATCCCCCCAAAAGAAGACAGAAATGAAGAATATTTTTGAAAAGTGAACTAAACTGAGTCACTTTTAACCCAAGTATCCTTACAAACACTTATTATTAATAAACTCATAGAAAGAGACCCTGGAACTGCAATGGCAATATCCAAATGCAGTGAATAAAGTAGATTTGTAGTCAGTAGGTGCTAATAAAACATTTGCACTGTGCTCAGAACATTACCCAGTCTTCACAATAGCCCTATTAAACAAAACAAACGGAAACAAAACAATGCATGGGGCACTTGGGTGGCTCAGTGGCTTAAAGCCTCTGCCTTAGGCTCGGTCATGATCTCAGGGTCCTGGGATCGAGCCCCACATCGGGCTCTCTGCTCAGCAGGAAGCCTGCTTCTCCCTTTCCCTCTGCCTGCCTCTCTGCCTACTTGTGATCTCTCTCTCTGTCAAATAAATAAATAAATAAATAAAATCTTTAAAAAAAGAAACAAAACAATGCAGAACAATTGCTTTTTCATCCCCATTTTAAATGTCGATAAACTGACATCTGTAGAAGTCTAGAAATTTTTCCCCATGTTGCATTGCCAATGAATGATGTCACATTTGTATTCAGACACTTATTTCAGAGATGTTGTCTCATGGCCTCTAAATTAAAAATAAAGAGAAGAGGAGGGCTAGCGTTAATAAGATTTTTGTTATATATACTTTTGTTATGGTTTAATTTTAAAATGAATTTTTAACATTGAAAAATTAGAAATTAATTGCTAAATTAAAATTTATCTATCTCTCAACCCAGAACTCTCCCCTGACTCCTGGGTTTTGAGGTTATCTTTCTGAAAATTTAGCACATATAAAATATGATATTGATTTGTTATAAATGCTGCACAGAAAATAAAACTAGGTGATGTGAAAGAGTAATAAGGACAGTTTGCCATCCGAGGGAGGATATTCATGAAAAGACATTCATTCTGTGATACGATTTGAGCGAACATCTAGGGTGATGATGGAGCAAGCTCTAATATCTAAAAGAGTATTCCAGAAAGAATAATTAGCAGGCTTAAAGGCCTGGGGTCCAGAACATGCTGGACATCATTTCTGGGCACAGTAAATGCATAGATTTGTAAGCGTGAGAACTGAAAGCACGTGGGAACAACGTATGTATGTAAGAGAATTTGGATAATAGTCTCCCTGTAATAAAATGTTTTTGTAGGGTTTTGAGCTGAGAAAAAAAAATAATGAGTTAAATTTTTGAAGGATTATTCCAACTGATTGTGAAGAAAAGGTTATAACCTTTCTATAATAATAGAAACAGCATTTATATCTGGACTCTATTCATTTCCATTGATCTATGTGTCTGTTTTTGTGCCAGTGCCATACTGTTTTAATTATCACAGTTTTGTAGTATATCTTGAAACACGAAATTGTGATACCTACAGCTTTATTCTTCTTTCTCAAGATTGGTTTGGTTATCCAGGGTCTTTTATGGTTCCCTACAAGTTTTAGTATTATTTTTTCTAGTTCTGTGAAATATGCTGTTGGTGCTTTTATGGAGATTTAGTTGAATCTGTAGATTGCTTTGGGTAGCATGAGCATTTTTAACAATGTTAATTCTTTCAATCCATGAGCATGATATACCTTTTGATTTGTTTGCATCATCTTCGATCTTTCATCAGTGTTTTTTAGTTTTCAGATAGAGGTCTTTTACCTTCTTCACTATATTCCTAGGTATTTTATTCTTTTTGTTGCAGTTGTAAATGGAATTGTTTTCTTAATTTCTCTTTCTGCCTCTTTAATACTACTGATGTAACATTATATGTCATCTATATGCCAATGAATTTTTTTTTTTTAAGAGTGGAAACAGGAAGGAGAGTTTAGATGCTCCTGCAATGGTGTGATTGGGAGATGATGGTGGTTTAGATAGGCTCATTAGCAGTCAATGTGGTGATACACCGTCCAGGATATATTTTGAAAGTAAATCTAAAGGATAATTCTTGATTGTTGAGATGTGGGACGAGACAAAAAGAAGGGACTTAAAGATGATTATAAGATCTTTAGGTGGAGCAACTGGAACCATTTACTCACATGGGAAAATTGGCAGAGCAGCAGTTGGAAGTGGAGTTTAAAAATACATTAATTTTGGAAATATTGAGTGTTCATTAAACATTCAAATAGAGAATTTTTTTAAGATTTTATTTATTTGAGAGAGAGGGAAAGAGCACAAGCAGGGGGTGCAGCAGAGAGAGGGGGAGAAGCAGACTCCCAACTGAACAGGTTTATCCCTACATAGGACTCGATCCCAGGATCCTGGGATCACAACTTGAGCTGAAGTCAGACACTTAAGCAACTGAGCTATCCATGTAGCCCAAACAGAGATGCTAATTAGTTGGATACATACTTTTATAGTTAGAGAAGTATGAATTTGGATTCATGGTTATAGATGGCATTGAAGTCATGAGTATAGATGAAAGAGCAAGGTGATTATTACAAAGAAGAGAGGAGCTCTGAGACATTATAGAAATTTGCCATCAAAAAGAGAAGGGGAGCACCTGGGTTGCTCACTCAGTTAAGCATCTATTGATCTCAGCTCAGGTCTTGATCTCAGGGTCATGAGTTCAAGCCCTACACTAAGCTCCACACTGGATGTGGAGCCCACTGAAAAAAGAAAAGGAAAGGAAAGGAAAGGAAAGGAAAGGAAAGGAAAGGAAAGGAAAGGAAAGGAAAGGAAAAAGGAAAGGAAAGAGAAGGGAAAGGAAGGAGAAGGGGAAGAGAGAAGGGAAAGGAGAAAGGAAAGGAAAGGAAAAGAATAAAATGAAGAGGTAAATTCAGTAAGGACAATGAAGAGCAGGAGACCAGTGAGGTAGCAAGAAAATCAGTGTGTTAACTTTGAAGCCAAAAGAGGTTTCAAGAAACAGCAAGTAATACACTATGTCAAATGATGCTCCTAAACCAGGTGAGATTATGACCTAGTGACCACTGGATTTAGTGCTTAGTTTTATATTCAATGTTGCAAAAGAATTATAGAAAATGTAAATAAAAATATTAAATAGAGATTTTATTTTACTCTGTTCAAGGTGAGGATAAAATCTTCTAAGCTGTGTGCCAGACCCATAGGTAAAATTTGATGTGTGAGAGAATATTTAAAATGGGCCTTGGGAAATGAATTAGATTTTAGCAAATGGAGTTAACATGGAGGCATAAACAGGGACAGAGAATTAACAGTTTGTGTGGAATAGAGTATAAGTTTTGGTGGTTGTGACAGTTTACAAAGATAGCCACCAAAAATTCCTTCTTTATATCCACATGCTCACTTGCTGTTGAGAGATGAATCTATTACTCCTTCCCCCTGATTTGTTTCGCTAGTCTTTCGACTAACTTTAAGTAATAGAATGACTTAGAACCCTTGGAACCTGAGTCACCATGTAAAAAACTTGGACTCCACACCCCACTATAGTGCAAAGACATGAACATGCCTTGAAAGATATGAGATTACAAAGAGGACTGCCAGTCTCTAGACTTTTTAGTCACCCCTTAGCAATAGCAACATATGTGAGTAAAGCCATGTTGGATCCTACAGTCCCAGCTAAGCTGCCCTAGCTAACACCACAGGAGGAACAAACCAAATCTGAGGATGCTTGCTTAGTTCCTGACCCACAGAATCAGAAGCAGTAAAATGGTTGATTTAAGCTACTAACTTTTAAGTAGTTTGTTACATAGAAGGCAACAATTGATCTAGCGATTGATTTTAAATTAGATTAAAATATTGTGTGAACATATAAATGAAATCTAAACCAAAGTTTATTTCTTATCAAGATGAGCTTAAAGATATTTTTAATGATTAATGAGAGAACTATTCAAGGGAATCATCCAGTACTATATATTTCTGTTTATAAATATTGACTTAAAAAATATCCTGAAAGTTTTGGAAGATAGAAAGGAGGGGAAATCACAATAAAAAACAAAACCAGTGGGGATGCCCAATTATTTTAAATTTCTATTAAGTATAGTCAGACTTAACTAAGACAATGACATTAAAAAATAGTGCACAAAAATGTGTATAATTGAGGGTAGAGGATAATCTCTACATAGCTTGTGAAAATGAAACAAATTGGATTTTTTTAGTATCTGTAAAGTGTTTTAGATTTCCCAGATAAAATAAACTCACTTTATTTAGGTCAAATTTAGGTCAAATACAGTTATTGTTTATTTATAGAAATAGAAAAACTATTAAAAATGACCACCTACATATATGACACAAAAATGAGACTGATGAAAATTTCAATATATACAAAGCAGAGAGTCTTTTTTTTTGATTTGTGCAGATTTTATTGAACTAAGTGTTGAATGTCACCCTACAAGTAAACTTCACAGATAATTTCCCTTATTTTTACTTTTCTTTATACAAAATGGCTCTTCTCCAAAACTGAAAACAGTATTATTTTTGTACACAGCATGTTGGACTGATACCCAGCCTTTGCTTCCTCATAGTATATTATTTCCCATAATTCTTCTATTCTTAAACCAGTAATTTTTATATGTTATTAAGTCATGCATCTTACAGAACAACAAGATTAAACATAATCACGACTTAGGCTTTTGTTATTTTTTATAGAATCTCAATATACTATCTCAAAAAGACTGCTTAAAAAATAATGTGGGAACTTACATTGAAGTGATCATCTAACCAGAGGGAAGAAATCAATGAGGAATGATGAAAGCATCATGTTTCATTTTCCCTCAGATTCAGTGTTCCCAACATGTTCTGACAGTTGGATTTTTATTTTGAACAAATAAGTCTAAGTCTTCATATAGAAAACAGCTCAACTGAATAAGAATGAAAGTTAACTTCAGTGCAATTTTTAAAAATCCATCTGATTCTTCTGTCAAAGAGGGAACAACTGACTCACTTTGGCAAGGTGCATTAAACTAGGCCACTGTTTAAAAAATTGCTATTTTCGCTAACAAAATGGCAACAAAATAATGTCAGGATCTATGGAAACGTGGCATCTGCAAGAAGACCAACATTAGGAGAGTAATTTTTCTTTGATTATCTGTAAATAGACTAAGAGCTGGGCATATGTGGGGCCTTTAGGGGTAAGGGAAAGAGCTGAGGTGCTCTGTCCACTAAATCACATCTTTCATTTTCCAGATCAAGGATATTTCACATAGAGTACATTGTATAATTGATGGATACAGTTTACTTCTTAACTTTCTCTATTGGCTAATAAATGCTTATTTCCCAGATGGCTACATTTTTCTAAAATCACAGCCAAAGGCAAACAGCCTCCAATAATCCCCAGATGTTTTTTTATAATGAACAACTCTGTTCCTGTTAGGACAAGGGCTGTCTGAATGGAAACTCAGGGATTTAGTATCAATTATTATATATGCAAATAAGCAGTCAATGAAAATGTGTGTTTATATTATCAACATGTGGCATCAAATGCTACATAAGAATGTGTGGATGGGGTGCTTAGAGTTGGTAATGTTGCTCATAACTTACATCCCTAGCAGTCTTTTGACCCCTGAGCAAACTGTTTTTTCTTTTCTTATGCCCTAAAATGACACAACCTATTCATTATGCATTTATAGATGACAAAGTGATTATGTCAAAATTATCAGCCCACAAAATGAGTTCATTTAATGATTCGCAACAATACCAATTGGGTATTGCCCTTTTGTGCACAGCTCATCTACTCTTTGGAAGGGGGATGAAGAATCTAATTACGTAGCACCTGATAAATGCTAGAGATTTATAAGCAGTTAATATCATATTCCTTAATTCCAACAAGGAACTTTCAGGAAAAGAGTAATCTCTCCATTCCCTTTCAGATGTGAAAACTGATGATAGTGAATAACAGGTGATTTGATTCAGAAATCTATGTTATCTCCAGTACTACGCTGCCTATTTAATTTTGCAATATCCTTGTCAGCTCCCAGCACTGTTCTGTTTTCCCAGAAAAGTCACAATGACCTTGAAGCTTAGTCCATCTCATTCAAATTTTTGTCATTTTGGCATCCCTGGCGTTGATTCTTTATACTAAGCTTTATCTATTTATTCTCACAGTGGTCTCTCTGTCCTGAAAGCATGTTGTGATGTTTAATTTCGATAACCCCTTTCTAGTATTATCTATTGGCTATTGTGCATCACTCTTTTCTTGGACTCACTGCTGTATCTCCTTTCTCTGTCTTTTCTTATAATTCGTCCTTCAAACTAATATCATGTATTATCTCAACAGTCATTGACATTCTACATCTTATTTCCTTGAGCTTTTCATTCAGTTTGTACTATCCCGGGAATTACTATCCAGAGATAGTCAAATGATAGTGATGCTTGAAGATTATGTTCTACATGAACGATTAATATTCTTTATTAATTTTTTATGGTTCCAAAATTCTAGAGTTGTACCACCTAATAGAGTAATAGCTTCTCCCATGTGGGGCTTTTGAGCACTTTAAAAGGGGTTAATCAATTTGAGATGTACCAAAAGTATGAAATACAGATTGGAATTAAAAGATCTAGTGCAGTTAAAAGAAGAAGGTAAAAATATCTCAAATTCTTTATATTCATTACGTATTGAAATGATAATATTTTGGGCCCCTGGGTGGCGCAGTTGGTTGAGCGACTGCCTTTGGCTCAGGTCATGGTCCGGGAGTCCCAGGATCCAGTCCCACATCGGGCTCCTAGCTCCATGGGGAGTCCGCTTCTCACTCTGACCTGCTCTCTCTCACTCTCTCTCTTTCCTAAAAAAAAAAAAAAAAAAAAAATCTTTAAAAAAAAAAAGAAATGATAATATTTTATATATTGAGCTAAATTAAATATATTATTAATAGGATCTATATATTTTATCTTTTTAATGTGATTACTAGAAAATGTATTATATAGCTTTTATTTATGGCTCACATTATATTTCTATAGAGTTTCAAATTAAATTTACCATCATATATGTTTCTTTAACATTCCATGGATATTTTTTTCATTAGGGCCTTGGTATACTCTGATCCACAGATCTTTCTGTGGTGAATGTCTCAGTTCAACACTTTTTCTTCAGATATGAATTCCTACAGAGTGGATTTCCTGCAAAGTAATATGCCCCCTTAGACACTTCATTAACATCTTTTATTTTCTTCTTAAAATTTATTTCTACCTGAAATTATCTTCATTAGTAGTTTTATTATTTTAGCACATGTTTCTCTTCCGGTAAATTGCAATTTTCATTGGAGCATGTGTCTTATCTGTCCCATTTCCTTTGTGTTATCAGCAACCTTAATGATTCCAGATATAGAACTGATGCTAAAAATGAGTCAAATTATGCAGAAAGGCAAAATAAAATGTTCATTAAGATGTAAAAGAAGAGTTTAGAAGTGAAATTATAACATTGGAAGAAATATCCCTCTATTTATCATTTTTAATGAGTCACTGTGTGCTATTGGATCTATTTTCTGAGCTTTATAGGATATTGTAAGAAATGTTTGCAGATGTTAACAATGACTACCATTGAGGAAATGATTAATTGTGTATATCAGCTTATAAATTTATGATGAAGTTCTGACACTCAAAACTAGGGCCAGTTCTATCAAAATAAAGGACAATTTAGGACATCCACCTATAAGCCTACTGCCCCCAAGATCTCTTGAACTAACCTCATGGGTGACTGAAATGATATGCCATAATAATTCAGAGTAGATATTCATTCAAGTGTTATAATTTTAAAGGTATCTGAGCACACTACCCTATCTAAATATTTGGCCCTACATTAACTGACAGAGGTCTACCATTAGATATTAACCACTTATATTAGTAGATCTTTAGCAATAATATTTGAAAACTATACATATTTTCTGATATAGAAACACACTAAGTTTAGATCTAATATTGACATCATAAGATATGATAAAGAACCAGGCTAGCTAGCTGACAGAAGAGCTCCAAGTGAATGAAGATTTGACAAGAGAAACTGAAAGTAACCTAAAAGTTTTCTTTCCTGTTCCATTTGCTGGAATAGGTGGTTCTGGAAATATGGTGGTAGCATAAAAGTGGCTGAAAGGTGAGCATAGATCTCCTCAAAGATGAACAGTGATGAGCAAAAGGGGATGAGAGTAAAAATATCCAAATAAATGCTTGAAATAATTCTAATAGGAATCAAATAGGATAACTTTAATGGCAAAAGAAAGAGCATATAAATACCTTCTGATGTTAGAAGTAAATACATTATAGATATTTATAGAAATTCATAGTTTACAAAACATTTAAACATGAATTATAATTTTTTCTTTAGAGACTCACAAATATTCCATCAAATATGTAGGGAAATGACATTATATCCTTGTGATAGAGTTTAAAAAAGTTTGAATTCCCAGATATTAAACAGTTGGCCCAATATACATAGTTAATGACTCTAAACACTTAGTTCTAAACCATTCAATGTATTTATTTCTTAGTTTTAAAGGGCTATATCTGATGTAACTGAAGAAAGAAAGGAAGGCCACTCCTGGTTCAATTGAAGGGAGTACAGATAATTCTGAATGGTGACTTTTGTCACCCATATTGGTTGTTCCTACCTCTATTATTAACTCTGAAGACTAATTACAAAATAGGTACACTATAAAAGTACAGATGAGAAATCAGTACATATAAGTTTGAAAAAATTAAACTTATAAGGCACCCTGCTGCTTCTCCTTCCATGACTCTATGAAAGGGTAATCCTATGAAAGTAGTTCATTTATTAACTCCTAGTCCCACAGACACACAGAGACAAATTTTGTCTGAGGGGCTTCCGTTGTCTTATAGAAGAAAATGATGTATTTTGGAATCTTGCCATCTCACAAAGAGTATAGTGATCAAACCAATCATTGTTTAAAAATTATAATATTAAATTATTTCTAAGTGATCTTAGTTTATTAAGTTACATTTCAGTTATACAAATGTATTATTACTCTGCTATGTTGGAGTATAATTGTTCTCTTATCTAAGTTATACTAATTTTCTATAAAGAAAAATACATGATGGTGTGGAAAGAGGAGATAGATCAGCTTGAAACAGTAAATTGGGATAATTTAAGGCATTTTCATAACAAAAAAGATTCAGTGGAAAAAGAGATTATGCTTCAAACTTGGTCATTTGTTTTCTTAATTTCTTTAGGGAAGAGGAGAAATAGAAAGAATTACACACTAACCGAAAAATTAAGACTTAACAAATAGCCACGATTATATTAAAAGAAGATAAGACATTTGCTAAGGGTAATCGGTTTATAAACCTTAACAGTGTCATAAATAGTGAAAGGGCTGTCATGATATTAAAAACCTCCTTGAACAGTGGATACTGTGAGGAATATTTATATGACAATGAATTTAAAGTCTATGGGATACATTTGACAACAGCACATTTATGATAATGTCCTATACCCATCCCAGGATAGATTTAATTACAGTGTCATTATGGCTTGCTATTCAGTATACTATGTGCTGATATTATTAAGAAAGGTCTGGATGTATCATTACAAGATATTTTTAACAATTTAAAATATTTCCTAAACAACGTATTGAATAAAATTAAAAACTGCAAGGTTTTTTCCCAGCTTTAAGTAAAAAAGTTTATGATAGAGTTGCCTAATATTTTGTAATAGAAAATCATACTATTATGTCAACTGCACTTCAATTTAAAAAAATCCAATCAATCAATATCATACTGCATGACTTAGAAACCTCTAAGAAAACACCCATAAGTTTAGCTGTGATAAATTAGTCTTAGTAAGAAATAATAATATAAGAATTACAATAAATGTATGGGGCGCCTGGGTAGCTCAGTTGGTTAAGTGTCTGCCTTCTGCTCAGGCCATGATCCCAGGGTCCTGGATTCCAGCCCTGCATCAGGCACCCTACTGCTTCTCCCTCTCCTTCTGACCCATCCTCCTGATCATGCTCTTGCTCTCTCAATGAATAAATAAATAATGAAAAAAAAAAAGAATCACAATGTGTTTCTTTACTTTTAAAACTTTAAGATTACATGCTTAGCTTATGTATTAGCCCTATAGTATGTTCATTATTATGCGAAAGAACTCTAAATTTACTTTTGGATTATTAAAGTGTTACTCAGTATAATCAACATAAAAATTCATAATAATAAAAGGAAATAAAGGAATTATTATGTTTAGAAATAAAACTCTAAATTGCAAATATTTTGCACATACCTCATTTTTTGCTAGACTTAAGCTATAAAATAATAATTGTTAACACTAACAACATATATATTTATATATAATAGTTATTATATATAGTTAAATTTAATTATATAGTTAAATGTAATTATTATGTATAACTTTTATATATAATACTTTTGCATGTCCCTTGATGCATCCCAGTATATCCCCAATTATTATTACTACTGTTATTCAATGTCGAATGTGTGATTTTTATTTTTAGAATACATTAGTTTTTAATCACTTTGAATTTGTGGATTTTTTCCTTATTGAAACTACATCTCCAATATGAATTCACTATATGCCAGGATTTTATAGAATAACTGTGCTAGACTTTTGATCAAGTTTATTAAGAGAAACATTTAGTAAATAATTCAGTATCAGAAAAAATTTTTAAAGCCCATGTTGACCTGTTAAAACAGAAGGATTATTTCTCTTTTTCTGTATTTGTTTTTGATTGTTGATGCTGCTAATTCTGACTCCATCTGATTTTAGCTCTTCTTCAATCTCATTGTGTTCCAAGATAACTCTTGATCTGTGGGATTTTATAACCCATACCTTGAAAACCATAAAGTTCATAGAAAAAGCCATTTAAATGGTTTTTTTCAAAATGAAGTCTGCCTTTATGCTAACTGGTCACATGATATAACCCTATTACATACACCCTTTCGTTATGATTTGGACCCCTAATTAAATCAAGCAAGTGGACTTAACTTGATCCTTCCTCCTTCCATGATGCCATTTTTTTATTTAGATTTGGGGTGATTTGCATAAAGACCCTTTAAGTTAACATTAGCCCTGTGCTTCATTTCAACATATATTTGAAAATCCTATGCTGGAGCATTTCTACAACTAACCTTGCTATTAATAAAGTAGAACTTTGGGCCCCTGGGTGGTGCAGTTGGTTGAGCGACTGCCTTTGGCTCAGGTCATGGTCCCGGAGTCCCGGGATCGAGTCCCACATCGGGCTCCCAGCTCCATGGAGAGTCCGCTTCTCACTCTGACCTGCGCTCTCTCACTCTCTCTCTCTTTCCTAATAAATAAATAAATAAAAAATCTTAAAAAAAAAAAGAACTTTTTTTTAAAAAGATTTTATTTATTTATTTATTTATTTATTTGACAGAGAGAGAGAGATCACAAGTAGGCAGAGAGTCAGGCAGAGGGAGAGGGGGAAACAGGCTCCCCGCTGAGCAGAGAACCTGATGCGAGGCTCTATCCCAGGACCTGTTTCAAGTTCATGACCTGTTGTGTACAAGAGCTTCACTTTAAATATAAAGAAACAGGTTAAAAATAAAGGGATAGAGAAAGACATAGTGTGCTAACATTAAAAAGAGGGTACTAAACAGTAAAAAACAATTTATTGCAGGAATAAATTAGACAAAAGTCAAACCAGATAAAATAACTATATCCTAAGCTTTTCTCTAATCAGAACTTTCTTATAAGGCCTTAATAAATTGTTTTATTTGAATTTGTAGAATATAAAATGATATATTTAAATTAGTATGTGATCATAGCCTATATTTGCTTATCCTATAACTATTTGACTCTCATGGATTATTAATTCCTTAAAAATTTTCAGAAAAGGTAAATATTTGAAGATCATGGTATAAATATTCAAATGTATGAAGTCTTAAATGAATTAATAATTTTCTATTCACTAGATATTTAAAATGCATCCAAATATACAATGTGATGGCAATATAATTGTGTCATAGCATAATAATAATAATATAAAGCATAACTTATAAAACAGTCTGTTTTACCTATGTATATAACAATCGGTATGATATTCCACTTAATCCTGTCTTCAGGTACATGGGATTTTAATTATGACCCTAAAGTCACAAAAAATAATTTTCTATTTCATAACTTGTAATTCATTTGTAAAATGCTAATATAGTCTATTGGGCTTTGCCACTGTTGCTAAGTTTATTCAAAAGAACTACCAAATTATAATTAAATGAATAGGGATCTGCTTGGCCTGCGTAAATATTGTAATTGGTTCATAAATATGTAATGCTATTAATTAATGTGTAGTCCCTAGCAATTTTGAAAAAAGAAGTATTGCTGTCTCCAATGACCATCTTATACATAAAATATTTTACCTCCCAAGAATATATTTTGAAAAAAAATTCAAAGTTTATTTAAGTAGAACTTTCCTTAAATGTAAATACTAGGAAAATACTAGAAATTATGTATTATAGTGTGGATAAAAATTCCCAGTAATATTGACAAATCACTCCTAATAGGATCGTCTCCTTTACCACCATGTTTTATGAGAAGGTGCTGCCAGAACTTCTGTCCCGTATTATGGCTACAATGCTTCCCATGGGAAATGGAAAGTTGTCCTCAACTAAAGGACAGAAATACCCATGGGAAATGGAAAGTTGTCCTCAACTATCAATTCATGTCTTTACATCAACTTAAAAATTTTTCTTCACAAAGAGAGTGTGATTGATCCTCGTTTAGAAACAAATAACACACATTTTTAATCCTAGAAGTAAAAAGCTACATAAAATAAGACCTCCCATGACTGTAAACCTACAACTCATAGTCATCCTCTTTCCTTTCTTTATTTTGACTTTTATCAAGTTCACTGATAAAATGTTACATTGTCTTCATTTACCTTTTCCTTCCTGTATTTTCTAAAATTTCTTTCATGAACAAATTAACTTTTAATTTAAGATTTAAGAATACAATGTTTTATTTACTGACATCTATTGTCTATTCTCTGTGTAGATTTTAAAGAGCAAAGTGTCAGATGGCTACATATTTTCTTAATGGAGCTGCTGAAGATTTCATCATAAAAATTAACCCTTTAGGGGTGCGTGGGTGGCTCAGTTGTTAAGCATCTGCCTTCGACACAGGTCTTGAACAGGGTCCTGGGATAGAGCCCCGCATTGGGCTCCCTGCTCGGCAGGAAGCCTGCTTCTCTCTCTCTCTCCCACTCCTCCTGCTTCTGTTCCCTCTCTTGCTATGTCTCTCTCTGCCAAATAAATAAATAAAATCTTTAAAAAAATTAACCCTTTAAACATTTTTAAAGTTATTTTATTTTCAGCAAACCTCTTCCTTCATGGGTCTTAATCTGTTTTTATCCAATATTCCAATTAAACAGATGAGATAACAGGCAGTTTGTTGGGGACTAAAGTTTAATTTTCCTTCAGGAATATATCTTGTCAATTCAGATTAAGCAAATCTATCCAGGAATTTTCTGGCATTCAATATGTACCTATAAATTATTCATTCATTTGCATATTTCATTTATGTCAAATTTGTTAGAACAGTTAATTTTACATGAAAGTTATCCTCAGAGGAAATTCTTAACAATTGGACATTAGCATTTTTGAGTGAGTCAGCATTTTTCACGTAACAATATTCCTGTCTTGTTACATTTTCATAATTTAATCATTACACAGCATAGTATAGATCTAAGAATGTCATTTCTTGGGTTGTATATTAAAATTATATGCTTAATAGTCACTTAGAATAAAGAACAGAACATTAACAAGCATATGTAATAATTTGTTATATTAGGGAATTAGCAGGAGGGAAATATGTCCTTAATTAAGCCACTGTTTTGTAATCAAAATGTTAAATCAGTCATAGGAAGTAAGAATTCTATCATCTAAACATACAGGTGAGTACCATACATTGTTAAAAATACTTTAGTTGACTGTAATGATGTTTTCTAGACAATGATTCTGGATTAGTTTAACAATTTACTATGTAAGATACTTTCCTATTAAACTTAGATCTATGGCCATTGGAAATATAAATGTCTCTCTTATTTCAAGAATCTTTTACATTTAGCACCTAATCAAGTTAAGTGTATCTGTATCTAAAAGTTTCCTCTGGATTCTTTTTTTTTTTTTTAAGATTTTATTCATTTATTTGACAGAGAGAGAGAGAGATCACAAGTAGGCAGAGAGGCAGGCAGAGAGAGAAGGGGAAGCAGGCTCCCTGCTGAGCAGAGAGCCCGATATGGAACTTGATCCCAGGACTCTGAGATCATGACCTGGGCTGAAAGCAGAGGCTTAACCCACTGAGCCATCCAGGCACCCTTTTTTTAATTTTTATTTTTTTTAAGATTTTATTCATTTATTTGACAGAAAGAGAGAAATCACAAGTAGGCAGAGAGGCAGGCAGAGAGGGAAGAGCATCCTTTGTAATAATAATAATAAGGCTGGTGGCTGAATTAATACCCGAGATTTTTAGCATATGGCCCTCTGAGTCAGTCTTCCACCTCTTTCATTACTAATTCCAAACATTAGCCTCTTCCCAATGCTTACTTGAGATTAGATGGGAATTTAGTTCTGACAAAGGCAGACTTAATGTTTCCCTCAGCTTGACCAGACGTTAGACAGGCTGCCTCTTACTGCTAGGCCCCTGACTTCTCACCCAGGGCTTACAGAATCCAGAGGGCCTAAAAACAGAGTTCCCTCCCTTCCCCTTTCTTAGATCATATACTTGGAAAATTTGTAAATTTTTTTGATATTTCTCTAAAACTTTATTCAAAGTTATTCACCTCACTGTTAATAAGGTGTACAGTTAATGCTCTGTGCCAATATTTCTAGGCTCGCCCATTGCCGGCAATGGACTTTGAGAAAAACCCATTTCCTGACTCCCAAAAGTTAAATTACTCTTTTCAAAACATACCAAACTCCCAATACTTGTGAAAGTATTACATGCGCCATTTCCCCATTAATCTTTAAATGTGAACTTACATTATTAATCTACATCAGTGGATGTTAAAATGAAGTCGTTTTAACAAATTATGACTGTACAAATCAAAATAGCACTAGTTAATATTAGATAAGAGTAAAAAGAATTGGTAAATTCTTGCCACTTGAATTTATAAATCTTTTTAAAAGCTTCTTGTTAATGTTAGAAGCCATGACTGACTTTCTCAAGGACCCGGGAGTATGCTCTTGGAAATATAAATATCAAGGAAAATAGTATCCATAATTCCTGGTCTCTGTGGGATGATAAAATCCTAACTTAGGGGTTGCCTGGGTGCCTCAGGATTAAGTGTCTGCCTTTGGCTCAGATCATGATTGCAGGGTCCTGGAATCCAGCCACACCTCGGGAAGCCTGCTTCTACCTTTCCCACTCGTGTTCCCTCTCTCGCTTGTGTCTCTCTCTATCAAATGAATAAATAAAACCTTTAGACAACAACAACAAAAAACTTAACTTAGGTGGTCACCTAGACCCGAGTTGTAAAACTACCTTCTGCCATGAGGGTATAAGTTTACTTTTCCTGAGTAAAGCCAGTGAGCAAACACAACTCCTACTATCCCACACCCTGACTCTTAAAAACCCTCCCACTCTTTTTCTCAGTGGAGTTGAGTTCAAACTGTGTTCTTCTGGTCTCTCTTTTCTATTGTAGTAGCTTTTTTGCTTTAACAATCACTCTCCTTGAAACCACACATGATGAGAATTATTGATTGGATATGGTAAGTCATTCTTGTCCCTGTGTATTAGAGAGCATGATGATTACAGAATGAAGTTTTACTACAAGAGACTTCAGGACTACAAAAGACTATAGGACTTTTTATGCTATGCAATTGGCTCACCATGGGGAGAAAGTGATTTCTTTTCTCCACTCACAGGGCTGAAGACACCTAGAATGATCTAGTGTAAAGGCCTCATTCTCCATGAATACATGGATAATTAAACAAACAAACAACTGCCTTCTCATAGGCCCTCTGAGGAATATCAGACAGGGAAAAAAAGAACTGTAAAATTCATAAAATAGAGCTGCTGAAGGGAGATATGCTTTCTTAGGAAAACAACTTAATGAATACATTAATGTTGCCTTTAAGGATCTGACATTAAATACTGTATTGTAATTAATGATCTGAGGTAGTAGATTAGAATATTAAATGGGAGATTTTTGCTGAAATAAGAGAAAAAACAGAGAAGGAATATAAGAGGGAAAATCTTAGGAGCTTATTTGAAAAACACAGGAGACCCAAAATGCAAATAAGAGTTTAAAAATGAAAATGTAATATATGAGAAAGTTATTAGTTAATAGAAAAAACAATTTTTATCTGAGGAAAGATTCATGTCTAAGTTTGAAAGCTTTATAGAGTTCCTGGAAAAAACAATGCCGGAAAACATCACACATCCAAAAACTGAAAGAATTGGTTAATAAGAAGTAAGAAGATATTAGAATACCACCATCAGATGCTTTGAAACATTTGAAGCAGAAGACATTAGAATATTATCTATATTCATTAAGTGTAGAAATTGGATGAGTGAAACACAGCAATCCTTCACCCAGCCAAGACATCTTTTCATTGCTAGTGCCGAAGATGTTTCTGAATATGCAGGAATTTAGAGTGTATACTGCATATTTTGTAGGAGGCAGTACTCATCAAACAATGACTCCAAGCAAAAATATAAAGGATTTAAATGAAAAGCAATCAAAGTGAGAAAGATGTAGAAGGAGAATGGTAGTGGTGAATTATAAAAATTTATATGACTGGAAAAAATGTGAAATGGCACATTGTTCTAGAAAGTAGTCCTGCTCTATCTCTCTCTCTCTCTCACACACACACATACACAATACTATCTACAACTTTACACACATGAATCTGTCAACTTAGATCAAATTAACTATTTTCTTATAAATTGCAGAAAATCACAACCCACCCAATATGAAGGGTGATTTAATACCAGTACAGCTATTAAGTAAACTGATTTTCAAAATACTTAACTTTTTAGAGTAGTTTTAGTTTCCAGCAAAATTGAGTGGAAGTTACAGAGATTTCAAATATACCTCTTGCCAGCACACATGAACACCCTTCTCCATTATCAACATCTCCCACCAGAGTGGTATATTTTTCACTAAGGAAGAACCTACACTGACACATCATAATCACCCACACTCCATGGTTTGCCTAATGGTTGGTTCACTCTTGGTACTGTACATTCTATATGTTTGGTCAAATGAAATAATGCAATATGTCCACCGTTATAATACCATAGAGAATATTTTGGATGACCTAAAAATCCCCTGTGCCCTGCCTCTTTATCTCTCTCCCCAACTCCCCTGCAACAACTGATCTTTTTTTGACTCCATTGTTTTGCCTTTGGAGAATGTCAAACAGTTGGAATCATATAATATAAAGACTTTTCAGATTGGCATCTAACATTTAATAACTTGCACTTAAGGCTCTTCCGTGTCTTCATGGCTTGATAGCTCATTTCTTTTTAACACTGAATAATCCATTTTCTGGATATACCACATTTGATTTATCTATTCACTTTCTGAAGGACATCTTGGTTGATTCCAGTTTGGGCAATTATGAATAAAGTTTATATAAACATCTGTGTGCAGGTCTTTGTATGGACATAAGTTTTTCAACTACTTTGGATAAATACCAAGGAGTGTGATTGGTAGTCTGTATGTTAAGTATGTTTAGTTTTCAAGAAAGTGCTAAACTGTCTTCCAAAGTGTCTATTTGGTTTTGCATTTCCACTAGCAATGAATAAGTTTCTGTTTCTCCAGATTCTTTCTAGCATTTGGTGTTGTCAGTGCTTTGGATTTGGGGCATTCTAATTATTATGTAGTGGTATTCTATCATTAATTTAATTTTCATTTCCCTGATGACATATGATGTGGAACATCTTTGCATATGCTTATTTGCCACCTGTGTATCTTCTTTGGTGAAGTGTCTATGCAGGTCTTTGGATCATTTTTAAATACAATTGTTTGTTTTCTTATTCTTGAGAGTTAAGAGTTCTTAGTATGTTTTGGATAACTGTCCTTTATCAAATGTGTCTTTTTCAAATATTTTCTCACAAGTCTATGGTTTGTCTTCTCATTTTTTTTATATTGCATTTTGCAGAGCAGAAGTTTTTAATTTTAATGTCATTAAGTTTAGCTTATCAATTAATTCTTTCATGGATCATGTCTTTGATGTTATATCTAAGAAGGCTTCACTGTATCCAAGGTCATCTAGGCTTTTTCCTGTGTTATCTTCTAGGAGTTTTATAGTTTTACATTTCATATTTAGATCTCTGATCCATTTTGAGCTAATTTGGGGAAAGGCTGTCTTTGTCTGCATTCGTTGTTTTTCATGTGGATGTCCAGTTGTTTCAGCACCATTTGTTAAAAAGACTATCTTTGCTCTATTGTATTACCTTGCTCCTTTGTCAAAGATTAGTTGACTATATTTATGGGGGTCTATTTCTGGCTCAGTTCTGTTGCATTGTTCTATTTTGCCTATACAGTGTTTTGATTACTGTAGCTTTGTAAGTACAGATAGATATTGGGCACTGTCACTCCTAACTTTGTTCTGCTCCTTCAATATCGTATTGGCTCTTCTGGGTATTTTGCTCCTCCATATAAACATTAGAAGCAGTTTGCTAATATCCATAGAGTAATTTTTTGTAATTTTGATTGAGATTGCATTGAATCCATAGGTTGAGAAGAGCTGACATCTTGACAATATTGAGTCCTCTTACCATGAACATGAAATACCTGTTTATTTAGTTCTTCTTTGGTTTTGTTCATCAGTTTTGTAGTTTTGCTAATATAGATATTGTACATACTTCGTTAGGTTTATACATAAGTATTTCATTTTAAAGTGTTAATGTAAATGGTATTGTGTTTTTAATTTCAAACTCTACTTGTTATTGTCAGTGTATAGAAAAACAATTAACTTTTGTATATTAATCTTTTATTCTGCAACTTTGCTATAATCACTAGTTCTAGGAGAGTTTTTTTTTTAATCTCTTCTTTCAGATTTTCTATATATATATGATCATGTCATCTGCAGAAAAAGAGTTTTATGTGTTCCTTCCTTCTGTGTACAATTTTATTTCCTTCTCTTGCCTTATTGCATTAGGAAAGACTTTCAGTACGATATTGAAAAGGAGTGGTGAGATATGACATTTCTGCCTCTACCTGATCTTAGTAGGAAAGCTTCAAATTTCTCACCATTAGGTATAATGATAGCTATTGCTTTTTGTAGATGAACTTTATCAAGGTGAGGAAAAGCTCCTCTATTCCATTTTACTGCATTTTTATCATGAATGGCTATTGGAGTTTATCAGAGGCTTTTTCTGCATCTACTGATATGATCATGTAATTTCTATTTTTTAGTCAGTTGATGAGATTGATTACATTGATTTTGAATGTTGAATCAGCCTGCATATTGGGGAGAAATTTACTGAGTCATGGTATGTAATTCTGTTCATGCTTTTTTGGATTAGATTTGTGTAGGAGTGCTGACAACACTGACTCCATCTTTGGCCCTCCATCTTGTTCATGCCTACACAAGGATCTCCTTCAGGGTTATGTGTTAATATATATTAACCATAGAGGTTAATATATATTCCAACTGGAATGTGGGAAGGCTTGTTCTGAGTGTCAGACAGAAGGCTCCACTTCAGATAACTAGTAGAGGTGACTGGTGCACAGACGGTGTCACTCTAGGTAACTACCCTGTGACCTTACCACCATGCTTCTCACTCTAGAAAAGCTGGGGATTGAGGTTTGAACTTGGTGGAGAGTAGGTGTGGAGAATAGCTGCATAGAGATGGGATTGTTTGTCCATCCAATCCCTCCATCAGTACGTTATCCTGAAATAAAACTCTGTGTAAATGTTAAGGAGTAGCTTGCCTCATTTTTTGGTGTCAAAGTGACTTCTCAGTCTGGAGAATACTTTACTGACCCTCCTCCACCTTCTACCAGATTTGCTAATATTTTATTGACAATTTTTTCATTTATGTTCATGAGAGATATACGGGTCTATAATTTCCTTGTAGTGGCTTTGTCTGGTTTGATATAGGGTAATGCTGGCCTCATAGAATGAGTTAGAAAATATTTATTCCCTCTGTGTCTACCCTTTGAAAGAGATTGTAGAGAATGGTACAATGAGAAGAAATATGATAGGCCTGCAAATGTAGAAAACAGTCCTTTGCTGACTAGACCTACAGCTACAAGGAATTGGATTCTCCCAATAAACTGATGAGTTTGGAATCAGATTCCTCTCCTGAAGAGATGATAGCCTAGGCAGAAACCTTGATTTTTGGCTTTGTGAGATCCTGAGCACACAACCCACCTCAGATAAACCAAACATCTAATTTATAGCATAATAATAAATAATGAATACATAATGGAATGATAATTAGGTATGGTTTTAAGCTGATAAATTTGTGACAATATGGCTGACTTATCAATCCCGGTGTTACTCTTCTTTGCAGAAGAAAATAGATGGAGACAATCCCTTTGAAACAGATAAATTTTCTTTGCTTCTCAGTAGCATTTGTTGATTATATATTCCATCAGTCATCCACTGCTCTATGGAATGTTTTATTGTCCAATAAGTAAAACATCTTTGTTTCTAAAATGCAATTTCTGGAAAATGCTCTCAAGATTTGGCTTTCCCACAGCTGACAAGAACTGGGGAGATAGTACATGACTATAGTCTCTCTTCCCAAGTGGATTTCAATATAATTTAACTTAATTATCCCCTGTAGGTTTACTTATATATCTTGTTGATCAGTACAGTTGACACTTCTATTCTGGAAAATCTTTTATGATTTACTATATCTTCAGGCTTCACTCCAATTGGTAGGAAATCTATTTTGCCAATACAGTAGATTATAAATAAAACAAGTAGTCCTGTATGCACTTTAAAACAGTCTGATTCCAGTGTCAGGTCAAAGCAAAACGACAGCATTCCCAAAGTCATAAAATATAATTTTAGAACTTCCCAATGATTATTTGTTAAAATAGTTCTAACCTATTTTATTGTAGACTTTAAACAAAATTCTAGCAGCCGCAATAAATGAGAGAATACAAACAAATAAAAAAGGAGGTAATGATTTTTTTGTAAAGCATGAACACATTTTCCATCTGTAGGGAACACACAGACAACTCCCAGTGATACCAATTCGAGAATAGAACCAGCAGCAGGCTGTGAGAATGTCATTCATCAACCCTTAAACTAACTTATCTAAGAAAAAACAAACAAATCCTTAAATATCAGAGAGTATCAAAAATTATATTTACATTTTCTTTTACCCTCTGAAGTAAAGAGAAAATATTTTTCTGACCTGAGCAATCTACTGATAGACCAGAGAATGCTTAAGGAGAATTTTTTATTGGTATTATTTTTGACTGATACACTTTTCATTAGGTGTTAGGCATGCAAATGGTTTTGGAATCCTCAGCATCTAATAGGGGAAATGGAACAGAACTTTATTCTCAAAATTCTTTATCATGAAAGATTTTGGTTACCTTTTTAACAAAAAATGAGAATGTACTAAACCCACTGAATGATCAATTTTTTTAAATGATTAAAATGGTGAATTTTGCCATTCACTTTTTATATATTTGCCACAATAAAAACAAGTTCATTCATATGCCTTGAGAGAAAACACATTTTCCCAAGCTCAATAAGAAACAATCATAATACTTATAGGGCTTTCTTAGGATTAAAGCTGTACTGTGCAATAATTTCTACCAGTAGCCTTATGTGAATACTGAGTACTTAATTTGTGGCTAGTGAACCTAAGCAACTGATTTTTAATTTTTTAAAAAAAGATTTATTTATTTATTTATTTGACAGAGACAGAGAGATCACCAGTAGGCAGAGAGGCAGGCAGAGAGGGAGGGAGAAGCAGGCTCCCTGCTGAGCAGAGAGCCTGATGAGGAGCTCCATCCCAGGACCCTGAGATCATGACCTGAGCCGAAGACAGAGGCATCAACCCACTGAGCCACCCAGGCGCCCCTGATTTTTAAATTTTATTTTAATAAATATAAGTTTAAATTTAAAAGTTAAAGCAGTATAGAATAATTTTTCTATTAAACACGATATTTCTCTGGTAGGACTTTCACTTTAATAGTGGCATTACACGTTATTACTGCTATATTGTAGTGTGTCTTTCAGATGCATACTTTGATTCTAGTAATATGTAGAAACAGACCACTTATCTATTTTGTGTCAATGGATTGACTTAGTGTGAATGACATTTTCTATACTCTGATAAAATTGTCATGTCACAATTTGAATATTTTACTTAGGCAACATGAATTACAATTTTACCTATGAAATCATCAGTGGTTATTAAATTGAGAAAATAATCATTATCTTAATTATAATATATTTAAATCATTTTTCTGGTTTAAAAATGTAAGTATAAAACACATTGATTGGTAAATTCATAATGAAAGCATACTAGTGATGCTTAACTAAGCAGAAATGCAGAAACTGGTGTGACGAACAGAATATTGAAGGAAAATGAATACTGGAAAATGGTATGTCAAATATCATAAAATGACAATAGAAGTTGTTGTAACAGAATCCAACAAAAAAATTATTTGTTGTGTGAACTTTTTTGGAGATAATAAGGCAGATAATATTAAGATTTTTTTTCAGTAAACAATGCATTTGATAAGAAATTTCTTCTCAGAAGTCTAAAAAGAATTGATGAAATTAGTGAACTAGAATCAATCAACAAAAATTTTAAATTATTTTTAACAGGATCTGAGATTTTAAATTCGACTAGCTATAAAATCACTTAGATTCCGTCCCAGAAATGGGAAACCATTTTTAGATGGAGATATGGCAATTAAATTACTATTTCATTCATGAGATCTTTGTTAGAAAATTATGAGTGAATGACTAATAACTTAGATTATTTTTTAAACGTGAGTGATTTTCAATTAAACATGAAATATTTGCCTATATAGCACAAATCTTTCAAATAATATTGAATATCAACTAAGTCAAAACTTGAAAATTACCATTTTCTTTAGTTTTAGATGTGTCATGCATTGTAAGACACTGTGCAGTTGATCCTTTGTGTGTCTTTCGTTTCATATGACTTCATTGTCTAAATAATCAATTCATGTTACGGATATTTTTAAATCATTTACATCTGTTGGACAAAGGTATCGGTTTGATATGTAGATGTTGCCTTCTATCATTACAGGATTATGACAGTTATGTCAAAAATCAGGAGTGTTTGCACTTTTAAAACAAGAGAGTGGTAATTTCCTTACTGATACGTTCCACTTTATGATGCATAATGAAAACAACCATGATACTATGAAAAATATCATGCATGTGGGGTTTGTTTGTTTGTTTGTTTGTTTAGATTTTTTATTTATTTCCTTGATGGAGAGAGATAGCAAGAGAGGGAACACAAGCAGGAGGAGTGGGAGAGGGAGAATCAGGCTTCCCGCTGAGCAGACAACCTGATGCCAGGCTGATCCCAGGACCCTGGGATCATGACCTGAGCTAAAGACAGACACTTAATGACTGAGTCAGCCAGGCACGCCCATATATGCGGTTTTAAAAAGTGTTCAGTTTTTATGTGCAAATGCTATGCGTTATTTAAAACAATTAATTCTAGTGATGAGGTGATGTGATCCTTCAAGGCTTCTATTCAGTCTTGTGCTTCCCAAAAGCTTCTTGTTCACTGCTATCTTTTTTTCCTAAAGAAAAATCCATGTAATATTCTCTGTTTGACAACCATCCCTTCTAGAGGCTGAAAGGTCTGTAGTACACAGGTAAGTATTAACAAACAGGATTTTGTGCTGTGAAAATGGCATAATTTCTCTGAAACGTAGTGGCAGCTCAATTATGGAAACTCTCCAGTTATTCGAGGCATAATTTGATCATTTTCTTTCATTAGACTTTTTCACTGGTCAGCTTTTTCTCTCCACCAACCCCACCCCCAGGGAGTGGTTCTTGGAAATTTGTTACAAAAAAATTTTTTTTTCTACTTTGAACACTGGAATTAGTAACAGAGTATTAAAAATAGGTTAAGCAGAGCAATAAATTTCATTTGCTCTGCACATTTTCATCTTGCACAATACACACCACAACAGCTTTGTATTGTAACAGACTTCTTAGTGAACAGATGCAATAGCTACCAGGGAAGTAGGACTAAGAATTCACAGTTGAAGACATTGTTGTAATAATGTTTACTGGGTTTTGTTGACATATGGAATAATTTGTCTTTAGACCCTGGAATACATATTTTCCTCATTCTTGGGAAGAAATTGAGGAATGATTTTATAATATATTTTTCAAATTAGCATTGTCAGTAATCATTAAAGTGGCTATGATTTTCAAAGTAGGCAAAGAGAAAGTTAAGTCAGTTTCCTGAATCCTTTTCATATAGTGACACCAAGACTATGTACACACATTAATTTTCTTTCTGGAAATAACTAAAAGCCTAAAAATGATTCTCTGTGAATGTCTGAATAAAGAATTAGAGTGAGCTGTATCTAAAGCCATTTTCTCTTATAAACACAAGATAATTTCCTCATTAAATAATTCAAAAGAGCAAGTTGTGAAATTATATCTTGAGAGATGTTTTTTTCCTCCATGTGAACAAAATAATTTTCAAAGTAGAGTTAGTGGTTTACTAGTACTATAGTAAGATGAAAATGTCCACAATTACTTCAGGGTTTCCCATTTAATCCCTCTTTAAAAAAATGAAAAAAGCTGCTAGAAGTTAGTTACTATTTCTGTTTCTAGCATGGCTTTGTAAGATTTTAATAGAATAAGTCTCTCATAAATAACAACTATAAACCCAGGACACACAAACGAAAACTATAGAAGGGATTTGGAGAACAAAATAAAGCAGATGAATTTTGGAGAGCAAGTAAGTGTTGTGGAAAAGGGCTGGCATGGGGTAGACTGATTGCAGGAAGGTCTCCAGGTGTGGCACATGGTGAGTAAAGATCCAAGAAGGTCCATTATCTTTCTTGCCTGAGGAAAGAAAGGGAAAGCAAAGTTTTGGACAACTATGGCCCATGAAGAATGAAAGCAGTACTGAGAGACGGGGGGGGGAAAGCACCGAAACTATAGTAGTCCCAAATTTTGTATATTAGTTTCACCTAATTTTCTGGCTGACCCCAAGCCAGTGTGTGCAGGGAAACCTTGAAGCAAGGAGTAGAAAGGATTAATGACTTGCCCTTCTACCATGACCATCCAGGTAAAACAGATTTTGTAGTTTGAACATAACCAGGTCAATGGCTTGATTAAATAAAAATGTCAACACTCAGGGCACCTGGATAGCTCAGTCAAGCGCCTGGCTCTTGGTTTCAGCTCAGGTCATGATCTTGGGTTCATGGAATGAAGCTCCACATCATACTTCACACTCAGCAGGTAGTCGGCTGGAGATTCTCTCTCTCCCTCTCCCCCTGCACATTCCCCTGATTGCTCACTCCCTCTCTCTTTCTCAAATAAATAAATAAATAAATAAAATCTTAAAAATATATATATTAACACTCTTCATAGCAGTATATCAGAAATACAAAAAAATTATATTTAAGCACATCATATCCAAACTGCTGAAAGACAAAAGTAAAGTACTGAGAGCTATCATGCAAAAACACAGCATCGAGAGAATTCCAGCAGATGGCAGAGTAGAAAGCACCAAGAATCTATCTCACCACCTAGGCAACAATTGCACTGCCAGATTCTATCTAATGTATCTATTTTGGAACTTTGAAATTATTGAAAGCTTGCAACTTAACAGGAGAAGACTTGGAGGATAAATTACAGTTAATTTCTGTCAATTTCAGATCTTAGCCCAGTAGCATCTCTCCCCATCTCATACCCACAGCTCTATGGAAAGTAGTCATAAACATGTATTTTAGGAGCATCTTGTATGTAGTTTGTGGAAACCTAGATGGACACTTGGTATCCAAAAAGTATTGGGGGGGGTCTGTTCTCTGTTCATTGATTGTTGTTTTTGTTATCAGTGCTACAAAGAGGAAGGTGACCGTTACTGTTGTAATCTCACCACTTTTTGCCTCTCTTGCTGAAATGACCTCTGGAGTATTTAAAAGGCTAGCACTCTTAATATCTAAAGAGTAAAAATGTGGTGGGTATAATATGATGACTAAAGGGTAAATATGAGAGGGGTTAAAAGATGTACACTGTTGCAAAATAGCTAACATTTACATACATGATTAATGTTTAGCAACCACTAGGATGATGACAAAAAGTAACTGCAAAGGGACTTGTAAATTTAAAAATAATTCTTAAGGAAATCAAATAATGCAAAAAGAAGGGAACAGAAAAATGGAAACAGGAGAGTACAGAAACAAAAAGTGACATTTCCCACCATCCAACATACACTGTACAGTTTTTATTTTATATTTTATCAGCATTCTCACCCTCCATTGGAATGTAACCTACCTGAAAACAGAGATCATTTTGTTTTTCATGTATTTATTTATAGGTTTTTAAATTAATTTCAATTTCACATTCTCTTTGTACCGGAAACATATTAGATGCTTAAAAACTACTGGTTGCATAAATGAATACACTCCAGACTTAATTTTTATTTATCAAGGTGGAACTAATAATCTAATGTAAGCCAAATATACCCATGTGAGAGAATAAATGAAATTCATTTATATTCTTCACCTGAGTGCTAAATCCAATTCCATGTTTTCTGAAGCTTACTGTTACTATAATCACATATTCTTAGTTTTTGAATTGTGGTGTAATTGCTGGTTCATTGGCAGCTCAAGTTACCATTTGAAATCCTATCAAGAAAAGCATGGGTAGAGATGAATGATACTCAGTTGAGTCTGGTTATATTCTGGTCATATTCTCAAGGGCTCCTTCCAGATGCTTTATGATGATAAAAATGCTGTATCAACTTATTATGTTCGTTCAATTGAGCCACATAGTCCTTTACAGTCTCTTACTATAACATGTTGATATTTGTGTATATAAGCCCAGAAGCAACCCATGCAGGGGTATTTTGGAAAGTGAGGTAGGAAGGTTTCTTGAATTTAATGACTGTACATATTTATAGTTACTGATATATTATTCTGACATTTGGGGTTGATGCATATGTTTTACATTAAATGGTATGAGTATATAAAGTACTTTGCAAGGTATCTGTCACATTATTCTCCTTAACTTATTAAAAAGATAGATAGTACTGGATGAAGTTAAAACATCACCTTCCCTTCAGACCAGCTTTATCTGTTTATCTAGACAAATCTTAAGATTACCTCTGGGTTTGCTAAAGGTGTTGATTGGGCAGAGAGAGAGAGACAAAGATGGGGAGAGAGTTTGAGTGAAATTAGTTTCCAGTATTTATTTCTACTTTTCGACAGATCAAATACCAGAGTGCAAGGAAACATACACTTAAACTGTGACAGAGTTCTCAGCCAAACTAAGGGCTATAGCTTCTGGGTATCTGGAAAAATTAAAATAAAGAGGGAATGTGACTGACCTAAAAGAAATGGATCATTCCTGCAACCAATCATATATTAATCTATTACCTGAAATCATTAGTTTTCACTTTTATGTAAAAGAAATTTTAATAAATTACGAGATCACAGAAGTTCAACCATCTTATTGAAGTTTACTACAGTCTTAGTGGGGAGGAGAGAGGGGGAACAAAACAGGAAACATCTATGACACATGGCCTAATTCTTAGGAAACCCAAATGGAAAATTTTTACTCTGACAAATAAGAGACAACCATTTATTTAGTAAAGAAGTATTAACAAGGCCATTTAGAAAGTTTCATTAAACTAGCCATGAATATATTCCTTTAAAAAAAAACTATTTAATAAGTTAGTTCTCATAACTTATTTATCAATTTAACATGAGCTTTGTGGAAATTGCTCATCTCTGTTTCACAAAACATCAGCCAGGATGGTCAGTCTGGTACTTACACTGTTAACTAAGGTTTCTCCATAGGCTGCCTAGGCTTCGTCAAGGTAGGGGGGTTGGTTACAAGAGTGACTATCACAGGAAAGTGGTATCTGTTTGACATTGCTTCAGAAGTTACATGGTAGCATGTCTGCTGTACTCTCTTGGTCGAACTAGTGAGAAAACTGCTCAGTTTTAAGGGAAGCAAATATAGTCAACCTTGGTCGATGCAGTAGTGGTAAAATTCTAGAAGTGCAGTAGTGGCCATCTTTGAAAAATCCAAACTTTCATACCTAGTTTTTCTGTGACCTACATGCTGTATTTTGAACAAAATAACCATTTAACTCTATGTGAAAAAATATCAAAATTTCATGTTTCTACACTTAACATCATTTGAGCACTTTCCACACTCTTCAGTTCAACTTCAATAAGGTAACTTCCAATGTTTCAGTTGTTCAGCCGCTTAATTTACTCACAAATATTTTTAATCGCTTGTTTACTTTTAGCACTTTACATAAATTGCATGTCTTCATGCAAATATGCTAATTTTTATTATGCTGAGTAAATAATATTTAATTACCTTTAAAATTATGTCTTTATCAAACTAGAGCATAATTAATAATTAACACTGATTTTTACTTCTCCCCCTTTTGATATTTTACCTCTATACATTTTCATTTCAAAGTGCCCTATCCTGAACCATATTTAAATTAGAATATTTTTATAACTTTATTTTTTGTTTTGTTTTAAAAAGATAGGAAACATCAGTTGGGTACAACACAATATCATCTTTCTTAGGAATTACTTGGACTTTTCTTTGAAAAGAAATGAGGAAAATATGGAATTATGTATAAAAGTGTTTATTTATATTACATCAGTGGCAGTTTCTGATTGGTTTCCAGATAAATACATTTTAATAATCATACTCATAAGAAGAGTCCAATTAATATTGTGAATATTGAGAAATGAAAAAAACTACTTAGAAAATTAGTTTACAAATCTTCCAATATGTACTGACATTATAAATCTATCTTAGTACAAAAATTCACTGTCAATTGACTATTAATTGCAAGCTTAATTATCAGTAAGGTAACTTGGCTGAGCCAACTAAATGGGGCACCTGATTCTATCTACTGTGGTCCTCAATATATATGGTCCACAAAGGCAAGAGCATGTCAATAAATAAAATTATTAAGAATTATATCGATAACAAAGCAATCCCTATTATGTATATGGTCTATTTTTCCTCACAAACTCTGTTTTCCTAAGTGTAGTTTATTATTCCTGTTTACCTCAGTATTAGTAATGAAGCAACTTGTGAATATAAGCAATGATTAGAAATAAAGCATAATATAATTGTCTTCAACATTTCTCTCATCTTCCAATTATAATAGGATAATGTGTGATGACAGTGCATGTCAATAGGAATGATGCAATTATTTTTCTAAATGAATGAGATGAAACATGTAATTAGGTGATGCCCTTTTACTTGCTTTCTTTTAGTTTTGCCTTTTCCTGCTTCTATTTCAACAACTAAACATTGTGGTTGGCAACCAAAGCAAATCTGTCTTCTGTTGAATTTAGTTTTATGGAATTTTTAGGTTCATGAATGGTTTTTAATATGCAGAGAAATTATTAAAAAGAAGAAATATTTAACCTTTTAAAGTTATTTTTTTGAAATTGCAAATTATATTAAGTCAATTAATAGATCATCATTTGTTGTCTTTCGCATATGATATACCCCTATCAGTGAATATTCATTTGCTTAAAATATTTTTGGAAATGTCTCTTCTAAAATTTTGTCCCAATATACATATAGACCAAGAAAATTACTGTATTTTTATATCTATTGTGGACAAAAAATATTATTTCTATCATTAGTTTCATTGTTTCTAAAAATTCAATATATCTTTAAATGATAGCAAATCTTGTCTTGAAGATAATGAAACTGAATTGATTAATATTTTACCCATTGATAAAAAATATCCTAAAAAACATTCAATATATGTTTTCACCAGTTGGTTTTACAAGTCATTTTATGCCAACTATTGAAAATTTGGAATATTTAGCTCTTTTGATTTTCTGTGCTTTTTTTTAAAAAAGATTTTATTTCTTATTTGACGGAAAGAGACACAGCAAGAGAGGGAACACAAGCAGGGGTAGTGGGAGAGGGAGAAGCTGACTTCCAGCCAAGTAGGGAGCCCAATGCAGGGCTCAATCCCAGGACCCTGGGATCATGACCTGAGCCAAAGGCAGATGCTTAACAAATGAGCCACCCAGGAGCCCCTTGATTTTCTGTACTTAATTCAAAATTTTAAAGTAATTTTATCACCAAAAAAACTCTCAATTTTCTTAATTTCAGCATTTTGTGTCATGTTTCTCCATAATAATATTTTCAACAATAAAGTATACAGCAATAGCTTAAAATATAAACACTTTTTTCACAAACTGTGTCTGTCTCCATAACACAAAATTGCTGAGAAAATATGTTAAATGATTCCCTTATAATAAAAATCACTGTTTGCCTTCATTTGGTTTTGTATCTCATTATGTCATTATACAGTTGAACAAAATAATGTACTATGAAACCTGAATTCAATAACACTGTCAGAACGGCATCCTAAAAATCACCCCAGGTTATTCAAGTATCCATTACACCTAGTAAATATTTAAAACTGTCCCAGATTCTTTTGCCAGATAACATGCCTTGATGCCTTCTTAATAGAATATAAATTCTGGAGCCAGACTATCTGGGTTTAAATCCTTGCCCTACCATTTTCTGCCACCTTAGAAATATTTTACCAATCTCCTCCAGTTATCATCTATAAAATGGTCAAAGTGCATGATTTACACTGGAAATTAAATATTTCATCTAAATGTTTAGCATATAATCTTTTTTTTAAGATTTTATTTATTTGTCAGAGAGAGAGAGAGAGACAGAAAGAGCAGAAGCAGGGGGAGCTGCAGGCAGAGGGTGAAACAGGCTCCTCATTGAGCTTGTAGCCCAATGTGGGACTTAATCCCAGGACCCGGGTATCATGATCTGAGCTGAAGGCAACTGCCCAGCTGACTGAGCCACCCAGGCATCCCTACGATCTGTCTTTTAAAAAGTATGTAGCTTTTCTTAAAAAATAATTTTTCTGCCTAGGGCCATGTATTCAAGTGATGTAAATTTTAGAGTTGGCCATATAAAAAATAATTGTTAGCCAAGTAAATACTAATTTTCTTCAACAAAATCAATTCTCTCAAAAGCAAATAAAATGACATTTGAATTTTTCTTAATGTTCATTCTGTAACTTCCCTGTATTAGCTTTAAAAAAGGGAACCATCACTTTATCTCATTGTTTCTGCCTCATGAACACTGACTTTTAGAATATAGAAAAATAATTTGGTACTGATTGTAGATTTTCTAGTGATTCATTTACTGGTTCAGCATGCTTATTTAATAATGAGCATGTATTCATTTCCTGTTTGCAAATTTTACAGTACAATTCTCTTAAGTGCTCTACATGAGACATTTCAATATTATAAATGGCTTTTAAGCATGTGCATCAAAACACAATTCACAATTGACTTGTTTCTTCATACTTATTCATTTACTTAACCACTAAAAGGAAATAAAACATATTATCCCTGTCCATAGTGGATTTCAAAGGTTGGGTTATAAGACCTTTTAAGGCTATGTCTGTCACTTTTATTCTAGTAGCTATGTTCTTCTCTTAGAGTAAAGACAAGAGATATTATTTCTTCAATTACAAGGTTTCCAGTATGTTGATAACCTTTATTCTCAGCTAGATTGTTCAGAGCTAAAAAAGGAAAAACTAAATCCAGGGTATCAACTCACTTTCCAAATGTCTCTTTTGGGAAACGAGGAAGATATTTCATAGAATGTGCCTCAAAAAAGCCTTAATTATTTTAAACTAAAAATTTTTTTTATGATTACCAGTTTATTTAAGTTAGTTTAGAAATATGAGAATAATACTAACAATTTCCAAGTATTTATAATTTATTGATTTATCCCACATCTTTATTCTATCTTAATTATGTTTGATTACTCCATTAAATAAATGCTATGAAATATGATAAAAAATAGTGAAGTTACAATAACATAATTTAGATAATTAAAGGGCCAAATGGTAATAGTTTTGTTTTTCTTACTTTTCTGCTTCTTTAAAAGGAACAGTTAAAAAGGCTTTTGATAATTCAATGCATGCCAGACAAGTCAGCCCTTAAGAAGTTGCATGCCTTAGTAAAATAAGAATGAAAAATGTCATAATGGGAATGATTAAATCTCTTTTTCAGTTTGGATGTGTAAGGTTAGAGTAGGATAAAATTAGATGAAAATAATTGGTAAGGAAATATACTGGAGTATATTTTATAACTTTTTTTCTTTTACTAGTATTTTATTGAAATTTTGAATGATAATACTACTTTTCAAAATTAGGATCATTCCTTCAATTTACCAAATGACTTTACTTTTTTGAGTCTTCTAAGAATAGTAGTTCCTAAGTTATCCATTATGAAGTACTCAAATGTGTTGAAATGCTAATGGCAATTGTATATTTACCTTTAATAAGTACACATGTACTTAAGTTGGAAATGTATTAATTCATTATATTGCTTCTCTTATCTAATGCGCCAGCCCGCTAAGTTCAGCTCAAATGTATGAGCTCCAAATGCTTTATCAGTTGTATTTGAAAATGTACATTGTTGTCATTTTTTTTTTAATTTTTTAATTTATTTATTTATTAGAGAGAGAGAGACTGAGAATGAGAGGGGAGAAGGTCAGAGGGAGAAGCAGACTTCCCGCAGAGCCGGGAGTCCGATATGGGACTCGATCCCGGGACTCCGGGATCATGACCTGAGCCGAAGGCAGTTGCTTAACCAACTGAGCCACCCAGGCGCCCCGAGTTGTCATTTTTGTGTTATAAATTATCTTTTATGCCAAATTCTACCATTACATAACATGACAAATATGATCAAAAACTATGAGCAGAGTTACTTTTGATCTCTTGTCCACACTGCTATTATCTCTCTGAAGAATTGTTACTACAGTTTACAGTATAAGTATATTGTTTCCAAAATGATTCTGCTCATAACTGCAGTACTAATTAAAATATTTTTTCATAAGATTTTTAATAATTTAATTTTTAATTGTGACACATTTTAAACATAAAGAAAATGGCAGAACACATTACTTTTACCTGCCCATTCATTATTATAATTAAACATACATTATACTACTATTAGCTGATTTTGTTTCTCATTTTAAAATCAGACATGGACAAAAGTCCACATACTATTCTTTTCCTCTTTCTCATTCCCAGAATTAACTAAATTCCTAACATTGGTATCATTTCCACATTTCTTACTATTTATTTTTTGTATATGTTTCTATATGTAATAAACAGAGCACATACATTATTGCTTTCCTTTGCTTCCTGAAATGTTACATACTAATGGACTCAAGAAACTATCTTATTTAAGATTTTACATGTCACTGTTGAAGAAGTGAAATTGGCCAGGATTATTTTACTCATCTGTTGCCCTTTTTGGTTTTAGTACAAAATAAAAATATACTAAAAATATTTGGGTTCAAGTTCTGGATAAAATATATATACATACTACCTGTGTGTCCTAGTGAATACTGAGAATACTCACAAGTAAATAGAGAAGAAAGAATAGAGGTGAAGACCAGAATTCAAGATATCATCAAAGCTTTAGTGAATTTTACATTTTTTCTCTCCTCTGATACATCCCGCTTGAATCCATGCCCCAGAAGAAGCCAATGAGGCAAAGAAAGAGGTCTATGAGAAAGCCTCTAGTTCTGGCTCAAGGAGTGTGAAAGGGAACTCCTGATACTCAGAGAGGGTATATAATGTTTTCTTTCCTCTAATCTCCTCCGCCCCAGTCCTTAAACAACGCCATCATGGCAGCCACAGCTGGCAGCAATAGAAGCCTGAAGGAGCCAAAATTCAAAAGGAGAGTAAACTTCATCTTCCTTTGATGAAATGTATTTCCAAAAGAATGGGTAAAGTTCCATAATATTTTTTTTTTTTTTTTACTTTTTCTGTCCTTGCTTTGCTAGGCTCTGGATGCAGAAGCAGCTTGGGGAATGCACACCAAAGTCCCAGATTTCTGTGTAGAGTTTCAGATATGAGCCCAGAAACCAGGAAGTACGAGGGAGGTTGTATAGAGAAAAGTGCTGAAGAAGAAGATACATACAAATGAATTTCTGGGCTCCTCCTTAAACTCCATATGCGTGGATCTGATCTCATACAGTACGCCAAACACTGAATTGAACAGATAAACCACCAGGTCTGGGTATGGAACAGATCTGAATAGTGTATTAAAGGATTTTAATCAGAATTGACGTTGAAACGGTAGCCTGCAGAAGGCTATCGACATTATCTGCAGGATTTAATCGTGACCCAGAGTCATGTACAACATTCAAAATATCTAGGATACAATTAAAAACTTCTTGGGATTTGAAGAAAAAGAAATTTCAACTCATAAGGAAAAAGATAATCAAAACACAATATTGATAAGATGATACATATATTGGAATTATTTGACAGACTTTAAAGAAGCTATTACATAAAGCTTTAGAAAACAATCTAAAACATACTTGGAAACAATAGGAAACATATTTTTAGCAGAGAAATCCATGATAACATTACTAAAAAAATAAAAACAAAACTCACTATGGAGACTAATTAGCAGAATTGAGATAGCACAGGAAATAATTAGTGAAATTAAAGATTGGTCATGATAAAGTATCTAATCTGAACAATACAATGAAATAAAATTTAATGACCATGGCCTTTGTATTCTATCATACAGAAACAGAATGTACATTATTTGGGTTTTTTTGGACTATGAGCAGAGAAAAAAAGAAGTGCTGAGAAAATATTTGAAAAAATTATGGCTAGAAACTTCCCAAATTTGGTACAAGATATAAACTTACCAACTGAAGAACTTTAATGAATCCCAAATATGGTAAGTACAAAGGACTCTGTTACCAGACCCTTATAATGACACTACTAAAAATTAATGATAAATACAAAATCTTAAAAACAGAGAGAGGAAACAAGCAAACACATTATCTATAGACAACAATAATTTGAATGACTGCAGATTTCTTAATAGAAATCATAGGCACCTAAAAGTAGAGGCAATGTGAATAAATTATGGACTATAATTAATAATGGTGCATCACCATTGGTTCATTAATTGTGATGGATGTGTCATACTAATGAAAGATTTTAATTATGAAGAAAACTAGATGTGGGGTATATAGGAATTTTCTGGACTATCTTTGCAACATTTCTTCGCTGTAAAAATATTCCAAAATAAAGAATGTATTAAAAAAAAAAACTTCTATGATTAGGCTCAATAGTAGAATGAATAGAAGAAACCAAAGAATAAGTGATCTGGATGACAGATTACAGTGAACTGGATACGAATTACCAAAGCTGAATTTAAAAAAAATAGGTTAAAAAAGAACAAAACCTTAGATACTTTCACAAATATTTCAAATTAATACCACTAGAGCCCCAGAAGGAAAGGAGAAAGAGGGCAGGATGGATAAAACACACAAAGGGCTAATAGCTTATAACTTTCCAAATTTAGAAAAAAACACACATTGACAGATTTCAAGGTGTGCTCACTTCGGCAGCACATATACTAAAATTGGAACAACAGATTTCAAGGAGCTGAGAACAACCCAACTGAATAAACCTAAAGAAATTCACACTAAGACACATAATAGTTAAAGAACAGGAAATTAAAAACAAAGAAAAAATGTTGGAGCAGGGAGTACTTAACTATATCTGAAAAAACAAATCATGGTGTATTTCTCATCAGAAAACATGGGTGCCAGAAGGAAATGAAACATTCTTTAATTACTGAATGAAAAAAAAATTCCACCCCAGATTTCTAAATCTAATAAAATAAATATTTAGGAGTGAAGGGGAGAAAAAAAGACATTCTCAGATAATGGAAAACTGAGGGAATTTGTTGTCAGCACATCTACTCTAAATAAATGGCTAAAGGTGGTTCTCTAAATAAAATATTCACAATAAAAGAAGGAATCTTGGGACATCAGAAAGGAAAAAAGAATATGGAAATAGCAAATATGTGGATGTGGGAAAATACAATGTAATTATCTTTTCTTCTACTAAAGTTTTCCATTTGAAGCCGAAATGAATTTTGGAACATGAAGATGGTTCTAAATATATGCAAAGGGATTATTTAAGATAATTATAAAGTAAAATAAGCCCAAAGCAAGCAGTAAAGATGGTAATAATAAAGTGCAGAAATCGATGAAACAGACTAATGAAAAGCAACAAAGAGAATCAATGAAACAAAAAGCTGGTTTTCTTGAAAAGATCAATAAAATTGACAAACTTCAAAGATTGACAAAGAATAAAAGAGAAGACACAAATTACCAGTATCAGGAATGAAAGAAGGAATATCACTAAAAATCCTGTAGACATCAAAAAGATTATAAGCAGCAACTAAGAACAACTTTATACGCAGAAAGTTGAGTTTCTGACAAAATGTACCAATACCTTGAAAAGCATAGTCTGCCACAACTTACCTAATACAAAATAATAGTTTTAATGGCCATATAACCATTAAATCAATTGAACTCATTTGTTTAAAAATTCCCAAAAAGAAAGCTCCAGTACCATTCTCTTTAAGAATTATGCCAAACTTATAAAGAATAAATATTGAATCTAAACAACCTTTTCCAGAAAATAAAAAAGGAGGGAAAGTTTTCAACCCATTTTTTGAGACTATCATCCAAAATAAGAGATATTACACAAAAGAAAACTATAGACCAATATTCTTTACGAATATAGACCAAAAAAAAATCATTTACAAAATACTAGAAAATAAAACTTAGCAATATACAAGAATTATATACCATGACTGAATGGAGTTTATTCTAGAGATACTAGGCTCTTTAAGTACTTAAACATCAATCTGTGTCATCCACTATATTAACAGGCTAAAGAACAGGCTAAAAGAAGAAAAATTACATCATTATTTAATTATCTTCAGAAAAATTATTTAACAAAATTCAGCACCCATTCATGATAAAAAAAAAAACTTCTGGTAAACTTGGAAGGGGAGAATCTGATTTTGACAAAGAACATGTACTGAAACCCTACATCAAGGGTCATACTTTAAAAAATGTGTTTTCCCCCTTGAGATTGGGCACAAAACAAGAAT
The DNA here is from genome assembly GCA_028533885.1 of Nasua narica. Lineage (NCBI taxonomy): Eukaryota > Metazoa > Chordata > Mammalia > Carnivora > Procyonidae > Nasua > Nasua narica. The sequence goes on from CM052797.1 coordinate 76,335,663, forward strand.
TTCTTCTTTCAACACTCTTTTTCACATGGGACTGCAAGTTCTAGCCAATAGAATAAGGCAAAAATGAACGAACGAACGAATGAATGAATGAATGAACTAATGAAATAAAAGGTAAACAGAATGGAAAGGAAGAAATGAAATGGTTGTCATTTATGGATAGCATGATTTTTTAATGGAGAAAATCCCGAAGAATCTAAGAAAGAAAGCAAAAAAAACAATCACAGCTTTAGAACTAAGTGAATTTAACATGGTCACAGGATGCAAAATACACACAAAAAATCTATTGTGTATCTACATATGAGTAGTGAACATGTGATCATCAAAATTAAAGTGTTACAATATCATTTACAATTGCTCTAAAAATGAAAATACTTAGATGTAAATATAACGAGACATGTAAACGACTAGTATGCTTAAAACTGCAAAATCCAAAACAAAGAAATTAAAGATTTAAATAAATCATACCTTGTCTAAATAAAACATGCAGTGTTCATGGATTGCAAGACTTAACAAAGTAAAAATATAAGTCTATCTAAGTTGATAAACAGATTGCTATTGAAATCCCAAACAGATTCATTATGGAGATAGGCACAATTATTCTAAAGTTTATGTGGAAAAACAAAGGAAATATAATAGCTAAAACAAATTTTAAAGAGATGAAGAAAGTAGATGGATCACTGTAGCTGGAATTAAGTTTTACTACATAACTAGTTATCGGTTGCCATTGGCAAAATAAACACGTTGATCTATGGAACAGAAAAGAGAATCCAGAAATAAATCTGCACAGATATCTCCAACTGAACTTGAAAAGAAGCAAGTCGATTTAATGGTGGAAGGATAGACTACAACGAGTTGTGTTGGAACAGTAAGACTCCCATAGGCCCCTGACCCCTCTCCAAAATCTTGACCTATCCACAAAAATTAGCACATAACACAATACCATACAAAATACAATACTATAAATAATACACTACACACACACACACACACACACTACTATAAAACTGTTAGAAAATAGGAGGAAAATGTGCGGGACCCAAAGAGGGAAAGATAAGCATATCCTCACTCAACTCCAAAATATCCATAGAATAAAAAAACCTATATAAATGAGACTTAAAATTAAAAACTCTTACTCTATCAAAGTTTTACTTAAGAGGTTAAAAAGACAAGATATGGACTAGGAAAAAAACATTTGCAAGCCACATATCTGGCAGAGTACCTGTGAAAATAAAGGAAACCCCATTTAAAATGGAGTTAGGAAGCCCTGAAGGAGGTTCTCATTCACGTACCACTCCTTGCAGTCTACTTAACCAGCAGAAAGAAGAAAGATAAGAATTCTTTCACAAGGGATGACACTTTTTAGATAGGAATTTTATTTTCTGCCTTTAAGAAAGGGAAGGAACTTCCCTCCTTGACCCAGCCACAATGTACTAACAGCCAATGAAAAACCTCCACTACCTCAGAGTCTTGTTCTTCTCAAATAAACTTTTGTTCAGAACACCCCCCCCCAATTTTCTCCAAAATCTAATAAATGCTGACCTTCTCTTTGTCTCTTTGAACTTCCCTATGGTTCACCATAACTGGCTTGTCCCGAATTGCAGTTCCTCTGCTATTCTCAGCCAAACTCATTTTTCACTTAAATAAATTTGCTTTTTGCTCAGTTTAAAGATTTCACACCCAAAATGCATAAATAGCTTTCAATCCTATAAGGAAATAGACAGAAGACGTGAACAGAAATTTCACTGACCAGGATAGACAAAAAATAAGTATATAAAAATCCATTGAATAGCTTAAACCATTAAGGAAATACAAATTAAACCATAATGAATTATCAATACACATCTACTAGAATTTCTATAATCAAATGTAGTGACAATACCAAAGGTTGGTAAGGGCATGGAGAAACTGGATTACTCATACATTGCTGGAGGGAGTATAAAATGATACAGTCACTGTATAAAACAGATTGGCAATTTCTTAAAAACCTAAACAAGCAATGATCATATGAACCAGCACTTGCACTCCTGAGTATTTGTCCCAGAGAAATAAAAATTTATATTTACAATAAAGGCTAGAAATGCATGATGTTCATAGCAACTTTATTTGTAATAGCCAAAAACCAAGAAACAACCCAAATGTTATTTATGGGTGAATAGTTAAACAAACTATGGTATGTACATATTGCAGCATACTATTCAGCAATAAAAAGGAATAACTACTGATCAAAGCAATTCCTTGGAATCAATCTCCAGAGTATTATGTTTAGTGAAATGGGCCCAACCTCCAAATGTTACATGATTTATGATTCCTTTTATGTAACATAAACACAATGTTAAAATTATATAGATTTTGAAAAGATTATTGGTTGTCAGGAGATAAGGTCAAAGGTACAGATGTGGCAGGACATGGGTATAGTTATAAAAAGAATTATTTTATATCTTGACTATATCAATGCTAATATCCTGTTGTGATATTATACTATAGTTCTGAAAGATATTTCCATTGAAATATTAGGTAAATGGTATGTGGGCTGTGTCTGTATTACTTTTTGCAACTCTATATGTAAATCTGAAAATAAAAAGTATTAAAAATAATAATCTTGCTTACTATATTCAATGAGATAACAGTCTAATATTTAGAATTTAGTAGAGAGATGGAAATGTAAAAATAATAGATTTAAAAATTAGAAATTATGGAACTGAAAAAAGTAAGTACTATTAACAAGTTGAGGTATGTAACAATATAACAAACAGAGATGAGGATGGGTTTAAAAGGTTAAGTAAAATAGCCAAAGTGAAACACAGGAAAAATAACAACATGGGAAATACAGTTATAAACAGGAAGTAAAGAAGATAGAAGGAGTTGGGATGCCTGGATGGCTCAGTCAGTTAAGCATCTGTCTTCAGCTCAGGTCATGATCCCAGGGTCCTGGGATTGAGTCCCACCTCCGGCTCCTTGGTCAGTGAGGAGTCTGCTTCTCCTTCTGCCTACTGCTCCCCCTGCTTGTGCGCTCTCTCTCTCTCTCTCTGACAAATTAATAAGTAAAATCTTAGGAAGGAAGGAAGGAAAGATAGAAGGAGAAATCCTTATATGTAGCTGATCAGAACCCTAGAGGAAGAAGGAAGAATGGAACACATGTAATATTGGAAATGAAAATGAATAAGGAATTTCTAAATCTGATAAAATATATCAAGCTACAGATTAAAAAGTTTCTAAATTGAAAGGTGGAACAAGTAATCAACATTATAGGAGATCATGAAAAAAAGAAAAAAAAAGACGAAGAGAACATCTCAAAAACAACCACAGTAAAAAGAAAGTTTATATTCAAAGGAATAATGATATAGACCAATAAATTTGTTTCTCAACCGAAACCATAGAAGTCAAATAACTAAATTAAAAAACTATCAGTATTAAGTAAATGGAAATAATCATTTTTAGATATAAAAAATTAGGGAATTGTTACCAACACACCAGAAACAACAACAAAATTTCTAGTGCATATTTGCCAGATACAAGAAGGATAATATAAGCTGGAGAATCAGAGATATAGGAAGTGTTTAAAAGCTAGAACAATTTTAAATAAGTCTTTATATCCATTTAAATGTATAACATACCAATTTTACATAGCAAAGTAATATTTATAATCGTATAATGTTTTGGTATAAATACAGACACATACACACAGAGTTGAATTGTGTTCCTCCAAAATCTGTATACTGAAGTCCTAAACCCTGGTGCCTCAAAATATGACCATATCTGGAAATAGAGTTGTTGCAGATGCAAATTAGTTAAGATGAGGTTATACTGGAGTAGGGTGGGCCCCTAACAATATGAATGGGGTATTATAAATGGAATGCCAGTTGAAGATGAAGGCAAAGACTGAAGTGATGCAGCACAAGCCAAGGAGCAGGGAAGATAGCCCACAAAGCACCAGAAGCTAAGGGAGAGGCAAAGAACACATTCTCCTTCATGGCCCTCAGAAGGAGCAAACCCTGCCAACACCTTGATCGCAGACTATGAAATGATAAATTACTGATGTTTAGGCTACTCAGTTTGTGGTACTTGGTTAATACATATTTATCAGATGTCTATGAATAATTCAAGAGTAACATGTACTAGGGACCTTATACTGTCCAAAAAGCAAACAGTAATACAAAGTAATTTGGTATGATGGTAAATCAAGTTTATATGTTGAAATCTCTATGTTAGTCACTAAAAATGTAGTGAGCCAATGTTTTATTTTTAAGATTTTATTTGTTTATTTGACACAGAGAGAGAGAGAGAGAGAGAGATCACAAGTAGGCAGAGAGGCAGTCAGAGAGAGAAGGGGAAGCAGGCTCCCCGCCAAGCAGAGAGCACAATGCAGGGCTCAATCCCAGGACCCTGAGATTAGATCAGGACCTGTGCCGAAGGCAGAGGCTTTAACCCACTGAGTCACCCAGGCACTTCTGTAGTGAGCTAATGTTTAAAAGCCAAGCAAGTAGTGACAAAAAAAACAAAGTATTTTTTAAAATCAATTAAAATAAGAATAAGGGGGAAAATGAAGAGAGTGGGGAAAATAGAAAAGTTATTGTAGATGATGGGTTTAAACAAAAATATATCAGAAATTTCTTTGAATGTAAACCTACTAAGGCTGAAATTTAATAGAAAAATGTGGTCAAGTCAGATATGATTAGGGAAAAAAACCCTCTCAGTTGTTCAAAACCAAAAATATTCAGCAAGTTTAAAAGAGAAAGATGGACAAAGATGTCATGCTAACTCTAACCAAACAAAATATTGTGCAGCTATACTAACATGGGGCAAGTTAGTTTTTAAAGCCAAAACCATTACTAGTAATACATTGAATCACCTTATAAGGATAAAATGTTTAGTTACCCAAGATGGTGAAAATTTCTAAATGTGAACATACATAATAACATAATAAAATATAATCTACAAAAATCATACTTAGAAGAAGAAATAGGCAAGTACAAAAATGTAGTGGGAGATCTGATGAAAACTTTTAGGAAATGATAGAAAATTCTGAAAGATGTTAAGTAAAGAAATAGAAAAGTTGAAAGAGAATCAGAAACTAAGATTGCAGAATGCATGCTGGGTCATAAAGCAAACCTCACATTTCAAAAGTTTGTGATCATAAAATTTATGTCATCTGACTACCACCTGACTTACCAAGATTAAGATATACATGAATAATACAAAGATAATTAACAAATATCATATCTTAAGATTAATAAATGTACTTCTATATAACTCAGTACAAAGAAATAAATCACAGTGGACATTAAGATTTACAAACTTTAGGGCATTAGCTAAGATTATCTATAAAAGGCAATGTATAGGGGCGCCTGGGTGGCTCAGTGGGTTAAAGCCTCTGCCTTTGGCTCAGGTCATGATCTCAGGGTGGCTCAGGTCATGATCCCAGGGTCCTGGTTTAGAGCCCTGCATCCGGCTCTCTGCTCAGCAGGTAGCCTGCTCTCTCTCTGCCTGCCTCTCTGCCTACTTGTGATCTCTCTCTGTCAAATAAATAAATAAAATCTTTAAAAAAAGGCAATGTATAACTACAAATACATTTATTATAAAAGGTAAATTATGAAAATTAATGAGCTAAGCATTAATCTTCATAAGATAGAAAAAGAACAATATGTGCAAAGAAGTAGAAATAAGGAAATAAAAACCAATATGAAATTGAGTAGATCACCAAAGTCAACCTTTATTCTACAGAGGCTGACCAATACAAAGCAAAAAGACAAATACAACTAGATATTTTAATACATGTGATATTAGGTATTAAAATAATGACATCACTGTAGAGTCTTCAGTTATGAAAAGGTTATAAGAAGTTATATTGAACTTTACCACAGCAAACTTGAATTTTACATAAAATGGACAAATTTCAAAGAAACATAAAAATATTTTTATAAATTTTGACTCGTTAAATTTGACATAATGCTTTTAATCCAGAATCCAACTTTCCAGTTTAGGAAACCTTTCCTCGGGTCTGCTATCCCATGTTCACACAATTACTGCTCCTGCACTTCTTACTTGAATCTGACACATCCATTGCTGCCATGTATCCTCTTGATCTCACTTCTGATTTCAGTTGAGAGTAGGGAGAGTCATTTCATATGAAATTTGACTGAATTTGAGTTGGCAACATATCACTTCAATTACTCTTGCTTTTTTCCCTTGGGACTATCTGCCGGTGAATTTCTCCCTCAGTGTTACTCAGTCTGCACATAAATGCCACTCAGAAGTGGGAAGTGTGAGGTGAAACCCTCAAGTTTTGGGGAGGGTGGTAGACTGAACTGGTGAATAAAATGCTTCCACTTCCCATCCATTAGATAGAGAATAATGGCAAGCATTTGGATGCATACCAGGAGATCCTGGCAGAACTGGGTACCTGTTGCCCAGTGTAGTAATCTTGGTCATACACGCTCAAATTGCCTGTACCTCTGCTCCTGCATCTTCAAATAAACTATATCTTGGTAAGACCTTGGCGCAGATTTTGCCCTTGTAGGAACTTAAGACAATAATAGAATCTGGAGATTTTTTTTTCTACTTTCTTGAAGAAATGCTGCAAAATATATAGCTGTGGGGAATGTTGGTTCAACATAGAACCTCTCGGGGCGCCTGGGTGGCTCAGTGGGTTAAAGCCTGTACCTTCGGCTCGGGTCATGATCCCAGGGTCCTGGGATCGGGCCCCGCATGGGGCTCTCTGCCCAGCAGGGAGCCTGCTTCTCCCTCTCTGCCTACTTGTGATCTCTCTCTCTGTCAAATAAATAAAATCTTAAAAAAAAAAAAAAAACATAGAACCTCTCTGCACAGCAGGGGGTGGGGAAATACCAAATTCTGCCAGCATTCATATAACAGTCTTTGAAATTGAACTACATAGAAAACCGCCTCATTCTGTGGAGGACAAGTTATTCTGAGAGGATAAGAAACACAACTGTAGTTAAATATGTGTAGCAAAAGGAATATTGTGGCTATATGCATATGGATAACACAATATGATTTACAAATGTTAAAAGTCAGGATCCCGACACTATTAGTAAAGGGTTCAGCTAACATGGTAATTTTAGCCAAAAAAAAAAAAGTAAATAAATAAAAAGCTCTGTTTAAATTGACATCAGTAAACCCATGTATGGAATATTATATAGGTGCTTCCCCCCCCCTAATTTTTGCTGTAACACTTCCAGATAGGTATTATTCACATTTTATAGATGATACAGTGACCTCAAAGACATTAAGTTGTTTTCCTAGTGAGTGGCAAGTGGATGAGTTCGTCACTGTTCTCTGTGTCCCAGACTCTACACTTTTTCATCAATGCATGCCTTTACTAAATAAAAGCTTTGGACTGCATTCCCAATGGTCCAGGTCTCTTCCAGGACTGAAGATTTCTCTGAGCCCCCAGTCGGTAGCTGTGTTTCCCTCCGTGTGTTTAGGGATTTATTTAGGTGCTATTCTTTCCCCTATAAGCAATAAGTCCAGTTTGTGGGACTAATGAGTAGTGTTGAAACCTCAATGCTGACAGTTTAAATATCATCCCTTTTGTATCTTGGGAGAGCCAATCTTCTGCTCCTTAAGGCAGTTTTGTGTAACCACTCACTTCCCCTTCACAAGAGATGTTTGTTGTAATGGGCTGACTCTCTCCTCCTCTTCACAAACATATGTCATTAACAACAGATCATATAAAGATGTAATTATGAAAGCAAGTGTAAAATGATTTTGCTCACAAATCTTTGAAAAGAGAAACTGAAATGAGTCTTATGAAAGAAAAAAAATCTGCCAGAATATTAGCAAATGAATTTAAAACAACTAAAAATAGAGTGGTTTTTTGGTTTTGGGGTGTTTTTATCTGTTTGTTTTGCATGTGTGTGTGTAGGTGTTTTGTTTTTTAACAAAACTCTTTTTTTCAAAGACTTAAAAAGAAATAAAATCTTGTCACCAGACTTCCTGGAAATTCCAGGAAATGACAACTCATTCTGATCCCAATGGGAAATGACCTTATGATTAATTAGGTGCAATCTTATAATTTGCATCTAAATATAACTACTGTATTTAAAATGTAAGTGGTAGGAAACTATGGCTGAGGTCATTTAAGTGACTAAAGAGATTTCTAAAACAACATCTGCTTGATATTGGAATATAAGCTATGACTAGGAGTCCAATACTTGCTGAAGAAAAAATTATCCTGATACTCATTAAAGGCGATAAGAAAGAGTTTATTCAAGCATGGGCCACTGGAGTGGGGTTTTACAGTAGCAGGAAAGGTTTGGGCTCAACTCCGAAAACAGGCAAGAGTAAGTGGGGACTCATAGACAAAAGCAGGATGGGCGTCAGTAGGTGAAAAATTGCTAAGAGGAAACATCGAGGGCAAAGGAGGAATCTGGCTAAACAGACCTAACAAGTTTCTTGCTGAAGGTAGGCTGGGATTTTTAGATATTACCCTGGCAGGGATGGTGAGGGATACGGAATTCGATCAGATATCACAGGAGGGAAACTTCTGTCTAAGCCAACTTAGCAAGATTCTTGAAAATGCAGATTGACTTAGAAGTTCAAAGGGAGAAGCCTACTTGAGAAAATGGCTTAGAGGAGCCTGACCCAAGTTTGGTCAAAAAGACTGTTTGTCATACTTTACAATGTACATCCTGCTGAATTCTGTTAACTATAATGTTATCATTAGAACTGTGGTTTATAATAACATGTATATCTTTTTTTTTACATGTAGATTTGTTTAGAAATGCAAAACGCTAGAGTAGGAAGGGAACTTAGGTATGATTATAACACAATCTGTTAATTCTATATTGTGGAAATTGTGGTGCAGGAATATGAGATAGGAAAGGTCAGATCATACATTTTTGTCAGAACTGTCTCATGGTTTTAGTTTTGTATCACTTTTATTATATAATACTGAGATATTAACCTACATTTTTAATGTTCAAGAGCTTTCTCCCTTTTAGCAAAAGAACATTGTGTTTTTAAATGAAATTGTTCAATGAATAACTGCATCCAAATCGAATAATATTGGCTTCATTCATAATTTATCAGTTCCTCAAAGAATAACCTTGGAAGCCTATTAACAGTTTTATAGTTAGGTAGTTTTAACTTCATGAATTTCTTCATTTGATTCTAGTTATGTGAACCGTTTCCTTTTTATGAAGTTCTTAGGTATACATGATTAATATGTCAATATTTGACCAAGTCATAGTCCATTTTCATAAAAAGATTCCACCAACATCAGATGTTTGAACCATGTGCCTCTGAAGTGTGAATGGTAATATTAATTACAATCTCAGTGTCCATTTGGGAGTAAAACTTTGCAGGATCTTTTTGAATAACAGCCGCCATTGGCTTACATCTTCTCCTTCCAGCCAATTAAGTGTGAATATATTATTCTGAATATAACCCCCACATAGATTTTCCATGTCCCTTTGAATGAAAAATAGCACATATTAAGGATATTTAATTTTATGCCATATGCTTATCAGATAGCAGCCTCTGATGTTACTTTTAATTGATTTTGAACAATAAATATACCTAAGATTGCCTTTTACAAAATCTAGTTGTAGTGTTATTGATTTACTTGAGATATCATATAGCAAGTACTCCATGCTTTATAGAGGGTTCTGGGTTCCACTGATCTTGGCAAAAGCTCTCGGCCATCATTTCTAAGCCAGTATTTATATTGGAAGCTAAATAATTTAATTCTACATAAAATGCCATCTGATAACATGTTCTACCTTTGAAATTGCAAAAGTATTCAATATTTCAGTATCAGTTGTAATTCTCTCAATTCAGATTCCATTTGAATTACAGATTAAACAGAAATATGCTGATGACAGAAAAACTTGTCCTCTAAATTGTACATATTTCTTAAATGCCCTAACCAAGGTAGGATCAAAGATAGTGAGAAACTTGCCTTGAAATATGATTGATGTCAACCTCTGCCCCCCCAGATAATTATGTTAGCTTCTTGCAACTATTTCCTTAATAATCAAGATTTTAAACTTTTCAGCATCTTGCCAGAACAAAAATTACTCTCACTTGCTGCATATAATATGTCTCAACAAAATGTTTAGAAAAACCACATTACTTACTCATTTTACATTTTAAATTTAGATTTGTGCTTATTGTTTGCTACATAAAGGTTAGCTATTATCATTATAATTGTTATTGATAGAAGAATTTGTGAGAACCACTAACAAAAATCAATCATTTTAATTAGAGTCCTGCGTAACTATTGAAACTTACAAGGGTGAATAGCAGTGACAAACATTTGTTAAGCCTTTACATCATTAAAGAAAGTACACAATATTTACAAATATTATTTCATTTAACCATCTGAGGCCATTCTATTTTCCTCTTTTGCAGATGTGGTCATCTAATTTGGCCAAAACCATACAAATATAATCTGAGCTTGGGCCATCTGGCTCTTAACCATTATGTGTACTGCTGCCCAAATCTTAAAACCTGTCATACTCTAGTAAACACACACACACACACACTCCACCACCATCAACAACAGCAACATCAGCATTGTCTTATTATTTTGTAATCTAAGAGCTAGCAAAATCTGAATTACAAATGTAAATTGTAAAAATGGTTAGAAGTAATTGAGACTTGAGAAGGCATTAAGTAAGGGAAGAAGCTGAAAGTATTACTTTTAGTCAATGTCATGTCAACAGTTATATGTTGGGGAAAAAAATGTGAAATTATATTCAGGCTTTGGTGATATTGATAATAACTATTATCTTCTAGTGAATGACCAGTATGTGTAAGACACATCACATGCACCATTGTCTTTAAGCTTTTAGTAACCTCTCAGACATTTATTATCTCTAATAAGAATGGTTGATTCAGAAAGGTAAAATTAACTTCTCAACAGTAGCCAAGGTAGTTAATAATTAAATCCCTACAAGAAAGGAGTTCTATTCACCCAGTTATGTTGGCTTTCATTAACAAATGTAGTAAGGGGATTTATTTAACTAGATTGAACTGTGTCAGATGAATATAGTAAAAATGGTGGGGGTTAAATCAGTGCCAAAAAAATCAAGATAGTCATTATTGTGATTTACTTGAGCAATACACCTATATTTCTTTTACAATGTTTTTAAATTAGCAAGTATTTTAGCTTGTTAATTATATATCGGCTTTTCCACTACTAAGAAATGACAGAACGAAGGAAGAAAGAGGAAAAAATAGAAAGAAGAAAGGAAGGAAGGAAGTAGGGAAAAAAAAAAGAAAAAAGAGGAAGAAAGAACAAGAGAGGGAAGAAATGACAATCTATTGCAAGGATGAGACAGATATACAAATAATAAAAGCAAATATAAGGAAATAAGAAATATGAGATTAAGAGAATAAATACTGTATTAAAAAACATATTAGTTAATTCCCTTATACCACATATGTATTTCTTGCATGTGGTGATGCTGTACTTACTATAAAGGAGACTCAGAAGATAATGATTTCTACTCTCCAAAGCCAAGTATATTGAAATGAATGAAAATTAAAGAAAAGTGGACAATGATGTAGGAAATGGACTTCATAGCCAATGTCCAAGAAAGTATTCTTGAGAGGTCTTCAGTGCAAAAGGATGGTTTTATTAAAACACGGGGACAGGACTGGCGGGCAGAAAGAGCTCCACTAGGGTTGTCACAGGTGACTGATTATATACTTTCAAGTTGGGAGGGGGTTAGAGACAGCACAAGCCTCCAAGGTATTTTGGAAGCAAGGTTTCCAGGATCCTAAGGGGACTAATTATTGTTAGGAAAAGGTCATTTATTACTATTTAGTAAAAACTTGGTCATCAGACCCTTCAGATATGTATCCGTGGGCCGTATGCTTGAAGGATGATTGCCCACCTATACCTTGAGGGCTAGAGATAAAAGAAGTTTCCATAGAAATTTTTATATGTTAAAGAAGACCTATAGGATCCTGGGGATTCAAGATAATGTTAAGCTAAGATTGCCTTTGCCCTTAGCATTAATATTGAGGCAACTGAGTTCCTAGAGAAGGTCACTCTCCCTGTTGCAAGAACTTGTCAGTGAGCTGTAAGTAGTAAGGAAATTTAGGGTTTGTTTCTTTTGCCTTTGTTGCCCAAATCAGACAATATGACAATCTGAGATTATCAACAGGTTTTTATAATATGGTTAATAGCTATTATCCTTTATCAAATGCCTCAGATATGTAAGGTACATCACGTGTATCATTCATTAGATTCAAAAGCATATTCTTCCTTATGTCTTCTTTCCCTAACCACTTTATATTGAAGCAATTTGTATCTTTTTCCTTGTCCACTGTTTATATTTCTTCTTTTGAGGACAGACATAAAGAGATTAATGAAGAAGAAAAATCACTTTGTTTTCACTTTTATGATGAGGTAACATATTGTATGCTTGTAAGCTAAAGAAGGATTTTGCACTTAAACTCTTATTGCTTACCTTCATGTTTATTACCTTTATCTATTTACAGATTTCTTTAACGTATTAATTGCCTCGTCGCTGGCAATCTCAACTTGATCTTGCTGTCTCCTTTGGTCCAAGACTGAGGTTGCTTCAGGAACTGGTCACCAAGGCCCTTTGTCCTTATCACCTTTTCTTTCAATGTGGTAAGTATTGACAGTACATCCCTGACACCACCTCCCCATGCCTGGTCAGAATTCAGGTGTCACCTTCCTGAGTAATATCTCTGAAAACTGCTTAATTAGAAAAACAAGAAGAGTTCTGATTTATAGAAAATACACCCTTTATTTGCTGCCTGATCCAACTGAATGTCCTACAGATATCAGAAGAATTCAACTTTCTGATAGTTATAATTGGGTTTAAGTAACCTAAAAAGAATCTGGATGATTGTGTAAGAGCTGGCAAAGAGGCAGAGTGATTAACTAGATCCAGCTAACATGTTACAATTGCTAAACTCAAAGTTTACCAAATGTTCTAAATGATGTGGAAATGTTGGGACTTGGAGCCTATGGCCAAGAAAGAATTCTTGAGCCATTATTGGTGCAAAAAGATGTTTTTATTAAAGCACTAGGACAGGACCTGTGGGCAGAAAGAGCTCCCCTGGGATTGTGAGAGCAACTGATTATATACTATGGACTTGGGGGTAGTAAAAACAAGGGAAGTTTCCAAAAGGATTTATATATGCTAAAGAAGACTCACTGAATCCTGGAAGCCTGGCTATTATCAAGGTACTCTTGTTTTTAACTCTTAGCAAGGCATTAACATTAAAACAGTTGGTAGTTCCTGTAGGAATGTCCTACTTTTACTGCCTCAGGTTTTTGTCAATGGGCTAAGGAAATTTAATTTTATCTACATTTCCTTCTGCCTTTGTTCCCCCACATCATAAACACTTTACTAGGATGGCTTGACATAATCATTGAAAATGTACGATGAGATAAGTAAAGTTTTTATACCTATTTGTTTCATGGGAAAAGAAACTGAGGCACAGAGAAATTAACCAATTCCTCTAATAGGCTCACACATGTAGCTATTTGTGGCACACAGATTCTAAGGCGGGTCTTTCCTTCTTTTCTTTTCTTTTCTTTTCTTTTCTTTTTTTTTAAGATTTCATTTTTCTGGGGTGCCTGGGTGGCTCAGTGAGTTAAAGCGTCTGCCTTCGGCTCATGATCTCAGGGTCCTGGGATAGAGCCCCTCAGGGGGGAGCCTGTTTCCCCCTCTCCGAGATCTCTCCCTGACTCTCTGCCTACTTGTGATCTCTCTCTGTCAAATAAACAAATAAAATCTTTAAAAATTTTTTTCATTTTTCTTTTAAGTAGTCTCTACCCCCAACATGGGGCCCAAACTCACAACGCCAAGATCAGTAGTCAACTAAGCCAGCCAGGGGCCTCCTAAGGCAGATCGTTCTGATTCTAGAATTCACTACCATGCTTTCTATTCCCCCATGTGAAAAATACAACAATACCAGTTTTCTTTCTTCTAGCAGATGAATCCTTGAGGTTAATGATAATCAGTCTCTCTCCATATGACAACAGATAATTACTTTGTGTTTTTTGTAAAATTTTCATTGTGACCTCTTGGTTTTGTCTTTAAAAAGAGAGCAGGAGAAAATGTCACATAAAATCCTGGTGATTATTTTCAAAGCTACTGTAAAACAAAAGTTAGAAGACAAAGGCTAAAAATATACAAAGAACAAGGCTGAGAAAAAGAATTGAGTAGAAATTAATTAGTTTCCATGTCTCTTCAATCTTCCTGACAACATAGAAACCTATGATGTTACAGATCTTAGACTTTATTTTATAATTCATAACTGATCTACACATTTACATAACTTATTTGGAATTTTTTTCTGACCTATTTAAAGACTGAGTCTTCTCCACATGCATGGCAAGTTAATATTTTGAAACAGGTAAAAAATGTTTCAAAATAAGACTGATGGAGCATCCAAACCCTTAGCACAACGTGCTAAGACAACAGACTTCAGAATTCTGTTTACACTCATAATAATTAAAATGAAAGCTTTATATACAGTTATTTACTTATTATAAAACTCTCTGGCTGGCAGTTGCTATTAGTCTGGTATTACTAGCAAGTATAGCAAGTATACTGAGATTTAGATTGAGCAACTTATGTTTTACTTAAATAAAAATAAGCAGGAATTTAGGATGCAGAAAAGCTAAAGGAACAAGCTCTGTTCCTAATTATTGACTTACACTTATGCATCTTTTCCTTTACTATTACACTTTGAGGGCAGAGTCCATGAAGTCCATTCACTGTTACTGTTGCATTAACGTGGCGATTTAAGTACTAAATTTCAAATCATAGTTCAATATGTATAGTTACATTGTTGAATATTCCGTGCACATACTTGAAGTAAGAAATCTGTTCAGATATTTTTGCTCAACCTCAGAATATCTGTTGGCATTTGTCTCATTTTGGTAGATCAACATACTCAATAGGATGAAGATTTCTTTTTTCATTTATGCTTAACAACACTTGTCCTATTTGGGTAATTAACAACTTTGGAGTAATACCTGCTTTGTTCTTGGGAAGATATAAAAAGGATTCACCTTTTCTCCCTATTTAATTAACTCATTAAGGTGATTGTATATTAACCAACAATATAATCAACAGAAAGAACAAAAGCTAAACTTGGAGTAGAATAATGCCAGAAGTCACATAATAATATAATTTTGGGAAGAGATGAGGAAAGTAAGACAAACTACTTTTCCTACTAACAATCTGATGAAAAAAAATTGTTAAAAATTTTGTTAAAAAAATGAGCAGTAACTAATGCTTATGTAAACATTTCTGTTAATATCTGTCAATAGATACTGCTAGTACTCCTCGATTCTATAAACAATCTCCTATGGCTATGCTTTAGTGTGACAGCTCATTAACTTGACAGAGGTGTGTGCCGACCATCAGATTTTCTGCAAATTAATTCAGACATATTTTCTCTACTTTTTTTCTCTTTAAGGACTATCTATAGAAAAGCTTTTCAACTGCGAGTTTTATAATGCTTTCTTACATGCCAAAATAAAAATAAAAGATATTTATTATTGTTTGTGATCTTGACATTTTTTTCAGTGACCTTGTTGCTGTGCTATCTCTGTTTTTTGTAAGTAAAATTGTCATATACAATGCATTTGTACAACCTAGAAATCAGGTAAGAAAACAGTCTCTGTGACTATTCTGTAAACAATGATAGGTCACTGCTGATAGTTTAATGATGATAGTTTTTCTTTAGCCTATATTCTTTATGTGAATTAATCTGAGCAAATTGATGAGCAATTTTGCATTTTGTCAAATTAGGTAAAGAACACTACTTGAAGATTATAAAGAATTAACTGTATAAAATTGAAATTGCAAGTTATTACTCAAAAGAATCTCTGAAGATCAAGTCTCAATGATTTAGTCTCTCTATATATTTCTGATTTTGGATGGATTTGGATGAAATGGATTCAGTATTCTCATAGAAGGGTATTATAAATAAAATAGTTAATCTCAAAAACAATTTATGATGATGAATAAATATTCAAGCTTAATTTATTTTGATTTGATATAGCTGAAACAGAAGGAAATTAATTCCCGTTGCACTTTTATTCTAGAAACTATTTGTTCCTTATACTTGGATATCAGGTGAAGACCAACCACCAGGTCTCTGTTGCAGCTGCAGCTTTAATGAGCTCAGAAAACAGCATTTCCTTACCTTTTCCCTTTGCTCTCTTGAGTCTTAGATCCCAGTGCTTTGCCATGTGCGTAATGTTGAAAAACCATGAACCTATTTGAGCTCCAAATTCCTACTGTATAAAAATAATCTATTTCATTGTGGTTTTGATTTGCATTTCTCTGAGTAGAGATGTTGAACAACTTTTCACGTACCTGTTGTCTGTACCTCTTCCTTAGAGAGATGTCTGTTCAAATCTGTTGCACACTTTTTAATCGGATTCTTTTTTTCTTTGCTGATGAGATGCAGGAGTTCCTACAGTTAACAATATAGGGAGATGAACTTAAAAACTTAGGAAGATAAACCTCATACTAAATATTCTTAACATATACACAAAGGAAAGAACAGCAAAGGGATTCTTAGAGGTGATGGATATGTTTATTATCCAGAAATATGTTGGTAATATTAGAGTAACATATTAATGAAATAACTATATTCAGTAGCTATATTGAGATTTGGGGAACTTTAAGATGCATATTTCACCCTATAGAAAATGAGCACCGTTTTATTATTATTTTAAGCTTACTTCAGATGCAACTTTTCTGTCACTGGTTACTAAGCAAACAAAGTGATCCCAACTTTGTGGTATCTATCTGTGTCACTTTGACAATGTCTGTGAAAACATGGAAATGTATAAACATGACATTTGTATTTCAGAAAATTTTTTCATGCTGAATATGAATAGAAGAAAATGGTGAATAAGTTCGTGGTATTGATTTACATTTATATGATGAAGAAATGAGCATAACATTTTTCTTTCCTTCAGGCAAAAGTTGATATTCCCTCATGGCATTTTTCTCCAGTCTTACAAATGTTCTTGTACATGACAAGAAGTCCTTTTCTTACTTGACTTTGCAGATTAATTAAACTATAGGTATACAAATGCATTCCTGGATTTCATTTCCATCTTTTTTCAACTTTCAAAATATAGAATACATGCATATGTATATCACACTGAATTAAAACATGTTAATATTATTTTATATTATTCATTAATATGTTTTATGTGACATGCAGGCAATATAAAAAACTTCATAATCAGCAAGAAATATGCAAATCCAATCTATATTTTAATGATGGGTTTCTAAAAAAACATGAGCTAAATTTGAGCCTTGTTTAGAGTCCACAAGTAATTTTTTTTTAAGATTTTATTTATTTGTTTGACAGAGAGAGAGCACAATCAGGCAGAGTGGCAGACAGAGGGAGAGGGAGAAGCAGGCTCTCCATGGAGCAGGGAGCCTGATGCAGGGCTCAATCCCAGGATCCTGGGACCGTGACCTGGGCCAAAGGCAGCTGCCCAACCAACTGAGCCACCCAGAGTCCCCACAAGTAGTTTTTCAAAAATCTGTAATAACTTGAATAACTAGGGGATTTAATGCAAATGAAATGAGCAACAAAAATTCTCCTTCACATTTTAAGTGTATTGTATAATGGATTGGCTATATTTGTAGAGTTTACAAAGTTTCTTTGTAACTGTGCTTCTTCACTTGGGCAAGTAATTTAAGATTCACATATCTTTGTGGAAAACAAACAATACAAAAAAAATATTTTAAAGAAAGAATCAGCATAACAACAACAACAAAAACTAAGGACAATAACAAAGGCCTTTAGAGATTTGTGGGAATACTAGTCAGGGTTGTCCAGAGAAGCAGGACCGATAGGATATGTATACAGACACATGTATAAAGAGATTTATTATAAAGAATTGGCTTATGCAATTATGGAGGCTGTCAAGTCCAAAGTTCTGTAGTCGTACACGGGAGACCCAGGAGAGCAGATGGTGTAGCTCCAGTCTGAAGGCTGGCAGTCTTGAGACCCAGGAAAAGTTGGTGTTTCAGCTTGAGTCTGAAGGCAAGAAAGAAGAAAATGATGCCCTGGCTAAAAACAGTCAGGCATGAAGAATTCCCTCTATATTTGAGGGATTCTCAGCCTTTTCGCTTTTATTCAGGCCTTCAGCTGATTGAATGGGGCCCACACTTTATGGTTGGAAATCCACTTTAATCAGTCTATCAGTTTAAATGTTAATTTCATCCAGACATTTCACAGTAATATCCAGAATACTGTTTGATCAAATATCAGGACATCCATCCCCAGTGAGGTTGATACATAAAATTAACCATCACAGTAGAGTTAATTAGAAAGTATGTAGTTGTAAAGCCTTGCACAGTGCTTAACATATAGTAAATACTAAGTAGATGACACATGTTAATATGAGTAGTAATTAATTGTAAAATGGCAACAATTTATTAAACATTGACCTTGCAATAGGTATGGGGTGGTTGAGCATTGCATATTCTTTTTAGAATGGCTATGATTGAAATTAGTATGATTGTCTCAACTCTGCTTATATTGCAGAAATCAAGGGACAAAACCAATCTACTTAATTCTCTAGGACTTTTCGTTTCCCAGTAGATTCAAACAAAGTCACTCTGGGTCTTAAGATATTATACTACAACTTTCGCATAGTTGATGTATAATCCTGGACATGTGCTAGGTAGGGATCAGGCAGAGTGACAGACAGAGGGAGAGGGAGAAGCAGGCTCTCCCTGGAGCAGGGAGCCCGATGCAGGGCTCAATCCCAGGACCTGTTACATTTGGTAACTGTTACATTTGGTCTGTAGAGCCTGGACCACTGAGGAATAATTTATGGCATGACCTAAATTCCGGATCTCACAGAGAGAAGCTAAAAAGGTCCTTCCAAAGCAAATATCTTTGCCAAGGCAGAGGGCCCAGTGTAAATTGATGCTGGTTATATAATGTTGGGAGGAGAATGAAATGACAAGATTACCTTGCCATATTCTCATGGAAGTATATGTTTTTTGTTTTTTTCATCCTGAGTTTGGTCTTATTGGAGTTTGGCAAGAGATAACTGTTGACTTGGCCACTATGACTTCCAGCTGGAGTTTTTATATGTAAGGTACAGGTTTATTTTCTTTAAGTTACTTCAATAAAACAAACAGACATAGCTAATCGGTGGAAAGTAGAAAAAGGTATGATGAATTGATCCCAGCCATGAAATTGTAACAAATCCAGGGATTGTATCATGATGTGTGCTCTAGTGTGCCTGGCCAAAAAAAAAAAGGGAGGGTGAGTACAAAGCCAGAATTCAGAATATAGAATTCTTTTAATTATCATGCAGGTGAAATTTAGGGATCTAGATTTAGTACTTTTCTACTCCTGCAAGAAATACCCTCATAACTATAGCATGTAGTAAAATATTTATTTTTTAATAGATGTAATGCAAAAACAGAATTTTTCATATTACCTATATTTATGTGACACAAATATGTCGCAGTTTCGTGAATTTCATCAGTTTGTGAAGTCAAATTGATTTTGCTTCTGAAAATATCAGATCACACCCAAGAATATCTGAGGTATCTTTTGTTGAAAATTACAGAAAACCTCTGAAACTATTTTTAGCACATTCTATTCCTTGTGGGAATCATCACCTAACTCTAATAAACTTCTTACTATAAGCAGATGCACTTATAAACTATACTCCCAAGAGATTCATCTCCTCTAAATTTTGATTTTTAAATGCTGACATAAATTAATCTGACATATTCAATCTCAGAATTTACGCGAAATCTCCTTCTCTGAGCTATAGGCCAGAGATTGACCTCCTGAAAGAAGTCTGTGATTTCTATACAGAGGATGATTTTGGAGAAAATGTTTCCAGAGTAAGCTGACATCATAATGACACACATAACTGAAAGATCCAGGTTGTCTAGAAATATTTTGATTAGAAAACTATGACTTAGAGAAACGAATTGCTCTGCCCATCCAAAGCTAACAAAGCAAAACGTTTTACATGGGCCTGGGTGAAAACCCGAGGGAAACTTTTATTTATGCTTATTTATAAATATATGGCTATTCTTGTCACTATTTCCAGTATTCTATTTTCTAATGCTTAATAAAGCCCATTTCCCTTTGTTCCCTATTTACTTTATCTTTAGCCCCCACCTTTTCCTGAGGTATACTTAAGCAGCCTAGAATGAACACTCTTTCTCAAAAAACCATGATAAGGAGTCAATAACATAAAGTACTTCATCTATCAGCTGTTTGAAATTCCTTTTTAAAATTAGTTTATTTTGAAACAGGTGCTTCAGGATCCACTTAAGAAATAATACCTGGATCTCAGATGATTCGGCTTTAGGAAGTAAAGGATTAGATTCCTAAGAATAATCCCAACATTGTTGTAGCCCACCCGAACAAGGAAATAAACAGATGTCCCTGGAAAGGATCATAGAAAGGAAATTATCCTATAATAAGCTTTAAAGTGAAAAGTTGCTAACACTAGCAAATCTAACAAATGTCTCTCAGGAGAATTGAAGTTTGATGCTGATAATGATTGGAATTCAGAAGACTGTCTTACTCCTTTGATCAAGCTTAGAAAAATCATAACCATTTTGATAAAAAGGCATTATGTTAAATTTTACTATTTTTAACCACATCACATTTGAAAACAATTAAACATTCCTAGGTAGTGTCTCTGTCAGGGCCTAAAATTATTGTGTAAAAATAATGTCTTTATTCTCCACGTAAATAGTACAGTATTATTTGAAGATATATATTATTATTAACTGGTTCGTTTACTCTTCACTGAAATATTGTGTTTATAGCTTCAACAAGAATTAGTCTTCCTTTGTACCTGGATATTTTTTAAAAGTTTTGGGGAATGTCACAACCATGGATATATTGCGTTTTTATTGAATATGACAAGCCACTACTATGGGATAGGATCAACCCTTCACATGTAGTATATATGTGCCTAAAATGTCCCACCAGAACCAGAATTTTTGTTCAGTATTTACTCTGTGGCTTAATTTGCCCCCAGTTTTAGGAATGCGACCTCACATGAATAGACACGTGGGAAAACCCAGAGTGGAAGCATTAAATGCTAATCTCTGTCCTCTAAACACAGAAGGTAATAGGGTAATAAAATATTATTTCTGGGAAAAGAGAAGTAATCAAAAATATAGCTCCGATTTCTTATTTTTAGGAATTTTCCGAACAAAAATTAATTCTCTTACCTAAGTTTGTACACATCACTTATGTTAGAACCAAAGCAAGAGGTTTATGTGTGTTAAATAATGCTTTTGTACTTACAAAAAGAGAGGGGAGTGAGGAGTGGTGGGGGGGAAACAAAGCAAATAAATTCAAGCATACAAAATACAAAATTCCAGGTGCAAAGACTAAATGAAATATCCAACATAGAAGTAGAACCACAATGGGATTTTGTTTGAACATTTTTTCCTAAAGTAGGAAATTTATTTAAAGAAATCATATTGATGTGCATATGATATTACCAGTAATTGTGTACTGTATAAATTAGCCTATGGTTGATTTTCAACATCTATATGGAATTTTAAAAGCAATCAAATAAGCAACAAATCCAATTAATAATTTTCTCACAAAAACACAATTAAACAGAGGAACTAGAGGAAAAAAATTGCCTTAAACCTCCTTGGTTCAGAACAGTTTTGCATCATGTAATTCAGCCGTTTGTGGACATAACTGGTATTGTGATGAAATTTAATGAGGTTAAAAACTCCTTCTGGGAAGTTAGGATTTCCTGGTCAACTGATCACCTAGTTCAGTCATCTTTAAGCAGTTACATAGTCGTGCATTGTACTACCTCATTATATTATCTTCTTCCTCATCTCCCTAGCCCGCACCACCAGGGCTTTTCTTTTTTCCTTCTTACTTTTTTCAAATATAATTCTGACACATTGTTGTAATTTTTTTAGAGAAATTTTTAAGCTTTTCATCCATCCCAATGAGCATAGAAATATATATATTCATCACTAAAAACAGTGCTATGCATTAAGGTTTTCAGAATCAAGAACTACCATAGTTGGCATAGCTAAAAATCCATGCAGCTCATGCTATATGACAAGCCCTATTCTACCCTCTCCTGTGTTTCGTTCTCATTCATCCTTAAACCCCCACACATAAAAGTGCTACTCTTCTCACTTTACAAGTAAGGAATCTGAAATACAATTAGATTAGAAAATGTGATTGGGTCCTCACAATGGTAAGGAATACCTGGTACTTTATGTTTTATATATTTGTTTTTTTATATTTATATATCATATATATTTTACACTTTTATTTCAAGCAAGCACAAAATAATAAATTACCAGTGTAAATAACATTATATTTTCTTCTAGGAATTGTATGGTTTCAGATCTCATATTTAGATATTTAATCCATTTTGAGTTTATTTTTGTTTGGTGTAAGAAAGTGGTTCCAGTCTCATTCTTAGACTTCCTCACACTATTTGTTGAAGATACTATCTTTCTCCCACTATATATTTTTTGCCTCTTTTGTTGTAGATTAATTGATTATAATCATATGGGTTTATTTCTCAACTCTCTATTCTGTTCCATTGCTTTGTGTGTCTGTTTTTTGTGCTAGTGCAATACTGTTTTGATCACTATTGCTTTGTAATATAACTTGAAGTCTGGGATTGTGATGCCTTCAGTTTTGTTTTTCTTTTTCAACATTGCATTAGCTATTTGGGGTCTTTTATAATTCCATACAAATTTGGGATCGTTCCAGTTCTGTGAAAAATGTTGTTGGCATTTTGATAGGCATTGTATTGAATCTGTAGAGTGTTTTGGATAATATTGCCATTTTAACAATATTAGTTCTTCCGATCCATGAGTATGCAATGTCTTTTCATCTGTTTGTGTCATCTTCAACTTCTTTCGTCAATGCTTTATAGTTTTAAGAGTGCAGATCTTCCACTTCCATGGTTAAATTTACTCCTAGATATTTTATTCTTTTTGGTGCAGTTGTAAATGGGATTGTTTTCTTAATTTTTCTTTCTGCTACTTCATCATTCACATATAAAAATGCAACTGAAAAGATGGATCTTAAATAAGCATTTGATAATTTAATATATGATCTCCAATTTATTCATTAAATCAAAGAAGTTTTAAAAAATCAAGGAAGTTATGTAATATTTATGATAATGTTTTTTCTCTGTAATCACAAATCATTGTTTATTTTGATATTTTTCCATAATGAATACCATTATTTAAGATAGAAATGATAGCAGAAATTTATCCATTGTCATATTGAATTAAAACATAATATGTGACCAATTAATTAAAATATATGTAAAATTAATTGTGCATATGTGTGTGTGAAGCCAACATTTTATAATACAAATATGTATATAGAGAAAATGGGGGCCTAAGAATTATTTTTTTAAGATTTTATTTATTTATTTATTTATTTATTTATTTATTTGACAGAGAGAGAGAGAGAGAGATCACAAGTAGGCAGAGAGGCAGGCAGAGAGAGAGGGGGAAGCAAGCTCCCCAAAGAGCAGAGAGCCGGATTCAGTGCTGGATCCCAGAACCCTGAGATCATGACCTGAGATCATGAACCCAGAGGCTCTAACCCACTGAGCCACCCAGGTGCACCCTAAGAATTATTTTTAAAGAATTGGTCATACAACCTATATCTTTATTACTAAATTCTAAATAAATCTTTTACTAAAGGAGATAATATAATTCATACATTAGATGTCAGCATTAGTACATAGATTGAAGACATTAGAAAGCACATGTGAATCTGCAAGAGAGTACAATTTTTATATTGCTAATTACTTGATATTTTGCCTTTTAAGATAAAGCCTTGTTTCTCATCCACACAAAAGTATTTCAGAAGATTAATTAGGGCTTCATTAATAAATAATTAAGCATTTTATCTCTACATTGCCTGAAAGCAATTGTAAATTACATCTTACCCATGTTCCTAATTTGGTGTCCAGCAAACAGACTTGCCTGTAGAAATTTTGTAAATCAAGCTCATGATATATTAGCCATACTTTGCTTGCCTTCCAATTCCTCTTAGTTGTTGATAATGCAAATCAATTTATGTGAGTGATAACCTGTCAAGAGACACTGCTTTGGAAAGCCATACTCACATTAATACTAACCATTCAGAATTGTGATATAGAACAGTTCCCTCTGAAATTAAGAAGACAAACATGGCAAAGAATATGCTGCTTCATCGAGTTTTGCATGTGAATCATCCCCTAAGTGAACTTTTTAAAAAGATCCCAGAAGTTCCATCAGGAACAAATAAAATTAAACATCATAGTATGTTAACGTAGCTAAGTCAGCAAATAAATATCAGATATGAAAAATAAATTTGATATTTAATTATGCATACTATAAAGTTTATAAGCCAAACTACTTGGAAATAATGAAGTGTGCATTTTTTTTTAGGACAAAATGTGAGTCTATTATCTGACTTCATTACATAGAATTTTAGACACGCTGTTCTTTTGAAGATTAGTTTCTCTGAGATAACCCAGAGGTGACATCAAGTCACTGACAGCATGTTTTACTTTTCATTGAACTACTAGTACATAGAGTAGATCCTCATACATATGAAGCATTCGATAAAAATTGTATTTTTATAAAATAATTATAGTAAAATAATTAGATCTTAAAAGCAAATTTATTTAAGCCTTTATCATTTAATCTAAGTCACTCATTTTTGTTCAGAACAACTAGTTATGTCCTGGAGAGGTCCCTTAAGTAAAGAATAGGAATACAAAGCAGGGTTCTGCCCCTGGAAGAACTGATGATGGAAAGAAAAGACAGAATGTGTGGTAGTTTGGTCTGTAAAAGACTGCTGTCAACATAGAGAAATAGCACATGCCACTCTTTGGTTGAAGCCACTGATTGCCCAGACCAAATGCAAATCCTACTTTGGAGCCTTTTGACTGTAGAAAATGAGTCTCCTGCTAAGCATTGTCTCCTGCTACTTACCTCCTGAGTATATTATGTAAGACAGGCTCTGAATAAAATTTTGTTTTATTAACTCAACAGTAGAAGGAAGCTTAAAGAAGGGTAGAAATCCTTAACAACTTAGTAATGGAAAATTTTTCAGATTGGTACATAATTTTCCAGAATAATTACTTTTTTTATAGAGGTCATACTGCATAATAACACCTTATGACTCAAATGGAAATCATATTTAAGTTTATACTTTTGCCATACATTAAAGTCAATTACTAGTTTATATTGTTCTGCATTACTGTTCTAGAATCATTTCACATCTGTCTCTTGGCAGGTGTATTCACAAAAGTAGATCAAGAAACAAATTACAAGCTGATCAATATTTTATTCTTTTCTTTAAGGCATTTTATTTTACCATGTGGGGTTTCAGTACATTAAGCTGGTGCTTTATAATGTGAAATGATTTTGATGATATGCAAATAAGAGACTATTAAAAACAAATGACATGTTTTTGGCAAAGTGTTTGATTGTTTAAATTATCTTTCTGTAACTGAAAATATTCAACATTCTTGCATTAAAAGAGTTTGCATTATTAAACAATAGCTACAAAGTTGAGATGTAGACTCTAGCTTCTCAAAGTGGAAACAGAAGTTATGTTCTGTAGAGGGCAAATTTCAAAGGACAAAGCTAAACACTCATATTATTAAAAGTTTAAATGGATATGTTGTAAATACTTAGCTGCTTACATAAGTATGGGTGTCTGAGACAGAAAATGAATATCCCGGGCGGAAGTAAATCATTCTCAAGGGAATTATAATGTAAAGTGGCATAATGATGGGCACACAATGCTCTCTCCACAGTTTTTTCTTCCACTCACAACACGAAAGGCAGACCAAGACAGAAGGGAAAGACTGACAAATTGATTGGTTCTGCTGTTTCCTTAGTATTATGTGCCATGTCACTTTTTGAGGTTCTTAGATAAGATCCAATTGCTCCTTAGGCCTTCTTAATTACCTTTCAGATTTCCTTTGTTACAGGATTTGTTACTATGAATCTAAGAGACCTTGTCTTGGCACTTTGACAGAAAGGATTGGCCTGTTTAACCAGAACTAATGAATATCTTCCATTTCCTTCATGAGAAAGGTAATAAATGTTATGCTCTTTCCTGGATCACGTATGTAAGTGACAGCAAGAAACACCCTCGGAATAGTAATAATAAAATCGCCTTTGTTAACTCCAAAGCATAACAATAGAAATGCACAGCACTATAATCTGAATCTATTTTGTTTCTTTGTTCTCAGGCAAAATACACTGAGAAAGTACTTATGAATTCTGTATAATTCTTTTTTTAATGAAATAAGTGATTTATTCATTTTTTCAGTTTTAATCACAACTGACCAAATGATTCAGACTTTACATTAGACAGTGGTTATCACATAGCACACAACATGCTAATAAAGAGAATGTTGACAGTTACTAACAAAAAATGATTACTGATACTCTCTAGCCACTAATGACACATATCAGAGTATGAGGGTATTTGTACATTATTTTATTTGTTGTTTTCTCTTTCTGATTATGTGATTTATCATTGCCATGTTTATGGTTCCTTTCTGTGGAATAAATATGCCTCAAACCATTACTAGCAAACATTCTAATAGTAATGCAACAAAGCAGATTGAAATTTCCATCTTTTGGCCATTGATATAAGATTCATAAGTGTGATAGATTACTTGAGATATCAATAGATGCTAAAATTAATATCATTTATTAATATATTACTCTAATTTATAGCATATTGCTATAATAAAATCTATTATATTTAAATAAGCTCTTCTGAAAATTTCAGTAATATTCTGTATTCTGTGAAAATATCTCTCTTTACTTGAATGTAATTCTCCACCAAATTTCAAGATTAATATAATTTTATGAAAGTTCCCCTTTGTAAGACAAAAATTTTAGCTCACTTTATTTAATGTGGAACCACACCTCCCATACTTTCTCATTTGCATTAAAATAAGGTAGTGTTTTAGATACAGAGTATTACTCTTCGATTCATAGATTTTATATAATATGTCCTTTTTTCATGACTGTTTTAAATGATTCCAATCAATTATTTTGTATTCCACATTTCTTATTCTTATATTCTAATCTTTGCTTTCTTTTTGAGTTAGGTAAGTAGAGGATGTTTTCTTCCGAACTTATGCATGCTTTAAAACATATCGCTTTTAGCTTTTCCTTATGTAAATATTAAAATTATTTCATCCTGAATTGTAGAAGAAGGAAAACAGCACATTACAGCAGTCCTGCTATAAAACCTGAGGTCCTGGAGATAATTCCTTTGTCAATCACTTCATATAATCTACCCTTAGATAATAATTGTAATTCCCCTGTGCCTCAATTCCCTCACTTTTTAAAGAGAGATAACACTAGTTCTCACCAATAGGGACTTTGCTGTGTATAACTGTGTCTGACACGTAGTGAACCCACAATAAATCCTTATCACTGCTAACTCCATTACTTGATACTATGCTGACTTCTGGCATTTATTGCTGAAGAGAAAACAGAAACCCAAGGCAAGTCTGAATGTCATTACATAATGGGTAATATTTTCTCCCAATTGGATATATACAACTTTAATTTATATTTTTAAAAGACAATTATGTTTTATGTTTGGGATCTTGTTGCATTGATTTCATCTTGAATATGTAAAAGTGTTTTGAACTAATTTCTCAGATTATCTTTCAACTGAGAAAATAGCTTCACCTGGTATTTTGTAATTGAGAGGTAAACGACACTTGCTCCTGTTCTCTCTTTACTTGCTTATTAATTTATTCTCCTCTCAGAGCTACAGTTACAGTCAGAAGTTAGATTTATGTGGCAGATTCTATCCAATTCCCTGTGATAAAAGCAGTTACGCTTTCTTGAGGTAACATTCCTCAACCAAATTTCTCTAACACATGATAGAACAAAAAGGTCTTGATCATATACTGTTACTCAAGTGATTTTTAATTTTAGGATGCAATTGGAACCTTAGCCCCACCCTGCTCTCACTTTCTGTCCGTCTATTTCCAGGAATGTGAAGCCCATGACACCATGTATTTAAAAAAAAAAAAAAAGAGGGTGATGCCTCAAAAAACTGTATCCCACACAGAAGAAGAACTCAGGTTTCTCATTGATACTTACTTGTATTTATGAAACAGGTGATGAGAAAATGATTCCAGAATCACACCCTTTTTAAAGTTGTAGTAAGACTACAACATGAGATATAACCTCTTAACAGGTTGTTTTTTAATTTTTGTTTTTTGTTTTTTTAAACTGGAAACAACAAACTTTTTTTTATTAACATATAATGTATTATTTTTCCCAGGGTACATGTCAGTGAGTCATCAGGCTTATACATTTAACAGCACTTACCATAGCACATACCCTCCTCAATGTCCATAACCCAGCCACCCTATCCCTACCCCCCCACCCCCCAGTGACCCTCAGTTTGTTTCATGAGTTTAGGAGTCTATTATGGTTTGTCTCCTTCCTGATCCCATCTTCTTTCATTTCCCTCCCCAAACCCCCCACGACCCCCAGGCCTGCTTATGAAATTCTTCATATCAGAGAGATCATATGATAATTGCCTTTATCTGATTGACTTATTTCTCTTAGCATAATACCCTCTAGTTCTATCCACGTCATTACAGATGGCAAGATCTCGTTTCTCTTGATGGCTGCATAGTATTCTATTGTATATATATACCACCTCTTCTTTATCCATTCATCTGTTGATGGACATCTAGGTTCTTTCCATAGTTTGGCTATTGTGGACATTGCTGCTATAAACACGTAGTACACGTGCCCTTTCGGATCACTACATTTGTATCTTGAGGGTAAATACCCAGTAGTGCGATTGCACTTGTAAATTGTAAATGCACAATTGTAAATGGAATTGACTCCTAATTTCTCTTTCTTCTGTCTTGCTGTTGGTGTATAGAAATGCAACTGATTTCTGTGCATTGATTTTATATCCTGATACTTTACTGAATTCCTATATGAGTTCTAGCAGTCTTGGAGTGGAATATTTTGGGTTTTCCACATAAAGTATCAAATCATCTGCAAAGAATGAGAATTTGACTTCTTCTTTGTCTATTTGGATACCTTTTATTTCTTTTTGTTGTCTGATTGCTGAGGCTAGGACTTCTAGTACTAAGTGAAATAGTAGTGGGGATAGTGGGCATCCCTGCTGTGTTCCTGATCTCAGGGGAAAAGCTCTCAGTTTTTCCCCATTGAGAATAACATTCACTGTGGGTTTTTCATAGATGGTTTGATGATATTGAAGAATGTACCCTCTATGCCTACACTGCAAAGAGTTTTGATCAAGAAAGGATGTATTGCTATAGACTTTCCTCTCAGGACCTCCTT
>CM052797.1:76365528-76386328 GCA_028533885.1 Nasua narica
CGTCTTTTGATTGGGGCATTGAGCCCATTTACATTCAGGGTTACTATTGACAGATAGGAATTTGGTGCCATTTTATTGCCTGTAAAGTGAGTGTTAACTGTATATTGTCTCTGTTCCTTTCTAGTCTATGTTCCTTTTAGGCTCCCTCTTTGCTTAGAGGACCCCTTTCAATATTTCCTGTAGGGTTGGTGTTTGCAAATTCTTTTAGTTTTTGTTTGTCCTAGAAGCTTTTTATCTCTCCATCTATTTTCAGTGACAGCCTAGCTGGATATAGTATCCTTGGTTGCATATTTTTCTCATTTAGTTCTCTGAATATATCATGCCAGTCCTTTCTGGCCTGCCAGGTCTCTGTGGATAGGTCTGCTGCCAATCTAATATTTCTGCCTTTGTATGTTATAGACTTCTTGTCCTGAACTGCTTTCAGAATTTTCTCTTTGTCACTAAGCCTTGTAAGCTTTATTATTAGATGATGAGATGTAGACCTATTTTTATTGATTTTGAGGGGGGTTCTCTGTGCCTCCTGGATTTTGATGCTTGTTCCCTTTGCTAGATTAGGGAAATTCTCTACAATAATTTGTTCCAATATACTTTCCACCCCTCTCTGTCTTTCTTCTTCTTCTGGTATCCCAACTATTCTAATATTGTTGTGTCTTATGGTATCACTTATCTCTCAAATTCTCCCCTCATGGTCCAGTAGTTGTTTGTCTCTCTTTTTCTCAGTTTCTTTATTCTCCATCATTTAGTCTTCTATATCACTAATTCTCTTTTCCACCTCATTTATCCTAGCAGTAAGAGCCTCCTCTTTTTACTTACCTCATTAATAGCTTTTTTGATTTCAACTTGTTTAGATATTAGTTCTTTTATTTCTCCATAAAGGGATTGTATTTATCCAGAAAGGGATTCTCTAATATGTTCCATGCTTTTTTCGAGCCCAGCTAGCACCTTGATAATTGTCATTTTGAACTCTAGTTCTGACATATTACTAATGTCTGTACTGACTAGGTCTGTAGCTGTCAATACTGTCTCTTGTTCTTTTTTTTCTGGTAAGTTTTCCACCTTGTCATTTTATCGAGATAAGAGTAGATGAGTGAGAGAGCAAAATACTAAAAGGGTATCAACGACCCCAGAAAAATCAGAAGAGAGCTGAAAAGGGGTTGAAGAAAAAAAGGGAGGGAAGGGAAGAAAAAAAATAAAATTAAATAAAAAAGAGAAAAAGGAAAAAATATATATAGATTAGACTTGTGATTAGAACAGAGCCCCACACCTGAATTTAGGTGTTTCTGATCTGTTAGAAGAAACTACCTCCCAAAATTTTAAAGAAAGAAAAAACTTATAAATATACAAAAATAAGGGTAAACACTATGAAGGGATGAAATATGAGTGTAAAGGTGAATATTAAAAAAGATTCAAAAAAAGGAAGTGATAAAAGGTTGGTTGAAAAAAGAGAAGAAAAAAAGAATAAAAGAGGAAAGAATGTGATCAGGTTGGAAACTAGAACCAAGCCATGTGCTAGATTTAGGGTATATTTTGATCTATTAGAAGAAATTGTATCCCAAAATTTTAAAGAAAAAAAAACCCCTATATGTATACAAAAAATAAGGTTAAATACAATGAGGGGATAAAATATGAATGTAATAGTGAAAATTAGAAAAGATTTTTAAAAAGGTATTAATAAGATACTAGTTAAAAAATGCCAAAATAGGGATGAGGAAAAATAAAAAAATAAAACAAAAAAAAATTTAAAAAGTTCAACTATGAAATACTGAAGAATCATTGGGGAAAAAGCCATGAATTCTATGTGTTGCTTTTTGTTTTTTTTCTCCTAATTCTGGTGTTCTGCAGCTTTCACTGATTGATGTGAAATTGGCTGGATATTCTCGCTGATCTTCTGGGGGAGGGGCCTATTGCAGTGATTTAAAAATGTCTTTGCCGTAGGCAGAATTGCACCACCCTTGCCAGAGGCCAGGCCATGCAATCTACTCAGGTTTGCTCTCGGAGGCTTTTGTTCCCTGAACGCTTTCTGTACCGCCCTTGAGGCTGGGAATGAAAATGGCGGCCTCCTAGTCTCCGACCCAGAGGAGCTGAGTGCTCGGGCCTGACTCTTCAGTGCGGCCTCAGAGAAAAGCAGTCACTTCTGTCTCCCTGGTCTCCCACCACACTCTGAGCTCAGCTGGCCCATGACCAAACATTTCTGTCTCTGGCACATGGCCCCGTCTGGAGTCTCCAAACCCATCAGATTCCTACCACGTGCTCCCGCGCCGCTCCTCCCGAAGGAGAAAGGAAGTGGTTTCTCCAGAGCTGACCTTTGTGGGGTCCCTGCTTGAGGAGCAGTGAACTGACTGTGCTTGGATCATGGTCTAAGGTAAGTCTGAGCTAATAGCCCACTGCACGGCTCTGTCTCTGCTGTTGGCTTCCCTGGTCTGACACCTGGGGGCTCTGCCCCCCTCAGCCCCAGTCCCTCTGTGACCCCACAGGTCCTGAGACCAGGACCTGAGACCTATTCCCTCAAGGGCTAAACCCCCTGCTTAACCTCTGGAGTGATGTCCATCAGCGGAGCTGACCTTTTAAAGTTCCGATTTTGTGCTCTGCTGCTCTGTGGCTGCCGGGAGACCACCCCTCTCCCCACGGTCTCTCTTCCCGTTGCTTTGGATTCACTTTTCCACACGTCCTACCTTCTGGAAAGTGGTTGATTTTCTGCTCCTAGAATTGCTGTTCTTCTCTTCTCTCTTCTGGTGAGTTTGCAGGCATTTAGTTTAATAACTATCCAGTTGAACTTCTGGGATCCACCACTATCTCAGTCTTTTACTCTCTTCCATCTTGCTCCTCCCTCAGAAACAACAAACTTTTATAGGAAACTGAAAAAGGACCAGAGTAAGAAAGAGGAAAAATAAAAAGAATGCATACAACTCTATCTTTAAGAATTTTCATGGAACATTATGATCCATCAAATTAAAGTATCCACATTTCTTAACAAAAAGGAACTGATCTGAGTAAGGGCAACATGAAAATATTCTAATGAAGAGCTGCTCAACAGAATTTTCTGTTGATGATGGAAATGTTCCATTATCTCTGTTGTTGAATACAGAAGCTACTAGCCACATGAATATTCACAATGTGGCTAATACAATTGAGGAACTGAATTTTTAATATAGTTTAAACAGTCACCTAGTGATTACCAATTGAACAGCACAGTTCTAATGCCTCATGGGTCAAAATCAGTGGTTTCTTCAGGGGATTTCTCTAATCATTGCTGACATGTGTGGAGGGTCGGGGTGGAAAGAGAGGAAAGGTTTTAACAGCTCTATTTAACACTTAAACAAGTTCTGAAACTCTCCACAGATTTCAGAGGCAAAAGATGAAGAAAGGACTCTGGGGGAGTATGACCTGAGTATGCACTTGAACTCCTGGCTAATGCCAATGGAAGTAGAAGGCCTAGGATTTGGCTCACTCAGATGGGAAGAGGCCTATGGTGCCACTCACAGAATCTGGGGCTTAGGCCATCTGTGCATGGAAATGATTGCTGAAGGGCTGGTGGGGAGGTAGGGGTGCTCATTTCTGGACAGGGTTTCTAGGGCTAGAAGAGGATTTAGAGGTGAAGGGAAGACCTGGGGGCCCTTTCTGGCCACCTGCAGGCTGGACTGGCCCTTTCTTTTGGGGGGATTAAAGTCTTATTCTTACTCTTGAACACTTTGCTGGGATCCAGCTTGTTCACAAAGGAGTTGGTGTCTTCTGCAAGTAGGTCTGTGTTGTAGGTGATGGGTTTATACATGTTGATTCACTGCTTGGCCTGTGGGCTAATGCCATAGCTGGTGAAGCATACTGCTACT
The DNA here is from genome assembly GCA_028533885.1 of Nasua narica. Taxonomy (NCBI): domain Eukaryota; kingdom Metazoa; phylum Chordata; class Mammalia; order Carnivora; family Procyonidae; genus Nasua; species Nasua narica. The sequence goes on from CM052797.1 coordinate 76,369,356, forward strand.
GCGGCAAGCCCAGGTAGCTAATGAGCAGGCGATAGTAAGCGGTGAAGGTATCTGAGAAAATGCCAGTATAATACTCTGTCCAGGAACCAGATCTCAGTATCTTGGCTAACACTGGTTTTCCTCTTTTGTAGGCAAGGCAAACCTTTCCATTCCCATCGCAAGGATCCAGTTCACATATCACGCTGCGAGAATCCAAGTGAGGCTTCTCTGGCTGGTTCTCCCTGGCTTCAAGTGCATCATCCTCCAAGTCTGCCACAGTTGGTGCATTAGGGAGTGAATACACACAAGACAGGTTGAGTTGACTCAGTTGTGAGATGCTGTTAATTGCCGTGCTGCCCGACAGAATGGTGTGCTCATCCAGCTTCATACTCCGTGTCCTGTGGAAGCCACTGGTCATCAGGTAAAAATTCTTCACATCCTCATTTAGCACGCAGTTATTTTTTTGTTCCCATGAAGAAATCATACGACATTCAGCAGGGGGTTTTTTCTATGATAGACACCTCTGTCACACCTGGGGAAGATTCTAATATGCGGGTGATCCCCTGGGTCAGCTTCTCCAGGTGTGGCTTCCTGCAACCCCGGGGGTGGCATCTCTTCCTTGGCTCGTGTCCCCACTCCGCGCGGAGGGTGCAGCAGCAGGAACAGAGTGGGAGAGCGGGGCGGGTAGCAGGGCTGGACACCACCCCAGTGGCTTGGCCATTAAGTTCACGACATGTCGGGAATTGTCTCTTAACAGGTTTTTAAGTATAAAATACAGTACTGTTGTCAGGCATGATGTTGTATATCAGATCTCTAGAATTTATTTACCTTGTATAGCTGAAATTTAGTACATGTTAATAAGTAATTCCCCATTTCTTTCCCACCCTAGACCCCTTGAAACTACCATTGTATTTTCCCTTTCTATAGGTTTACCTTACATACTTCACATAAGTAGATTCATGCAGTATCTGTCCCTTGGTGACTGGCTTATTTCACTTAGCATAATGTCCCCCAAGTTCATCCATGCTGTCACAAATGACAGGATTTCCTTTTTTTTATGCTTCGGTAGTATTCCATTATATGTCTATATACCTTATTTTTTATGCCTTAATCCATTGATGAACATTTAGGTTGTTTCTATATCCTGGCTATTGTGAATAACACTGCAGTGCATATTGAAATGTTAATATCTCTGAAATCTGACTTCAATTCTTTTGAATTTACCCAGAGGGGGAATTGCTGGATCCTACTACCTACTATTTATTTTATAATTTCCGAAATTTACACCTATCATTACACCTCTATTCTCTTTGTACGTAGGTATTTAAACCTTAAAAATCTGTTTACTGTCATTGTAGTGTGGTTTGAAGAAGCCGATCTTTTTTTGTTCTGTCCGCTATCTTAATCAGAAGTAGTTGTTTTCAATGCAAATCTCAGGATTCTTTCTTCATTACCAAAAGAGATGCTTGAATCCTCTTGATTTAACCATGCTTAGAAATATATTAGCCACCCAATATAAATTTTCTTTTAAAGTGATGTCATCAGTAGGATTGCAATGTCACAAAGTCCAACAGAAACAAATTTTATAAGCTGTGAATGTGAATTTTTAGACATGGAAGCTGAGACATGCATTTTATATTTATTACTGTCACTTAAAGAAATAGTCTCATAAAATAGGAAAGACGAAAATATAAATCTCCTCGAGAGTTATTGTTAATTCATTGATCTGATTGACAGTTTTAGCAGAGGGCTATGTGAGTCTGGGCATAAGAAGGTTATTCTCGGATTCATTATATAAAGTTCATGCCAAGTTTAATCTATAATCCAGTCCATAAAATGATTTATAAAAGAAATATTTGAAAGTTTTCTGGGGCTGGATAAGATCTGAAAGACCATTTTTTCCTGTGTTCTGATGGGTCATTATATAATGCTTGTCTCCTTCACAAGTTCCAACTTTTTGACTTATTAAAGCATGTGCATTTTTAAATAAAGTCTTAAAAAAAAACACAATGTACAACATCCCAGTTGGGATTCCTTCTCTGAATTCTAAAAATAACTTAAGTTTAAAGTAACCTGATTTTATATAAAATCTTAATCCCTTGATTTCTTACCGCTAACATTCTCTCCTCTTCAAATACAATTTGAACTTAGGCGTAAAGTATTTATTCAGAAGTGATATAATGCACAGACGTTTTTGTTTTCCATCCTGGGACATCTTTAGTGAATTATGATGGTTGAGGAAAGCTAAACATACATTAATAGTGTCCATCAGTTTTGCGAAAGTGTCATCAGAACCATTTCTATTACTCTAAAATCAGGTCAGATATGGTTTTTTAAAAAAATATTTTATTTATTTGTCAGAGAGAGAACGAACACAGGCAGGGGAATGGCAGGTAGAGGGAGAAGCAGGCTCCCCCCAAGCAGGGAGCCCGATGCAGGACTCAATCCCAGGACCCTGGGATTATGGCCTGAGTGGAAGGCAGACACTTAACTAACTGAACCACCCAGATGCCCCTCATCTTGGATACTACTATGAGAAGTTGTCATTTCCTTCATTTCCTTTAGCAAACTCTCTAGAATACTGTTTATATTCCAAAGTCCTTTTTAAAAAATTTTTTGGGGGGAGTCTGAGTGCCTCAGTGGGTTAAAGCCTCTGCCTTCGGCTGAGGTCATGATCTCAGGGTCCTGGGATCGAGCACCGCATGGGGCTCTCTGCTCAGCAGGGAGCCTGCTTCCCCCTCTCTCTCAGCCTGCCTCTCTGCTTACTTGTGATCTCTCTCTCTCTCTCTCTCTGTGTCAAATAAATAAATAAAATCTTTTAAAAAAATTTTTTTAAGAGAGAGAGAATAAATGTGAGGGGAGAGGAGCAAGGGAAAGGCAGAGGGAGAGGGAGATAGAGAATTCTAAGTAGGCTCCATGCTAAGAGTGGAGCCCAACGTGGGGGTCCATCTCACAACCCTGAGATCATGACCTGAGCCAAAATCAAGAGTCAGATGCTTAACCTGTTGAGCCACCAAGGGCCCCTATTACAAAATCCTTTAGCTTTTAGTCTTATGGATGGCATTTGGCTTCTATCACACAGACTTTTTATATGTAGTCGTGTGTGTGTGTGTGTGTGTGTGTGTGTGTAAAACAGAGATTCCCTGATGTGTTTGTTTCTCATTTCAATAGTTAACATTATTGCACTCTGACAATTGGGTCTGTGTTACCATCTGTCACTCAAAGAATATGTCTGTCAATTAGCACTTCTACACTATCTGTCGACCCACAAAAGTTACCGGGAAAATAACTTGAAAGCTACTGTCAAGAGGAAATTGAACTAGGTATCGAGTTCTTTGGAAGTACATTTATTTCACAGCATCTGTGTGTCAAGTAGTGATGAATGCCCTTTCTAACTAGGTGAGAAAGTAAAATTTGTCTCTTTAAAGAAACTTCTATAACGTAGGATATGCTCTTTCAGCAATACCAATCGATCAATAACATGTTTTCAAAGTTATTAATTTGTTTATATGCAATTTCAAAGTATATTCAAAAATACCTCATCATAATTTTTAAACTCTGTATTTAGGAAATATCTAGTACCTTTATTTAGAAAATGACTTAATGAAAACATCTGTTATTTCACTCATCCTACTATAATATGACTCATGATATTTTTAGGTTAAACTATTAAGGATGAGTGTCCTTTACAAAAAGAACATTTCCTTGTATAATGACCAGATGCTTTTACAAAGTTCATTTTAGAAGATTAACCATACTCTGGTCAATAACATCCTACTTATGAAGAATATATTTCTAAAACAAACACACTGGAGTCAAAGTTGTGAAGATATAACTGAAAAATATTTCTCAGTTACCTGTTCTGCTTGTACAAATACATCCTGTAATTATACATTTTAGAACCTGAAAATATAATCCCTTTAGTTCAAGAGTCTCATCAACAAGTTTTGTTTTTTATATTTTCAACACTAAACAGAATGAATGAATTTATATACAACTGTGCATATGTGTGTATGTGTGTGTGGTGAGTGCACACATTAACACAAACATATGTCTTCTCAGTTTTATGCTAAAAGAACTGCTGTTCTCTTAAAGTAATTTAATCTGCTTTTATAATTTTCTATTTTTTCCCATCTATACTGCAGGGGAGTACACATATATGTGTATGCATACACATATTTTCAGACACAAACTTTTATGCATGCATAGGTATGTGACTCTGTGTATATGTATATGTACATAAATACATGCATGCATTCATCTGCAGCAGAAGAGGTTAGAAAAATAGAAAATTACAGAAATAGATTAAATTACTTTAAAAGGACAACACAGCCCATTTAGCATGAGAACTGGATGTACACTTGTTAATATGCACTGGTTTTGGAATCAAGCAATGGCTCAGATCCACCACACTGGCAGTGCAATAGCAAAGTGTCTTAATATCTCTCAGCTTTAGGTCCCTAATCTATAAAATGAGAATGGGAATATTTTCATGAGTATTCAATAAAGTAATAAATTGAATGTGCCTAGCTAGAAAATGGTACATGGTAAGAACTCAGTAAATGTAAATGTTAGCTAAAAATTGGTAAAATTATCTTACACACCTAACATACCTCTGAAGGCATAATTATACCATCAGTAAAAACAAAATTCATAATAATAACATTATTATTATGAGTCATACATATCCTTAGATTTTATAATAAGAAAAGGCATTCCATTTTCCTCTTGTTAGATAATGAAATTAAACCCCTAAAATCCTTGATGAAGAAAAATGTAATTATTTTCAATTTCCTATGTTAATTGAGTTACAGAAAAGCATGATGAATTCTTGAGAACACTTCACATCATATTTAATATTTCTGTTGTCTAGCTTGTGAGTTATTTCAATTATTGACATCAACCCTTCAAATTGCTAGGATGGTGTGCTTTAGCATATCTCCTAGAAACTAACTGCATGCTACAAAATGATCGTCATCATTATATACCTGCAGAAACAGTGCTTATAATCATGAAAGGCCATACTTATGCTGTGTTCAAGTGGTGTCTTTGAGGAATATGAAATTTTTTATAACCCCCAACTTGGAGCCTTCCAAAATCTGACACCATTGCCACCAACTCAAATGTTTTACCCATGAAAACCTACTGAGATCACTAAAGCTTTTAGCCAGTTATATTTGATGTCCTTTGCTGAGAATATTTCCTTCAAACATTTAGAAGTAGATTGTATTTCTCTAAGGTTTATATTTTAGAGGGCTCATTTATATCTATCTTCCAGCCTTGTTCTCTGCAGGACTTCTTTACATGTCTGCTCTATTTTTATTATCAAGGGAAATATTTATGCTTTTCACTGCAACATCAAATACGGAAATATTTCAGTAAAATGCAAAAGAATTGTTGCCTTCCTTGTCAGCCTGAGATTCTTCCCAATATTATAACACACAGCAAATTCAACTCAGAAGGCTTCTCTGTGGTTTCTCTAATATACCACATTTCCATGCTTTGTTTTTGCTTATTTGCAAAGCAATTTTATTTATTTATTTGTTTGTTTGTTCGTTTGTTTGTTTGTTTGTTTGTTTTTAGAGAGAGGGGACATGCCGGCACATGCACTGTGGGTGGGAGGAAGGACGAGGGGCAGAGTGATAGAGAGAATATTCAGCAGACTCTATGCCCAGTGTGGAGCCCCACTCGAGGATTGATCTCACAACCCTGAGATCATGACCTGAGCCTAAATCAAGATGTTTAAACACTAAGGCATCCTGGTGCCCCACTTAGTGCAGCAATTTTTTAAAAAACACACCTGGGTTTGATGTCAAACAAAAGTTTCTCAGTATCCATTATGACATTGAGCACCATTATGACATAATGGTGCTCAATAATTATTGGTTTCATCATACAGAGTTATATTTTATACATAAGAACTATTTAGGAGTCACAATTTCTCTTGTTTTTCCCCCTTTTCTTTTTACTCTTATTCTCTCTCTCTCCCTCTCCCCCCCCCTCAATATCTCTCACTCTCTCTCCTTTTTTCTTTTTGTGGAAGTAAAAAATGCAAACCTGAATAGGCAAGAGTAGATGAAATGAAACATAATAGATAAGACCAAAAGAATGTTGGAGGGACATCAGCAAGATGGCAAATTAGGTAGCTCCTGACTTCAGTTCCTGTCACAGAAAAAGCAACTTGTAAATATCCAGAGACAAGACAACTTTGTGAAGATGTTAGATACTGGGGATGAAGCTGATGAATCCCCTCAGACCACTACAATGGAGAGAGCTTGCATTAAAAGGGTAAAAGGAGTTGTTTCACTTTGATTTCATTGTCCCTCCCCCATGCTGGTAAAGTGCTGTGCTGGAGGGGTGGCCTGGCCTATAGTTTCTCCAATGGGAACATGAGAACCTAAAGTGGACACTCAAATTCCCCAGCATTCCGGGATGCTTTTTGACTGCATTCCTTTTGGTGATGAAACCTGAGTAGAGATCCCAGCCAGTGGTTCTGCCCATCTGCAGAACAAAACTGGGGTCCCATCTGGCCTGGGAGTTCTGTTGACAGTTCTGCCCAGTTTGGGTCCTCAGCCACTGAACCATCATGACTAATCAGATGATTTTTTGGCCTTATCAGGACAGGGAGCCAAGGCATCTGTCCCATACAACTGTTGAGCATAGCATAGCATCTGGCCCCACCTAACTTGGAAGCCTGGATAATAATGCCAAGCAACCTTGGAGCCCAATCTGTGTTACTGGTAGTTGAGCTCAGCCTGCAGTCCCACCCAATTCCTGAGCACAACCTGGAGCCTTGCCAGGCAGACAGCCAGTGACCCCAGCTGACCTTGGAGCACAGCTTCTAACCCTGCCGAAGCAGGGTGCCTGGCCAGCAGCCATACCCAACAGGGGAGCACAACTGGCAACCTGCCCAATAGCAAAGCATAACCTATAGCCATGCCCCACTTTGGGGCACAGCCTGCCTGTTGGCCCTCCTGATCGTAGCAGGGCCTAAGGCTGTGTGTAATTGCAACACCCTATAACCTAGAAGAAATGGATAATTCCTAGAAATATACAACCTACTTAGACTAAGTCATGAAGAAATAAAAATGTGAACAGACCACTAGCCTGCAAGGAGATTGCATGAATAATCAAAAATCTCCCAACACAGAAAAGCCCAGGACCAGATGGTTTCACTGGTGAATTCTAAACATTTAAAAGAGAATTCATGTCAATCCTTCTCGAATTAATACAAAAAATTAAAGAGAAGAGAACATTTCCAAACATATTTTATGAGGCCAGAATTACCCTATACCAAAGCCAGATAAGGACACTACAAGAAAAGGAAATTATAAGCTTATATCCCTGATGAACATGATGCAAAAATTCTCAAAATTCTAGCAAACCACATCCAAAAGCACATTAAAAGGATCCTACACCATGATCATATGGGATGCAAAGATGATTCAACATATGCAAATAAATCAGTATATGTGATACACTAACTTTAATAGAATGAAAAGTAAAAATCATGTGGTGATCTCAATAGATGCAGAAAAAGCATTTGACAAAATTCAATCCTTTCATGATAAAAAACCATCAACAAATTAGGCATGGACATGATGTACTTTGACATAATAAAAACCATAAACGAAAAGCTCACAGCTAACATCATATTTAACAGTGAAAGATTGAGTGCTTTTTTTTTTTTCTAAGATCAGGAACAAGACACTCGTGCTAGTCCTATTCAAGGTAGTACTGGCAGTTTTAGCCAGAGAAATTAGGAAAGATAAGGAAAGGATACAAATCAGAAAGGAAGAAGTAAAATTGTTTCTGTTTGCATTTTTATACACTACCAATGAACTATCTGAAAAAGAAAACGATCCCAAGGCCTTACCATTTTTTATAGTGAGCCACCAAACAAGCCAGTCAGTGTTTACTGAAAACAAGCTGTCACATGATATTCATGCTGTAGTCACCTTGACTTATTTAACTATATAAACACTTAACAGAAACTAGTGAGTATCAGGGTATAGAACAGACTTGCTGTTTGGCACAATCAAAAATGTGCAGGAATTTTCAGGGCCCCTGCTGGACTGCTTCACTTAATAATTTGTTTTTGTTTGTCTGGTTATATTTTTCTTTTAATTTCAGATGCACAGAATTGAGGAAAATATATGTTCACTTTAGATCCATTATTTTAGCTGAACTCTCATACTATAGCCATAAGCTTTGGTTGATTATATTGGAATCTCTACCTAAGTAATAATTTCATTTTCAAATAATGATAATTCTTCTTGTCTAAACACTGAACAATTTTTTATTAAATTTACCATAATCATTAAAATATTTATGAAAACAGGCACGACTGTCCTATTTCTGACTGTTATTGAGAACATTCTTCATAGATCTCATTTCTGCATGTCATACAAAATGAGACACTAACTTCTTTTGTTCTGTACTCCAATTTCAAGCATGCCTGTATAGCAAATAGCCCTAGAAGATAGAGACAGTGTCTTCAACTGAAACAGCAGTCATTCTTATTGTCCAGTGTAATATAACAATGTCTCAATGTGAAGCAAAATGTAGGCATGCTTATTACCCATTATAATGGATCTTAGTTTCCTAAGCTCAGGGTTCTGGATATTAACCAGTCACATGTACAAGTATTCATTGGTCTTGGGGCGAGTTGAACAGACACAAATAAGCAGATGCCAATGTTACTGTACTGTGAAAAAAAAATGAAGACCTTTCTCTTAGATTCAGAAATTATGTGCTCTATCAGCAGTCATGAAATAGTGGCAGGTTAATTTGTAAGCTTTCCCCTAGAGCAAAATCTCAAGCCATTCATACTTACTGACAATTTTGCCATTCAGAATGGGGTTCTTTGAGAGATGTAACTTAGTGGAAGAGGAAGGACAAGATTCCTGTGTGTAGATTCAGTGACTTTAAAAGATTCCCAGACATCCAGTAGTGTGTGCTCTAACTCAAGTACTGGTATTGGTGGTGGGGGTAACAAGAGTTCCTCATTGTACTACCTATTAATGAATATTTAAAGGCTGAGCAACCAGAGTAGAATTGACACAAGCTGCTCTGATCTGTGGTTGCTGCTTACTCTCCTTTAAACAGACAAAAGAAGAGCTATTGTCATACCAACAGGACAACACATTTTTTTTAAGATTTTATTTGTTATTTGAGAGAGACAGAGAGAGAGAGAGAACGAACGAGCAGTGAGGAGGGGCAGAGGCAGAGAGAGAGGAAAAAGCAGACTTCCCGCTGAGCAGGGAGCCCGACACAGGGCTTGATCCCAGGACCCTGGGATCATGACTTGAACTGAAGGCAGATGCTTAACCCACTGAGTTCCCAGGCGCCATAAGACAACACATTTTCTGTCCCCATTGGAGAGGCAATTTGCCTGTGTTTGTGGAACCAATGAGAAAAATATCTCTCAATACCTCTGGACTTCTTCCCCCACCTCAATCCCATTGCCATTGTGCAGTAATTTTATCAGGCAGATGAAAGCCACCTGGATGATGGTGTGCCATGCTGGAGGCACTGTCAGGCTGTGACTCTGAATTCATGTAAGTCACTGAGGAAGGACAAAAACTGTAAACAGTATTTTTTCCAGGGGACCATGTGCACTTCAGGAACTGTACCTCTTGTGTGAGGGCCAACTGTTAATTTTTAATGTGCCACCCTGCCAAAAATACAGTGACTTCTACCATGAAAAGTATCACAGAAGACATTCAAGTGTACAAGGAAATTCCACTAAAGACCATGTAGTCCTCAGATGTCAGCAGAAATATCTCCAAAATGAAGATACCCTTGTTTGCTCAGGGGAGCTTACCAGAGCAATGGAATATTAGCCACAAAGAATGAAATCTTGCCATTTGCAACAGCTTGGATGGATCTAGATTGTACAATGCTTAAGTGAAATAAGTCAGTCAGAGAAGGCAAATTCCATCTGATTTTCAATCATGTGTGGACTTTAAAAAAGAAAAAATGAACAAAGAAAAAAAGAAAAAAGATACCAACAAACAACAGTTTCTGAACTGTAGAGAACAAACTGATGGCTATAAGAGGAGAGGTGAATGGGGGATGGGTGAAATAGGTGAGGGAAGTTAAGAGTACACTTATCATGATGAGCACTGAGTAACATATAGAATTGTTGAATCACTGTATTATACACCTTAAACTAATATAACATGGTATGCTGATTATATTGGAATTAAAATAAAAATAATAGTAAGTATAAATTAATAGATACATAAGTAGATAGATAATTTTTTTAAAGACTCATTATCCCTGTAATGGGATGATTAGTGAGAAAAGCTGAAATGATCCATGAAACCACTTCAGTTATAGTCAGCATTTAGGTCAGTCTCTGCTTTACTGACCAAGGTTGCTTTGGATGATAAAATTATCCTAGACTTCCAACTTTTGGGAAAGGCACTGTTTGTGCAATAGTTAATACAATCAATGGATTGGGCCAGGTGGAAAGACCAATTTAAAAAGGTAAGAGGGAATACCCCAATGGTTTTCTTCAGCTACTTTGGGTCCAGAACTTGAGGATATGTTTGAGTTCAATACTGCAGGTTAGTATATTCTTGCTGCTTGGAGTCCTATTAATAGTAGCTTTAATTAAATGCTATACAAAACAAATTGAATAGATTTGATACCAGTCTCTGTTAGAGTAATCAGAGTAGCCACCAAAGTGGAGTACTTATGGGAAAATTAACCTGAGGCCAAGATGGTTTATGACTGAGGGGTACATATTGTTGGAAGGCAATTCTTCATGGATTGCTCATGTGTCTGCATGTATTATGGAAGGAATCATGACTGCCTTTGGTCAGGACTATTGTTAAAGGATGTTTATAATGTAAGTAGCCTTGAAAGTTAGAAAGGGTGATTCTCCAGGTAGGAAAGGGTGACTGTGTTTACAGAGAACCTTGGAAAGTGGAGATCGTGTTTTTTCTCTAAAGGGCAGGCATTCTTATCGTCCAGTATAATAAAGATATTGTCTCATGCTGAAGCAAAGGACAAGCATGTTTACTAAATATTATAAAAGACTTGGGTTCCTAAGTTCAGGGTTCTTTTCTTATAACATAGCCCACTGCATGGAAAAGACTCCATCTGTGGCCATTTAGTTGCTTCTATGGAACTTGGGAATAAAGGGACTGACCTAATATGCTGATGCTCAGAGTGCTTGCTGTACCATAATTAATATAGTCCTTTGTCTTGGATCTAAGATTTCCATTTCTCCCATCAACTTAGGTGAAACTGGAAGGCAAAATTGTAGGTTTCTCTAACTATTCTATATTAGATAAAATATTTTTGTTATAAATATTTTGTGATAGATACCTTTTTCAAATTAAGTAATTATATTTCTATTTTTAGTTGAATGAAACAGAATTCATCAAGTGCTTTCTCTACATTCCTTCACAATTTTCTGAGTTCATTGGTGAAGTGACTTTCATAAACACATTTCTGATATTAAATCACTCTCCCATTCCCAGGAGAAACCCTATTTGATCACAGTGTATTACTCTGTAACTTCATCATTGATTTCATTTAGTTAATATTATTTAGGAACTATTCTTCTATTTTCTAATGTAAAATTTGCATTATCCAAGTTTTGGCTCCAAAATGACAGAGTGCTTGCTCTTTTAGGGGGAAAGGCCTGTGGAACTTGACTGTCCTTTCAAAATTGTAAACCAAATGTGATATTACATTCTTGGGGGAACTACAGAAGGAAATACCACTATCCATGACTTGAAAAGTACAGAAATGGGACTCCTAGCATTTCTTTATTTCTCTCACTTAATTAACATTTAAATGTGAAGATTATATAATTTAACCTTACATTTGCTGTTAAATATATTACCTCATATTAGGAAAAAAAATCACTTCCTGGAATTTGATACGTAGCTATTTTTCCTGGTAAATATTCTCCTCCTATATTTCTTGTATTTGTCAGGATTCTCCCAAGAAACAGAACCAATAGAATAGATTAGAATAGATATAACTATTAGAATAGATATAAATGTAACTAATAGATATAAATATAATGATTAGAATAGATATAAATATAACTATTATATAACTATAACTATAATGCATATAAGTATGCATTATAAGGAATTGGCTCAATTGATTATGGAGGCTGAGAAGTTACATGATCTGCAGTTGGAAAGCTGAAGACTCGGGAAAACTAGTGACGTAGGTTCAGTCTGGTTACAAAGACCTGAGAACCAGGAAAACTGATGGTGTAATTTCCAACTTGAGGGCCGGAGACTAATTTTGCTTCTCAAGCAGCCAGAGAGGGAATGAATTCTTCCCTCCTTCATCTTTTTATTTTATTCAGGCTCTCAAGGGATTGAATTATGTGACCCATGTTGGGGAAGGCAGTCTCTTTCACTCACTCTACCCATTCAAATGCTAATCTCATCAAGCAACATCTTCACAGACAACACAGGAATAGTATTTAACCAAATATCTGGTCACCCTATATTTCAGTCAAGTAGACATATTAAAGATAATTATCACATCTATAGACAAGAAAAACTAGACAGGATTTTATTTCACATGATAGTGTAAGGTACACTTGCAGAGCAGTGTGTTTTCCTGGTCTTACCTTGAAGATACTTCAATTATCTTGGTTTTTGTCTGATTTTAGTCAACAAGGACCTTTATTACCTCAATATCCCACAGAATATTATGGTGTTTCTCAGGAAACAGTACTTACTATACCCGGTAAGTAGAAAGTAAGCTATCCTAGAAGCCTTAATAAGTTGTATGAATGATAGATCTTGGTTGAAAAACCTCAATAAAAATTCATGGACCAGCCTCTTTGGTAAAGTTACCAGAGATACAGTGGTCTATCTACAAGAAGAACTTTGTACCAACTCTCAGCAAGAAAAATTCCAATGTCTGGTGGAAATTTTTATTTTTTAAAGAAACATATACATATTTAAATGTACTTTTCTGAGTTACTTACCAAGTAGCCAATAAAACTTGCAGTTTTAAGAGGCCAAGTTTAGATCTCAGTGTAAGCTTCCTTCTGTTTGGATGTTCAAAGTAAATCTAAATGGGCTTCAAGTGTCTATGGCAGTGGTTGGAAAATTACAACCTGATAGCTAAACCTAGATCATCACTTGTGTTTGTTCATAGTTTCACTGGAAGATACTTGATTCCATATTTTCTAGGTGTTCTTTTGCATTATGATGGTAGAGTTGAATAGTTGTGACAGAAACCACATGGTCTTCATAGTCTAAAATATTTACTATTTGGTCTTTTACATGAAATGTGTATCTCTTTGGGCTTTGGAGAAAGTTCATTTAAACATCTAAAATTATTTTTCTCCTTTGCAGGTGGGCCTTGATAGAGAATTGATGGCCTCACCATGCCACACCAAGTGTCACTATAACCTGAGCTGCCCATCATAAATTAGACATTTTCTGATATCACTTAGTGATAATGTTAGGTATAGAGCAGGTCTGTATTATCAAGTGGTAGTGGAAGATTTAAGTGTCACAAGCAAGCAGGTCAAATTCCCACAGCATCTATTTTTGTTACCTGTATTTGTCCTTGCATTAACACCTGTGTCTTGTAAATGTAACCATAGTAGTCTGAGAAGCACAATGATTTTTGACTTTTGCTCCACCAGCCCTAGATATGGTAGCAGCTTCCAGCTGTTCTTAATTTGTGGGCTAAAGATTATTATTCCCCTTTTGTTTCTACAGCACTTTCAATACTTTTGTCAACAAATTCCATATTAAATACCCCCTTTTTTTTAATACCCCCTTTTGATGTTTCCAGACTAGTTTCTGTTTTCCTGCCTAGACACTAATATAACCTTCACATAACAATTTTGATGATATTATGCAGTGAAACTTTTCTGTATAAAATTGTAATAGTTGATCCATGTCATTATATATTTGTTAAAACCCATATGGTGGGTTTTTAAAAACCCATATGGACTTTGGGTGATAATGATGTGTCAGTGCAAGTTGATCAGTTGTAACAAATGTACCGTTTTGATAGGTGATGTTGATGAGGGGGTTGGTGACATATGGGAACTCTGTAGTTTCCACTTAATTTTGCTGTAAAACTAAAACTGCTCTAAAAAATAGTCAATTTTTAAAAAAAGTCTTATCTGATTTTGCTAATGATGATATATGTATCATAAAAAATTCTTTAGATAAAAATCCTTTTTTTAACATTATCTAGAATAACATTCAAAGTATGAAAATAATTTTTTCCCTGCAAGTTTAGTAGAAATGGCTTTTAAAGCAGTATGACCATTATCATCTGGAATTACTCATAGCTCCAGATATGAATCTAGCCAACCCTAGTTAGCTACGGTTGTTGAATTTATTCATTCAAAGGTATTATCTTGATTTTTAAAATCTATTATAGCTATAGTTGTTTCTCCCCTTTTCCTTGCATATTGTATTTGGATTAGCTTTAACTTTTTTCCACCCATTTTGTCTTATGTTTAACCATGTTATTAGTCTTTGTCCTTAGTATAGATTTTTGTTCACAATTATAGAAGATTTTTAGCTACCTTTTTTTTTTTTTAAGATTTTATTTATTTCTTTGACAGAGAGAGAGAGATCACAAGTAGATAGAGAGGCAGGCAGAGAGAAAGGGGGAAGCAGGCTCCCCGCTGAGCAGAGAGCCAGATGCGGGGCTCGATCCCAGGACCCTGAGATCATGACCTGAGCTGAAGGTAGAGGCTTTAACCCACTGAGCCACCCAGGCGCCCCGATTTTTAGCTACCTTTTACTATGTATTTCTAATTTTATTGTGTTGAGGTCAAAGAATAATATTTCCCTAGGGTCTTCGGATTGTGGCTTAGTTTAATAGTTCATTTTTATGACTATTCAATCCATGTATGCTGTGTCAGAGTTCAACCAGGAAAACAGAACCAATAGGAGATATATATATTAAAATAGTTAGTATAAGAATGTGAATTATGTGACCATGGGGCAGGCTGTCAGGAAGGGTAGTCTGGAACTCTAAAGCAAATGCTGACGCTCTTCTCCATAAGCAGAATTTCTTCAGGGAATCCTCAGGTTGCTTTTAACTAATTATATTAGACCCACCCAGATTAGAAAATGTGCCTTAAAGTTAACTGATATACATTTTAATTACATCTACAAAATATCTGCTCAGCATCACCAAGAATAATGTTTGATTTAATAACTGGAAACTGTAGGTCATTTTGAAGTAAACATACAAAATGACCATAATCATATGCTAAAAAATGTGCATTCTATGTTATTTGGCTACAAACTTTATTCTGTTTCTCTGTATTTATGCCAAAAACTGATAGCTACTAATTTATTTTGAGGCATTAATTTAAGTACAGATGTCTTATTTTTGTCAATTAGAACATCCCCCCTAAAGCTTTTCATACCATGCTCAGATTTATCAGTTATAAATATTACCATTGTGGGTATTTTGATATTTGCCTAGGATGTCATATTCTGTTCCTGTATCTTCAACTGAAGAAATGAAAAAACAACCCAAAAAAACAGAAAGAAACAAACAAAACAAAACCCTAATATTCTCTTTATGGTTGTCTTCAATGCATCTATTATAGCAATAGGCTTCTGAGTTTTGTTTTATCTAAGAATCTTAGTATTTTATGTCATGGTCATTGTATTGTCTGCAAGCACTCACATTTTTAGAGCATGCCTCACTGAAAAGAGCCCTCCTTGAGGTCCATGAGTTTCTGGTATGTCAAATAAGGACTTGACCTTACAATGTTAACTCTGAGCTCTCTGTAGGGCATCTAACTGTATACATACCCTAAAACCTGCTCTTTGCAAAATATTGTCTCAATCTGATATAATTACGTTGCTTAAAGGTGAAGTGAAGAACTGGCAAAATGATGCTGGGTAGCCTGTCTATACTGATTGTTTTTGGGTCCTCCCCATACCATGCAGATTCATTATAGTCATAATACTGCCCCACTGCCTTTAGCTGATATCACTGCTTTTTGAAAGCAAAGAAGCAAATTCTGATCCATGTAAGCTATGTAGAGAAAAGAAAGGTCACAATTCAAAGGCTCTTATCGTCTAGTTATGATACCTGGCTGTCTTTTTCTTTGGGCTCCTTTATTTTTCTGAAGGACCAAATCATCTTATAGAATCACAAGCCCATATTTTATTTTCTTACATTATGAATCTAATCAAGGATAAACCTAATTGTACTGGCTAGAAAATTAAAACTTTTGTACGCTATTTTATAGATATATATTTTTAAGACTAAGAGCTACTCACTATAAATATCATTTAGCCACTATATAGGTTATCTTACCAAAATTCAATTTTAATAGCCATTTTTAAATTTAGAGGGGATGGTTTAAATTTGTCCCGGCCCACGACAAACAGAGCTGAGTACTAGAGTTAAGAAGTTTGAGAATGCACCACAACTTTAGTGAGGATCCAAGAAGCAGTGGTAAGAAGACTCAATGATATTTATAGATATGTCAAAATATTACACATTATAATGACAAGATTGATTTTAAAGTGGCTTTTTATCAATATATTTCTACTTTGCTTCATGGTGGAATATTGCAAACTTGTTAAAGCCCACAGAACATGAATCAAACAGAAGCATTAATATTCTAAGTTTCTTTAAAGAAAAAGTCACCTGTTTTCTTAGAAATAATAATAATTAAATTCATTTTTAATGTGCATGTACTGATTTATTTTTTATTAACATATAGTGAATTATTTGCCCCAGGGTACATGTCTGTGAATCATCAGGCTTACACATGTCATAGCACTTATCATAGCCCATACCCTCCCCAATGTCCATAACCCAGCCACCCTATCCCTACCTCCCCTACCCCCCAGCCACCCTCAGTTTGTTTCATGAGTTTAGGAGTCTCTTATGGTTTGTCTCCTTCCGGATCCCATCTGGTTTCATTTAAACTCCCTCTCCCCCACCGTGCCTCTCAAATTCTTCATATCAGAGAGATCATATGATAATTTTCTTTCTCT
>CM052797.1:76386828-76434919 GCA_028533885.1 Nasua narica
CCATACAGTTTTCCAGAGTGGTTGTACCAGCTTGCATTCCCACAAGCAGTGTAGGAGGGTTCCCCTTTCTCCGCATCTTCGCCAACATCTGTCATTCCCTGACTTGCTAATTTAGCCATTCTGACTGGTGTGAGGTGGTATCTCACTGTGGTTTTGATTTGTATTTCTCTGATGCTGAGTGATGTTGAGCACTTTTTCATGGGTCTGTTGGCCATTGGATGTCTTTGCAGAAATGTCTGTTCATCTCCTCTGCCCATTTCTTGATTGGATTCTTTATTCTTTGGGTGTTGAGTTTGAGAAGTTCTTTACAGATTTTGGATCCTAGTCCTTTATGTGATATGTCATTTGCGAATATCTTCTCCCATTCTGTCAGTTGTCTTTTGGTTTTGTTGACAGTTTCCTTTGCTGTGCAAAAGCTTTTGATCTTGATGAAGTTCCAGTGGTTCATTTTTGCCCTTGCTTCCCTTGCCTTTGCAGATGTTTGTAGGAAGAAGTTGCTGCAGCTGAGGTCGAAGAGGTTGTTGCCTGTGTTCTCCTCCAGGATTTTGATGGAGTCCTGTCTCACATTGAGGTCTTTGATCCATTTTGAGTCTACTTTTGTATGCAGTGTAAGGAAATGGTCCAGTTTCATTCTTTTGCATGGGGCTGTCCAGTTTCCCCAACACCATTTGTTGAAGAGACTGTCTTTTTTCCACTGAATATTCTTTCCTACTTTGTCAAAGATTAGTTGACCATAGAGTTGGGGTTCCATTTATGGGCTCTCTATTCTGTCCCATTGATCTATGTATCTGTTTTTGTGCCAGTACCACACTTTCTTGATGATTACAGCTTTGTAATAGAGCTTGAAGTCTGGAATTGTGATGCTGCCGACTTTGGTTTTCTTTTTCAACATTCCTCTGGCTATTCAGGGTCCTTTCTGGTTCCATATAAATTTTAGGATTATTTGTTCCATTTCTTTGAAATAAATTGATGGTATTTTGATAGGGATTGCATTAAAAGTGTAGATTGCTTTAGGTAGCATAGACATTTTCACAATATTTGTTCTTCCAATCCATGAGCGTGGAATGTTTTTATTTCTTTCTGTCTTCCTCAATTTCTTTCATGAGCACTTTGTAGTTTTCTGAGTACAGATTCTTTGCCTTTTTGGTTAGGTTTATTCCTAGGTATCTTACAGTTTTGGGTGCAATTGTAAATGGAATCAACTCCTTAATTTCTCTTTCTTCTGTCTTGCTGTTGGTGTATAGAAATGCAACGGATTTCTGTGCATTAATTTTATATCCTGACACTTGATTGAATTCCTGTATGAGTTGTAGCAGTCTTGGAGTGGAGTCTTTTGGGTCTTCCACATAAAGTATTATATCATCTGCAAAGAGTGAGAGTTTCACTTCTTCTTCATAGCAGAGTATTTATAACATCCCCAAAGTGACAACAATGCAAAAGTTCACCATCTGGTTATTGGATAATCAACAGTAAAACACCCATACAATGGAATGCCATTCAGCAATATAAAAGGAATGAGGTACTAGTGCTTACTACAGCATGGATGAATTGAAAAATATTATCCTAAGTAAAAGAGACCAAAGGCAAAAGACCACATATATTACGAATCATTTTATCTGAAATATCTAGAAAAGACAAATCTATAAAAGACAGAAAGCAAATTAATGCATGCCTTGAGCTGGGGTAGAAGAAGGAATTGGTTTTTAACAAGCAAGAGTTATCTATGCAGTAATAGAAATGTTCTAAAATAGGTTTGTGGTGTTGTTTGCAGAATTTCATATATTTAATAAAAGTCACTGAGTTGTACACTTAATGTAAAATAGGTGAATTTTATGGTACATAAATTACATCTCAAAAACGCTATTGGAAATAAATTAGAGCACATTTTCAGCATATCCAATGAGAAATGAGGAAGCACAGAGAGTAAGACTAAAGGCAAAAACTAACAAACCACCCAGAAACCAAACCATGTGGCACAGATCATGTACTCTGTTGTCTTTTCCAACTTAAATATGCTACCTGGAGTTTGTTTTCCTGGTAATTAGAAATATCCCACCAAGCTCACTAGCTAAGCAGGGAATGCTGTTGATGGGGCTACAAAGATAGAAGTTTGTGTTTGTGAAAACACCTCTACCCTGAAGAGTAGTAAATATATTGAAGAAACTTTTGAATCCTCAGAGAAATGGTAAGATAGGTATCTCAATATCATTGGAGGAAATTGCAAATTAAAAAGACCCATTTGAAAGGAGGCTTGGAGATACTTAAAGTTGGTTTTATTGTTGTCATAAGGAGTCTGATTCCATTTTTTGATAATAAACCACTGACATCCCTTAAACTTCAACCTTCTCTCTTTCCCCTTGTGCCCCACATCTCTGCCAGCAGATAAGAGAGCCTATGCTCCCTCCTTTGGTGAAAGTGAGTAATTCAAACTACAAAAGCTCCACTCTCAGTGGGAACCCTTCCCTGGCCTTTCCCTCTGGCCACAAAAAAAAAAAAAAAAAAAACCACCACAGCAGTCTCTTTTTGTTGCTGTCTCAAGCTACTGAGCTATCTGTTGAATTACGTAAGTAATCAAGTTTTTCATACCTTCTGGGTACTCATCAAGTATGTGGTGTCATCAGCCTTGATATTTGAACCAAACTTTGGGTGGGAGTCCAACTGCCTCTGCAGGTGACCATAAGAATTGTCTTTTGTCATACAGGACTTGATGAAAATGGGAAGAAAGAGAAAATTTCCTAAATCTTTAACATGGACTTTGATATTGTGCATGGTAATTATAACTATTTCCCTACTCACTATTTCTCCCCTTTATGCTTACTGAAATTTTTTGTTGTTCCAATTAGCAGTACACCTAATTAAAAAAAAAAGAAAACCAAGCTTCCATAGATTCATAAGTCCCCTTATAATTAAAAGATTCCTTTAACCAAGTTCTGACAAATGAGATGTAAGAAAAAAATACAAAGGATAAGATTCTGGGAAAACTGCTCTTTTCCTAACTAAGGAAAGGACATTTTTAAGCTGACATGTGTCATGTGTCCTTTACCTTCCTTCTTCTTCCTGCCTAGGAGGAGGATATGATGCCCGAAGTTATCATGTAAGGATAAAAATGAAAGTGTCATGCAAAGTCTGGTGAAGGGGAAAATGAGATCCTTGAGTTACTGCTAATCCAGTCTTAGAGTGCCTCCCTCATGATGCATTAATGAGAGAGTGGGAAAAAAAAAATCCCGAGTTGGGGGAAATGGGGAGATGTTGGTCAAAGGGTCAAAGTTTCAGTTATAAAACATGTTAAGTTCTGAGACCAAATGTACAGCTTGGTAACTATAATTGATAATACTATATTGTACACTTGACATTTGATAAGCTCTTAAGTGTTCTTACCACATACACATACAGAAAGCTAACTATGTGAGGTGACAGACACATTAATTTGTTAATTAGCTTAATTGTGTTAATCATTTCACAGTGTACATGTATATCAAAACATCAAATTGTATACCTTAAATATATGCAATTTTTAATTATCATACCTCGGTAAAGCTAGCAAAAAATCCCTCAAATCGATTCCATTAAACAAATGATAGGCTTTCTTTTTTACTACAGTCAAAAGTCATTTCTAAAAAAATATATTATGCCAAATCATCTGATTTGAGTATCAACTCCAACTTATTTTTTATGGGCATTCTCTTTGTAACAGTTTTATTTGCACACAGTTTATGAGAAATGATAATATGATACAGTTTTTTTGTGTTGTCATCCTCCAAATACATAGTTACATGGGATTAACAGGAAGAAAGTCAATCAGACAATTTGGGGGATCCATACTGAATGGAAAAAGAATTTACAACTTCATATCATTTTTCTTTATGTCAAAAGTAGTATTGGCCATCCTTTCCTTAAGGCTGGATATTTCTTTTTTTTTTTTAATTTTATTTATTTATTAGAGAGAGAGAGACTGAGAATGAGAGGGGAGAAGAAGGTCAGAGGGAGAAGCAGACCTCCCGCAGAGCCGGGAGTCCGATATGGGACTCGATCCCGGGATCCCGGGACCCCGGGATCACGACCCGAGCCGAAGGCAGTCGCCCAATCAACTGAGCCACCCAGGCGCCCAAGGCTGGATATTTCTCTTTCCAAAGTGGTCTTTCACTTTCTTTGAGTTAAAGCTTTTGTGATAAAGAATCTTCATATTAAGGGAAGACTAGGTGGCTCATTCGGTTAAGTGTCTGCCTTCAGCTCAGGTCATGATCTTGGGGTCCTGGGATCAAGCCCTGCATTAACCTCCCTCCTACCTCCTTTGCTCTTCCCCTTCGTGCTCTCTCTCTCTTTCTCTCAAATAAATAAATAAAATCTTTTTAAAAAAGAATCTTCATATTGAGACATTCTTTTAGGGGAGGGCTTTTCAAATTTATGTACTTAAGAATATAGGAAAAAAATTAAGTTAAATTTCCTACCTACTATAAAAAAGTAAAATAAGTCTGATATGTGATACTATGTTATGGTAACTATGAACAGAGTTCAGACTTTTTCCAAATGGCGTTACAGAATCAGGATAAAAATGCTGTTTTAGTTTGGACTTCCTTCTTATATATATCATCTTATTTAAAAACCCATTTTCCTGAAATTGCAGTACACTTATGGGTGAAGAAGCATCATATATAATGGATTTATAGCCTTACCATTCAAACTGTGTCATGACTGAAAATTAGAATGGACATTTGAAATATCGCTTAAGAAATCTGGTGGTGATAAGTGACTATGTGGTTGGCACTATAAAATCACTGTGATTAAAAAATTATGAATTGCATAGATTATTGAGATGTTGTGAAGAAGATAAGAACGATGTGATGAGGGTAACACTGGGACTTGCGTAAGCTTCTTTCCTGTCTAATTCAATAGTACCTGGACCTGGATTGCCTTCATGGGTTTCAGAGGAAGGATCCATTGAAAAGACTTATACCAGGGCTGTAGTTCAAAATATAATTACCTGAATTCCTAAAAAGAAAATATGGGATGAGTTTTTCCTTCTTCTCTCCTGTCTAATATAAGATTCAGTGTTTCAGACTCTTGAAAATTAGTGCCCCAGATGATGAGTGGAATCTGTAAGACTGTACTTATCTAATCCTACTCCCTACAACTGCAATTAGATAAGGAGAAAAGCATTGTCCAGATTCAAGCAGCTACTGCTTTATTGGTTAACTACTCTTGTTGAACTAGATGGTTATACTCCCAGGAAGGAGAGAGGATTTGGGGGTGGCCGAACAGGTATGGATAGCACTCAACAATAAATTAAAATAAGAGAAAAAGGGTAATACTAGTATTTCTTTGATGACTTGTTAGAGTTTGAGAGTATGAAAACTATACCGCGTCTTAGCTACATTCTTAGATGCCCAGAAGGGTAAAAATACTTGCTCTCTAAAAAAAAATCACCATTATTGAAAATTAAAGAGATAAATTAGAATCCAGAAAACCTTAGGAATATATAAGGTGATATGACCTACATGAGGCAGATTGAATAATTGGAAATTCATTATCAATAAACATTTGGAATGATTTTAACATGGCAATACACTTTACCTCTAATTTTACAGGGCATATCCATTATCAGGGGAAACCCCTGTGAGCCACAGGAAACCGTTTCTGTCACCAGAATAATCAAATGGGATTTATTTAATATTAGAGCTACTGATTACTATATAGCTATTAGCATGCGTGATAACTATTTGAGAAAAATGTCTGATTACGATGAGTGAAGATTCTAATATATATGTTCTGACTGCCTGACTCAAAATAATGTGTTTCGATATCTATAGGCCTTAGTTTTATAGATAGAAAACAAAGGCCAAGGTGCAAAATGTTTGACAAATCAAGTGTAATATGTGCCCGAGACTGACATGGCAGGCTTTCATATCATAATTAAAACCACTGACATTTACTGAGGACAGCCATGGAAAATGCTTTAGAACATTCAAACTAAAGTACATTTAGGATTCATTTATATTCATATGACTTGATGCAAAAAATATGTATCCAAATTAAACATAGAAAATTAGTACACAGTAGAACAAATGGCCCATAAGCCACCATTAGTCAAAACACTTTAAGCACTTATATGAAGGAAGTATTCTGGAATGCCTACCAAAGACCTGGAATTTGAAACTTATTGAAACTTAGTTCTTGAAATATAGTTCCTTCTATATTAATATTTGGTGTCTGGGTAAATTAGGTCACTTTTGCTGGGAAGGATAGATATCCTTACTGTAAATTAACACTTATTTTATAATAAAGCTAATCTGATTGTTTAAAAAAAACAAAATGATGATAATGAAAAATAAGCCAATTTCTGTATGACTTGAGAGCATATGCACACATAAAAAGTTATACATGAAAAAAGAAAAAAAATGATTAAAGGAGAGTCATAAAGAACCATGAGGAGGTAAGGTATAAAGTATACACAGATGGAGGACTAACCCTAGAGCAGAAGGATGATGCTTTTTTAATGTAATGACAAGGAAGTTTGTAAGTTAAGTTCTAGTTAATACAAAGCTGTTTTAGGAGTATAGATGCATGATGTGGAGTTCTTTAAGGGAACATGTCAAAAAATACTGTCTTATTCCAGTTTCCATAATATTGTGATAGTTAAAGAAGGGGAGGATATTTATAGAATTTTTTTTTTAGATTTATAGAATTTAAGAGCTGCCTAAATTATTAACTTTAGGAGAGAAATATAAACAGGCATATGTAAGTAATTTGACCTGGTTAGCCTATTAATTTCTTGAAGTACAGTCACATGCACACATATACATATTTACATAAATATATTAAAATTAGTTAATGAGAACTAAATTATATGGGGAAAATGATTTAAAATTATACCTCATGCATTCTTAAGATTAAAAGTTCCTAAATATATCATATATTATTTCCCAGCTTATTTACTAAAGTAATTTAAAGTATTTTTTTAATTCAAAATCAAATTTATTTCCATACATAACAATGAAGATTGGGATACTAGATTAAAAGGAAGCAGTCTTCTGTCAAATAGAGATCAAGATTCTTAAGTAGCTGCCTTTGTGAACTACTACAGTGGAAGACTTGCTGTGTGGCCTTCAGATGTTGAAACTTCTTGGCCCCATGTTTCCGGAAAACATTCAGGTGTGCTTTCCTTTTCCAGCCAGCTTTTCTAATTCCTCCTGATAGTTATGCTGGTATTGCAGATGATAATTCTTTCTGGTATTTTTTCCTTTTTTTTAATAATCATTACTTTTTAATGTAAACATTTTTGAACTACAACATGAAGAAAAATGGATGAATTTAGGTCAGTGAATTCTCAAATTACATAAAATTCATGTCAGTGGTACCTTTTTCAAGAAACAGAACATTACCAACGTCCAATAGGCACCCTCTATGGCTCCCTCCAGTCATTACCTTACCCTGGAGGTAAACACTGTCCTAACATCCAATATCACAGATTAGGTTTGCCTGTGTTAAATAGGTTTGCCTGCACGTAAATTACAATATTATAGTATATTCTGTTTTGTTCTTTGTGTCTTTCACTCAATATTGTGTTTATGAGATCCATCCACCTTATTGTATATTGTGTATTATTTTCATTGCTATAGAGTATTCCATTTGATGACTATATCACAATTTATCGTTTCTATTATTGGTGAATATTTAGGTTGTTCCACTGTGGGATTATTATGAATAGTGAGGCTACGAACATTCTTTTTTTTTCTTTTTTAAATTAACATATAATGTATTATTTGCTTCAGGGGTATAGGTCTATAAGTAATCAGTCTTACAAAATTCACAGCAATCACCATAGCATCTACCCTCCCCAGTGTCCATAACCCAGCTACCCTATTCCTCTCCCCTAATCCCCCAGCAACCCTCCATTTATTTCCTGAGATTAAGAGTCTCTTATGGTTTGTCTCCCTGCCCAGTGCCATCTTGTTTCATTTTTTCCCTCCTACCCGCCATGACCCCCTGCCCAGCCTCTCAAATTCCTCTCAAATATCAGAGAGAACACATGATAATTGTCTTTCTCTAACTGACTTATTCCACTTAGCATAATACCTTCTAGTTCCAACGTCGTTGCAAATGGCAAAATTTCAGATTTTTTGATGGCTGCATAGTATTCCAGTGTGTGTGTGTGTGTGTGTGTGTGTGTGTGTGTGTAACACTACTTCTTTATCCATTCATCTGCTGATGGACATCTAGGTTTCCCATAGTTTGGCTATTATGGACATTGCTGCAATAAACATTTGGGTGCACGTGCCCCTTCAGATCACTACATTTGTATCTTTAGGGTAAATACCCAGTAGTGCAATTTCTGGGTCATAGGGTAGCTCTATTTTCAACTTTTTGAGGAAGCTCCATACTATTTTCCAGAGTGGCTGCAGCGGCTTGCATTCCCACCAACAGTGTAGGAGGGGTCCCCTTTCCCAGCATCCTGACCTACAGCTGTCATTACATGACTTGTTAATTTTAGCCATTCTGTCTGGCGTGAGGTGGTATCTCACTGTGGTTTTGATTTGTATTTCCCTGATGCCGAATAATGTTGAGCACTTTTTCATGTGTCCGTTGGCTATTGGGATGTCTTCTTTGGAGTAATATCTGTTCATGTCTTCTGCTCATTTCTTGATTGGATTATTTGTTCTTTGAGTGTTCAGTTTGATAAGTTCTTACAGATTTTGGATACTAGCCCTTTATCTGATATGTCATTTGCAAATATCGTCTCCCATTCTGTTGGTTGTCTTTTGGTTTTATTGAGTGTTTTCTTTGCTGTGCAAAAGTTTTTGATCTTGATGAAGTTCCAATAGTTCATTTTTGCCCTTGCTTCCCTTGCCTTTGGTGCTGATGTTTCTAGGAAGAAGTTGTTGTGGGTGAGGTCAAAGAGGTTTCTGCCTGTGTTCTCCTCAAGGATTTTGATGGATTCCTGTCTCACATTGAGGTCTTTCATCCATTTTCAGTCTATTTTTGTGTGTGGTGTAAGAAAATGGTCCAATTTCATTCTTCTGCATGTGGCTGTCCTATTTTCCCCACATCATTTGTTGAAAAGACTGTCTTTTTTCATTGGAAATTCTTTCCTGCTTTGTTGAAGATTAGTCGACCATAGATTTGAGGGTCCATTTCTGAGCTCTCTGTTCTGTTCCATTGATCTATGTACCTGTTTTTGTGCCAGTACCATACTGTCTTGATGATTACAGCTTTGTAATAGAACTTGAAGTCTGGAATTGTGATGCCACCAACTTTGGTTTTCTTTTTCAACATTCTCTGGCTCTTCAGGGTCCTTTCTGGTTCCATATAAATTTTAAGATTATTCATTCAATTTCTTTGAAATAAATTGATGGTATTTTGATAGGGATTGCATTAAAAGTGTAGATTGCTTTAGGTAGCATAGACAATTTCACAATATTTGTTCTTCCAATCCATGAGCATGGAATGCTTTTCTATTTCTTTGTGTCTTCCTCAATTTCTTTCATGAGTACTTTATAATTTTCTGAGTTTATATTCTTTAAATCTTTGGTTAGATTTTTCCTAGGTATCGTATGGTTTTGGGTGCAATTGTAAATGAAATCAACTCTTAATTTCTCTTTCTTCTGTCTTGCTGTTGGTGTATAGAAATGCAACTGATTTCTGTGCATTGATTTTATATCCTGACACTTTAATGAATTCCTGTATGAGTTCTAGCAGTTTTGGAATGGAGTCTTTTGGGTTTCCACATAAAGTATCATATCATCTGCAAAGAGTGAGAGTTTGACTTCTTCTTTGCCAATTCGGATGCCTTTAATTTTTTTGTTGTCTGATGGCTGAGGCTAGGACTTTGAGTACTATGTTGAATAGCAGTGGTGATAGTGGACAGCCCTGCTGTGTTCCTCACTTAGGGGAAAAGCTCTGAGTTTTTCCCCATTAAGAATGATATTCACTGTGGGTTTTGAAGATGGCTTTGAAGATATTGAGGAATGTACCCTCTATGCCTATACTGTGGAGAGTTTTGATCAGGAAGGATGTTGTACTTTGTCAAATGCTTTTTCATCATCTGTTGAGAGTATCATATAGTTCTTGTTCTTTCTTTTATTAATGTGTTATATCACATCGATTTGCAGATATTGAACCAACCTTGCAGCCCAGGAATAAATCCCACTTGGTCGTGGTGAATAATCCTTTTAATGTACTGTTGGATCCTATTGGCTAGTATTTTGGTAAGAATTTTTGCATCTGTGTTCATCAAGGATATTGGTTTGTAATTCTCCTTTTTGATGGCGTCTTTGTCTGGTTTGGGGACCAAGGTAATGCTGGCTTCATAGAATGAGTTTGGAAGTTTCCCTTCCATTTCTATTTTTTGGAACAGCTTTGGGAGAATAGGTATTAATTCTTTAAATGTTTGGTAGAATTCTCCTGGGAAGCCATCTGGCCCTGGGCTCTTGTTTGTTGGGAGATTTTTGGTGATTGCTTCAATTTCCTTACTGTTTATGGGTCTGTTCAGGTTTTCTATTTCTTCCTGGTTCAATTTTGGTAGTTTATGTGTCTCTAGGAATGCATCCATTTCTTCCAGATTGTCAAATTAGCTGGCATATAGTGGCTCATAATATGTTCTTATAATTGTTTGTATCTCTTGGTGTTGGTTGTGATTTCTCCTTTTTCATTCATGATTTTGTTAATTTGGGTCCTTTCTCTTTTCTTTTTGATAAATCTGGCCAAGGGTTTATCAATTTTATTAATTCTTTCAAAGAACCAGCTCCTAGTTTCATTGGTTTGTTCTACTGTTCTTTTGGTTTCTATTTCTATTGCTATAAGGATTGCCACCCCTGCTTTCTTTTGGTGTCCATTAGCATGGTAAATTATTTTCCACCCCTTTCTGTAAATCTGGAGGTGTATTTGTGCCTAAAATGAGTTTCTTGCAGACAGCATATTGGTGGGTCTTGCTTTTTATCTATTCTGATACCCTGTGTCTTTTGATTGGGCATTTAGCCCATTTACATTCAGGGTAACCATTGACAGATATGAATTTAGTGCCATTGTATTTCCTGCAAGGTGATTATTACTGTATATTGTCTCTGTTCCTTTCTGATCTATGTTACTTTTAGGTTCTCTCTTTACTTAGAGAACCTCTCTCAATATTTCCTATAGGGCTGGTTTGATGTTTGAAAATTCTTTTAGTTTTTGTTTGTTTTAGTTTTGTTGTTTTATTTTTGTTTAGTTTTTATCTCTCCGTTTTCAAAGACATCCTACCTGAAATAATATTCTTGGCTGCATATTTTTCTCATTTAGTGCTCTGAATATATCATGCCAGTCCTTTCTGGCTTGCCACGTCTCTGTGGATAGGTCTGCTGCCAATCTAATATTCCTACTGTTGTATGTTTCATACCTCTTGTCCCGAGCTGATTTCAGATTTTCTCTTCGTCACTGAGAATTATAAGTTTTACTGTTAGATGACGGATTGTTGATCTATTTTTTTATTTTGAGGGGGGTTCTCTGTGCCTCCTGGATTTTGATGCTTTATTCCCTTCACCAAATTAGGGAAATTCTCTGCTATAATTTGCTCCAATAAACCTTCTGCCCTCCTCTCTCTTTCTTCTTCTTCTGGGATTTGAATTTTTCTAATATTGTTTGTCTTATGGTATCACTTATCTCTTGAAGTCTCCCCTCGTGATCCAGTAGTTGTTTCTCTCTCTTTTGCTCAGCTTCTTTATGCCCCATCATTTCGTCTTCTATATCACTAATTCTCTCTTCTGCCTCATTTATCCTAGCTGTAGTAACCTCCTTTTTTTACTGTACCACATTAATAGCTTTTTTATTTTGCTTTGATTAGATTTTAGCTCTTTTATTTCTCCAGAAAGGGATTCTCTAATATGTTCCATGCTTTTTTTGAGCCCAGGTAGCACCTTGATAATCATCATTCTGAACTCTAGTTCTGACATCTTACTAATGTCCTTGTTGATTAAGTCCCTAGCCATTGATACTGTCTTTTGTTCTTTTTTTTTTGAGGTTATTTTTTTGCCCTGTCATCTTATCCAGATAAGAATAGATGAATGAGAGAACAAAATACTAAAAGGTTAGCAATGACCCCAGAAAAATATGCACTAACCAAATCGGAAGAGACCTGAAACTGGGGGGTGGAAGAAAGGAGAGGAAAAAAAAAATATATATATATATATATATATATATATATATATAATGTAATTAGATATATATATTAGAACTGGTGCACAGAACAGAGCCACACACTTTATTTTAGGCATATTTTTGTCTGTTAGAAGAAACTGCTTCCCAAAATTTTAAAGAAAGAAAAACTTATGTATATACATAAATAAGAGTAAACATGATGAAGAGATGGGATATGACTGTAAAGATTAAAATTTGAGAAGATTCCAAAGGAGGAATTGATAAGCTAAGAAGTTGGTTGAAAAAAGAAAAAAAAGGAAAGAATATGATAATAAGGCTGGATATAGAACATAGAACAAAGCCATGTACTAGATTTAGGGTATATTTTGGTCTGTTAGAAGAAACTGTATCCCAAAATTTTAAAGAAAGAAAACCTCTATGTATACAAAAAATAAGGTTAAATACAATGAAGGGATAGAATATGACTATAACAATGAAAATTAAAAGAGATATTTTAAGAAGGTATTGATAAGATAAAATAGTTAAAGAATGTTAAAATAGGAAAGAGGAAAAATTTTTAAAAACAGAATAAGAAAAAAATAAAATTAAAAAAATGTAATTTTGAAAGACTAAAGAATCAGGAGGGGAAAGCCATGTATCCTATTTACCGTATCCTTGTAGCTCTGATGTTTTGCAGTTCTCATTGATCATTGAACTTGATCTTGGATGGATATTCTTGTTGATCTTCTAAGGGAGGGGCCTGTTGAAGTGATTCTCAAATGTCATTGCCCAAGGCAGAAGAGCACTATCCTTACAAGGGGCCAGGTTAAGCAATCTGCCCCATTTTGATCTCTGTAGCTTTTGTTCCCTGAGCGCTTTCTGTATAGCTTTGGAGGATGGGAATGAAAATGGCAGACTCCCAAGTCTCCAGCACCATAGGAGCTGAGAGCTCAGGTCCACACTTCTCAATATGCCTTCACAGAAAAGTAGTCAATCACTACCGTCTTCTTGATCTCCAGCCACACTTCATGGTCACCCAGCCTGTGATCGAGTGTTTCTATCTCTGGTGCATGGCCCTGTTTGGATTCTCCAAACCCAGCAGATTCCTGCAGCATGCTCCTGGGCCACTCCTCCCAGAGGAGCTGTCTCCCCAGATCTGCCACTTTTGGGGTCCCTGCTTGAAGAGCAGTGGCCCCACTGCCTTAGATCATGGTTTAAGGTAAACCTGAACTGAGAGCCAATACCTCGGCTCCATCTTGGCAGCCAGCTTCCCCCCTGATACCTGAGAGCTCTGCCACACTCAGACACCCCTTCTCTTTTTGTGACCCCATGGGTCCTGAGACTACAGTGTCCCAGAGAGGACTCCACCACCTGCTTAGCCTCTGGAGTAACGTCCCTCAGTGGAGTAGACTTCTAAAAGTTCCATTTTTTTGCTCTACTGCTCTACCCCTTGCTGGGAGCTGACCCCTCCCCCCACGGTCTATCTTCCCATATGTTGCCTCAGATTCACTTCTCTGCGCATCCTACCTTCCAGAAAGTGGTCACTTTTCTGTTCCTAGAATTGCTGCTCTCCTTCACTTCATTCTCCTGCTGAGTTTGTAGGTGTTCAGAATAGTTTGATAACTATCTAGCTGAACTCCTGGGACCCGATGATATTTAGGTCTCCTCCGTCATCTTGTTCGGCTATGAACATTCTTTTACATGTCTTTTCATGAACATATGACCACATTTCTGTTGGGTATATGATTATGAATAAAATTACTGGGTCATGAGTTATGCATATAGTAGACTTTGGTTGATACTACCATGTCATTTCCTTTCCTTTCGTTTTTTTTTTAATTTTAGGTAAAATTGGTATATAACATCATATTGTTTCCATGTGTGCAATATAATAATTCAATAATTGTACACATTACAAAGTTACCATCAAATCTAGTTACCATCACCATGCAATTGACCCTATTCAAAATTTTCACCCATTCACCAACTTGCTTTTCTTCTGATGACCGCCAATCTGTTCTCTATGAGTTTTGTTTTATTTGTTCATTTGTTTCTTTTTTGATTCCATATATAAGTGAAATCATATATCTGTCCTCCTCAGTCTGACTTATTTCACGTAGCATAATACCTTTAAGATCCATCAATGTTATGGCAAATGGCAATGTTTCCTTATTTTTTATGGCTAAGTAGTACTTCAGTGTGTGTGTGTGTGTGTGTGTGTGTGTGTTTGTGTTCACGTGTGTGTATTACACTTTTATTCATTCACCATTGGTGGACACTTATGTAGTTTTCATATATTGGCTATTATAAATACTGCTGCAATTAACATAGAGGCACATATATGTTTTCAAATTAGTGTTTTCATTTTCTTCATATAAATATTCAGAGGTAAAATAGGTTGATCATATGGTAGATCTATTTTTAATTTTTGAGGAAGCTCTATACTGTTTTCCATAGTGGTGGCACTGGTTTCCATTCCAACAGTGTATTCTGGGTTTTTTTCTCCACATCCTTTCCAACACTTGTTATTTTTTCTCTTTTTAATATTAGCTCTTCTAACAGGTGTGAGGTGATATGTCTCTGGTTTTTTTTTTACTTTCCTTGAGAACTAGAGATATTGAACATCTTTTCATGTGTCTGTTGGGTATCTGTATGTCTTCTTTGGACAAATGTCTATTGATATCCTCTGCCCATTTTTAAATTGGATTATTTGGTTTTTGTTTTGTTTTGTTTGTTTGTTTTGCTCTTGAGTTGTTTGAGTTCATTGTATATTTTGGATACTGACCTCTTATCAGATATATAATTTGCAAATATTTTCTCCAGTGGGTTGCCTTCTCCAGATGGTTTTCTTTGATGTTACAGAGGTTTTTAGTTTGATGTAACCCTACCTGTTTACTTTTTCTTTTGTTGCCTTTGCTGTTGGAGTCAGGTCCAAAAATTCAATGTTAACACTGATGTCAAGGAACGCACTGCCTATGCTTTCTTCTCAGAATTTTATGGTTTCAGGTTTTACATTCAAATATTTAACATATTTTGAGTTAGTACATAGGAAGCCAACAAATATAATGTAAAATATACCACTGTGTTTTAAAGTGATTAATTGGAAAACTCACCTTCATTTTGTCTTTTTCCTATTTTGTGCAATATGTGTGAATATTGTGGAGAATTTCTGACATGTATTATTTTAAAATATTTTCACAATGTAATACGTGTAGTTACCACAACATAAATTTTTTTGCTTAGAATATATTTTAAGGTATTTGGATGAATGGTACAGTTCTAGTAAAAGGCTTTATTACACCCAGTACTTCACTTTTTTTTACAAGAACTATACTAACTGGACCTTGTTCTTTGCATATTAAATGAAACTTTGATAGTTCCAAAATAAGGAAAAAACCTAATTCAACTGTCTCTTGATGTCCTCCTTCATTTATATTTGTATTCTTTTAAAATGTTACCTATTTAGTCTTATACTGTTTACCATACTATTTCTTTGATATTTTAAGCTGTATTTTTTTAGTTCCAATCATTCAGCAATAAAATTTATTTTGTCTAAAATTACTCAAGAATTTCCAAACTTCAGAAATATTTAAAAGATGGATAAACTTTCACAGAATTGGACTCTAAAACTTTCCAAAACTACCTGACCTGCAGAAAGTACTGCTTTGTTTTCTGATTTGCCTTATCCAGGAATATTCAAATTTTTATTTACAATAAAATGAACTTCAGTGATCTGATTCATGATATACACTGCCACACTGATTATGCACTATATCTATACACAGTCCTAAAATAAAGTTGTGATTATTTTTGGATTGGGTGAAAGGAGGATTTGTACATATGTCATATACAAATCAGTGGAGTGCAAGTGAGAAGGAAAATTCCTTGATGGTGGAAAATACCTTCAGAAATGCATGCATTGGGGCACCTGGGTGGCTCACTAAATTAAGTGACCTACTCTTGATTTGGCTCACATCATGATATAAGGTTGCTGGAATTGAGCCCCTTGTCAGGCTTCATGTTGAGTGGGAAGGGAAGGGTGTGGTCTGCTTCAGGATTCTCTCTCCCTATCTCCCCTCCCCACCCCCTGCCTTGAGCTCTCTCTCAAATAAATAAATCTTTTTAAAAAACCAACCAAACAAATGCACACATTTATTGTATTTTCCCTGAATTAATTTTATGTTGGATTTTTAAAATACTAATTTGAAGAGAATTATAAAACTCAAATATCATAAATTACTTAATTTTCTTGTTCATATGCAAATAAGTTAAAATATGCTGACTATGCATGCATTGGAATTATTCTTAATCATGCCTCAAGAAAACCATTTGTCTGAATATTTCAGAGGAAAATGGCAATAATTTTAATTGCCATGTATTGTAATTTATATCATCACATCATAAATCAAAGTTAACAATTTCTGCCATATAATGTTTTCTGTTATTTCAAAGAGAACTGAGAAATATCTAGGATATATAAACCATTAATTATAGCTCATGGTTTAATTTTATTATTGCATATATATTTTAGAAGTTCAAATATATATAAACTTAATTTTGACAAAACTTATCTGATTTTCCCTGTTCTAATATGCATAATATTATATTTTCATTTATTTTCAATTAAAATTATATCCTTTTTATTGAATTCTTACAACCCTTACAGACAGAATATAGGTTATGAATTGTGAATTGCCATTGATTACTTGGTAAATTTGCTTTTGAATATAAATATTTTATATTCTCTATTTTATCTTACTGGAAATAGCTTTAATAAATAATTATATTTAACTATTAAATACTATAAGCTCTCACTTTCCTAAATTTCTATTTTGCCCCAAAATTTTATCCTTATTAAATGGCTAGACTTTCTACTGGGACTGTTAATATTGAAATGAAACCATTTACATAAAAGCAATTGTATAAACTTTCACAGTAATATCACATATAGAAATATTTGCTAGGGATCCCTAGGTGGGTCAGTCAGTTAAGCGTGTGCCTTTGGCTCAGGTCATGATTTCAGGGTCTTGGGATCAAGCCAAGTGTCCAGGTCCCTGCTCAGTGGGAAGTCTGCTTTTCCCTTTCTCTCTGCCCCTCCCCAACCCTCTCATGTGCACTCTCTCTCTCTCTCTCTCAAATAAATAAATAAATAAATAAATAAATAAATAAATAAAATCTTTAAAGAAATATGTTTGCTCTCGGCAGTATATATTGTTGAGAATAATGTGTTTTAGATTTTTACTTATTTTGATGGAATGCAATAAATGATATGAACATTTTTAATACAAAATGGATAACGAATCTTCATGATTACATATTAACTTTACCTTTAGCTCTCTGATAACATTGTGATTACCCCTGTATTCTAATAGGTAGTAAGAGAGTGAAATGGAAAACCCATTGAACTTGGTATCAAAACATCCTATAGAATAATGTCAAATTGGTTATCTGATAAGAGTTATAGTTAAGAGAAATCATCTTGATGCCTATTTTCATCATCCATAGCATTAATTTTAAAACAAGTGTAACAATGTCATAGATTGAAAGAGTCCTAAGTAATAATTTGTGTTGTAAAATAACTCTACACATACATTGACAAATGTTATAAGAATTTGCATGGTTTTAACATAGGCAACAATGTTCAAGGATGCTTATAAAAATAACAAGAGGATAGAGGTGTATTTCTCATTTGAAAATCATTTATCAGGCATTTACAATATGCTACTGTTGTAAACACTGTGGGATTAATAATGAATTATGATCTGTGTCTTGAATCAGCTCAGTCTACAGGGACGAGTAAGCAGAGCTTCAATTCAGTATTACAAGTGTTTTGATAGAGATTGCTTTATATATCAGCAAGGGAAAATCCATTGGTGGGTTATCAAAAACTTCCAGAGGAATATAACTGACCAATAAATTTTATAAACTTAAAAATTAAAAATGTATTTTAATCTAAAATTTTTATTGTCCTCAGGAGAAGGGTCTTTTAAGATAATCTAATTAGATGTATACTTCTGGGAAAAGCAGATTGATGTTGGCCTTAACTCATTTTTTTTTTTAATGTTAAAATAGTATATTTTTGTATTATAATCCACACCCATCAGTGTTTAACATGCTTATTATATTCTGATTAGGATATTGAACAAATTAGAATCTGACATTTTGTTGTTTAACTTTCAAACAGGATAATTGAGATAATATTTCATTAAAACAAAACAAAGTATTTCTTCTTATACTTTACAAATGAAGCCAATTTAGTTTTTAAGGAAAAAAAATGATCAGTCAGTTCTTTTTATGAAATCAGTATTTCAGCATTTATCAGAATATTTATTTTGACAATTATATTCTTGAGAAAATGTCTATCTACCTTTTCTTACTGATACGGGAAATTTTGAAGTGAATTTTCCTATAGTCTAGATCTATATTTCTCCAGATAAATATTCAATTCTTTCAATGACCCCTCAAAGAAAAGTGTTCAAGTCCCTGAGTGCCCTTAGTCAATTCTCTTATAAGTTCCTTGAATTCAAGGAAACTATTTTTTGATTACCTCAATTTACATAACTCTTGAGGTGATATCTCAATATCTTAGAGAATTTTGAAAATCTACTTGGAAAATGTTATCTATGTGGTCATCTATATACTATTAACTATGGGTAATTTGACTATGAATTAATCCACAATTTCCATGCAAGTAACCATATTAAGATATTGTCCTATCAATGTTTAGTACATAATGGATGCACAAAAAATAATTATAAAATAAATAAATTATTAAATATATCATTTTTAAAGCTAATCCTTTTTCAGATTCATCTCCTTTGAAATTTTACTGTTATATTTAATAATAAATATTCAAGTATCTACATGCATTGCTTTTAAATTAAATCTTATGAATTTATCCCATTACCCAGACTAAATCTGATGCTAATTTTGTCATCAGTTCTCATCATTAACACCTTTTAAAAGCATATCAAATATGTTCTTATTCAGGTAATTAATTAAAAATTCAGAATAGGTTATGGCAGAGAAGAAACCCTTTGCACATAGCTAATACTCTTTCTAGAAGGTGTCATTCATTCTTTAATCAACTTCTGCTAGTGGTGGCTGTTTGATATGTTACTAATTTGCTTAATGAAATTGGCATCAAACTCATAATTCTTCATTTTAGCTATAAAAATGTGAGAGACTTAACATTACATTTTTGTGGATTTTCTAATCATATAATATTGTGATATTTAAAGTTTAACTTTGAATAAACTAGAAATACTGGAAGATGCATAGTGTTAACATGTTGCAAATAATATGAAATTTGTGTTTACTTTAGCATTTTGCTTGACCTACGTTTATTTTCTTCCACATAAAAAATGAGTTTTCCTTGCCATTATTGACTTCTAGTGAATAATTAACCCATATATAACCATTAATAATTTTTCAGTATATAAAAATATTGCTTCTCTCAAATAACTTAATAACACTTAATCTTCAATGAAACTTTTCTGAAAATAATGTCTTATGTCAAAGAATCAAAAGTGTGGAAAAAACATTGAATAAGTTATTTCTCAGGGGTGGGATTACTGAAAGAGTTGATTTATGCTTTCTAAGTTGAATCATTTTTAATTTTTAACAGCAAGTACATTCCATTGTATTAAAATTATCTGTAAATTTACTTTCATAAGTTTGATTCAAATGGAATTCTCAGATGTCCAATGCCATTTTATTTCAGATAATAAAAAACAACTTAAGTGTTTAAGAACAATAGAAGTTAGGTGCATTTTCTTAAATTCATACAAATCAAAATATGTAAGTAGTTTTAAGCATGATATATTTGCATACATTTTGACTCAGTGACTCCACTAAAATCTTCATAATCAAATAGAAAAATAGGCAGATAGCCAGATTACAGATAAAGAGATATGAAGACAAATATACAGAGAGATAATAGACAAATAGATGATAGATAAAAAGACACAAAAGATAGATCGCTACATGATAGATACACATATATATTAAGAAGTAGGTATTTATATGGACAGATGGACAAAAATAGAAGATAGAAAGTCATACAGATAAATAGACAAATAGACTTTTGTTCAGACAGATAGGCAGAGATCTATAGATAACAGAGAGAGAGGCATCGATAGACAGAAAAATAGGCAGGTAAACAAATAAAATGACATACATATATTCATTCATATAGACTGATAAATAGAGGAATAAGACCCACATACAGAAAGAGAGAAAGAGAAAGAGAGCAACAGAGAAAAAGGATGGCTGTGTATTATTGCAAGACCTGAGGACAAGCATTTTTTCAGAAAGTCGTGGTTACTTTTTAGGAGGAAATTAATTAACACTTGAGGTAGAAGTGAAAAATCTCCAAATGTATTTCCCTGGGAAGCATGACAAAATAACCATGGAGATAGCTGACTTGCTCACAGTCAAAGAATGAAAATTATTTTCACTTAAAAAATTAAAAATAGATGAGGACCTTAACCAAAGAATAAGATAGATGTGTAAGTTGATTTATATCACTGGTGAAAAGTTTCTGCTGACAAAAATGGTTAAGAAAAGGAAGGTCTAGTGTTAATTTTGAAGTTATTTTCTATTTCTATGATTTAAATTCCTTCTTCACCAATCAAGTCACAGCGAAATCAATCAAACTCAAAAATCTTGGGAACAATTTGTATTTTACCTGGTAATATTTTATAAAGGCATAAAATCAGATTAAATATTATCAGTTCTTCTGGAACCAGTTGACTTCCAACATAGTGCTGAGTCAATGACTAAATTTTTACAGAGGACCACATACTGCCAGGACTGATATGGATTCTTTGGATATTTTTAATAAAAAAATTAAATCGTTGCCTTCATTGAACTTAGTGTAATGAGTTCATTACACTTTTATTTATTAGTGTAATGAGTTCATTACACTATACACTAATGTAAGTGTATAGATTATAAACAAATAAAAAAGTTAATATATAATCTATGATGAGTGTTAAGTGCTATGGGAAAAAATAAAAGTTGGATAAGAAATATTGACATGGAAATGATTGATGTATAGGGTGATTGAAAAGGCTTCACTTAAGGAGAGACCTGAAGAGGGAGTTAGTTTGTTCACATGAAAAAAAGTTTCTAGCAGAGACAAGCATGCAAAGATCCTGAGTCAGATAGTTCCTGTCATGGTAGAGGAATATCAAAGAAGCTTATGTAACAGAATAGTCTTCAAAAGCAGTAGGAGGAAGGGGAAGAAGGTCAGGGGTTGCAGGAGGTGAAGTAAAGAGGTGTCAGGGAGCTATATCTTGAATATCTGTTAGGCTATTGTGAGGATTTCAGGAGATAACTTAATCAAGGCTGGCTATGCTATGCTTCTGTAACATATGTAATCAAATTATCAGTGACCTAACACACAATATTTACTTGTTTGCTCACAGAAAACCTTATAGGTCAGGTAATCATAGTACAGGAAAAGAGAGCATAATTCTTGGCCCAATATTCTATCATAGATGAGAGCAAGTAGGATCTAACACACAAGTGGAGTGTTGGCTTTCTATTCAATCGGGACAGTTTATGTGAGAAGAAATGACGGAAAATGTGGGAACTTATTGAGGTGTGTTGGTAGGGAGGTAAGGCACTCAGAGTATATGGAAGTTCTGATTGTTTCTGTCTTCTTAGTGACTGGACATAGTCATCAGCTGAGAATGTGAATCTGAAGAAGTATTAGTAGTTTCAGGAGAGAGAAACTGAGAAAGTGCCATCTGGAAGAGACAGCAAGTAAACGGATTAGAGATACACAATAGATTCCCGTGCAAGTTAAAGTGCCCATTTGAAGAGTATAGTCCAGAACTGAAGGCAAGACCTGGGAGCAAATTTGTGTGATTTTCTTCAGCAACATTCTTTTGCATATGGAAGCTGATAAACACAGAATTGGGTTTTTCCTCAGGTGAGTAAAATGAGGAGCAGACTGAGCATGTAAATTGAGGGTTAAGGCATGTGAACGGGGACAATAACGGTCATTTGACTCTCAGCTATGTTAAAAAGGAAGTGAACATACATGGGAGGGGGGGAGGGAGGAATTGTTAAACAAGTATAAGTTCCATTGTATTGTAGGTTGACCTGAGTTGGAAGACTTTCTTGGTAGGGTAATAGAAAGAGTGAGCTATAAAGATCATGGGTGACATAATGTTGATGCTCAAAATTGAAGGAATAGATTAGTTGTATTTATTGATACATGTGGTTATGTGATACATGTGGGAATGTGGTTATGTGATTTTATCAGTGAAAGGGCCAATAACAAACAGGGATCACAATGGAACTGAAATAGTTTGAGGTTTCGTTTATAAAAGTATGGGTATTGGGAAAACATAAGGGATTGTGTATTAGCATGGGATTAGTAATAGTTTATTTGGAGATCCAGAAAGGAAAAGTTTATAAGAACCTGGAGGGAAAGAATCAAAGTGAACATATTTAATGTTTTTTGTTTGTTTGTTTGTTTGGAGAGAATCTTGAGCAGGCTCCATGCTCAGTGTGGAGCCCAATGTGGGGCTTGACATCATGACCCTGAGATCATGACCTGAGACACAATCAGGAGTCAGTCGCTTAACTGATTGAGCCACCCAGGGGCCCCCAGAGTGAACATATTTAAATTTGGACAGCAAACAACAGGTATGTAACATTGATATATAGAGAATAAGATTATTTTTTAAATGGTGCACAAGGTACTGAGGGCACTCTGACTGAATATGGGAAGGGTTATCTGTTTGGATATTGGGATTACCTAAAAATATGACCTGAGTAAATTTGAAGCATGGGACAGTTATAGGAGAAGAAAGTGGCTGTTACAAGAATAGGAAAAAGGCGAGTGAATCCCTTTAGGGATTTAACATACGTACCTTAGATAGAGAAGGAAGGTTTTGCATAGTTGGACAGGGAAAACCCAAGAGGACTTGTTTGGGTATAAAATGGGACATATTTTTTTGGTTCTTGATGGATTGATTCTTTTGTCATTATGTAATATTCATCTAATTCTAGTAATTTCTTTGCTCTGAAATCTACTTTATCTGATATAAAAACCCACTCCTGTTTTTCATTTTATTATGATTTGTCTGGTTATCTTTTCCATCATTTTAGGCATTTTTTTAAAAAAGATTTTATTTGTTTTTTTGAAAGAGAGAGCAGGAGTGGGGATGGGGGAGGAAGAGGCAGAGGGAGAGGGAAAAGCAGACTCTCCATTGAGCAGAAAGCCCAAATAGGGGCTGTATCCCAGGACCCTGAGATCATGGCCTGAGTCAAAGGCAGACTGTTAATTGGCTGAGCCACCCAGGCACCTCTACATATTTATTTTTTAAGTTTTTATTTAAATTCCAGTTAGTTAACATGCAGTATAATATTAGTTTCATATAACTATGTTGTTTTTTTAAAGATTTTATTTATTTATTTATTTATTTATTTATTTGACAGAGAGAGAGAGAGACAGAGCAAGAGAGGGAATATAAGCAGGGGAGTGAGAGAGAGAGAAGCACACTCTACACCAAGCAGGGAGCCCCATGTGGGGCTTGATCCCAGGACCTTGAGTTCATGACCTGAGCAGAAGGCAGAGGCTTTAACCCACTGAGCCACACCGGCACGCCTCTTTTCAATTAGTTTTAGAGTAGCTTTAGATTTACAGAATAAATGTTAATAGCATAAAGTTCCTGCAGACCCCACACCCAGTTTCCCCTAATTATATCATACATTTCTGTGGTACATTTGTCACAATTAAAGAACTAGTATTAATACATAATTATTAGCTAAAGTCTAGACTTTATTTAGATTGTTTTAGTTTTTGCTTATAATTCTTTTTCTGTTCCAGATATCCCTTCAAGGCTACTACATTACATTTAGTTGTCATGTGTCCTTAGGTTCCTTCGGGTGTAACCGTTGCTCAGAATTTTCTTGGTTTTGAGGTCTTGACAGTTTTGAGGTGTAATGGTTAGATATTTTGTAGTCTATCTTTAAATTGAGACCTATCTATTTTTTCTATCAGGATGGAATTATGTGTATTTGGGAGGAAAAACACAGAGATAAGGTGCTATTTAAAGCACAGTATTTCAAGGATACGTTTCATAATATGACTTTCCAATGTTGTTAACCTTGATCACCTGGCTGAGATAGTGTTTGGTTTCTCTATAGCAGACTTACCATCTTTTCTCTTTTCACACTTCCCTCTTTGGAGGAAGTCATTGTCCACAGCCCACACTTAAGGAATGGGGAATTAGACATTATATTTTTCATTTATGTGAAATGTTCAGAACAGACCAATTTAAACAGAACTCAAATCTGTGATTACCTAAGACTAAGTGTTGGAGTGGGAACTGGCTCCCACCAGGTTCACTAGAATTGTTTTAGGATGATTGAAAATGTTTTAAGCGTGGACCACGGTGATTACACAACTCTATAAATTTACCAGATTAGTTATAAATAACTAAGATTTGTTGAATTGAGAATAATAATGTGCATATAACGTGATGTGTAGATTATACCTCACTAAACCTATTGAAATTATCATCGGAAAGTAAAAGTTGAAGAAAATTGGAGAAAAAAGTTTACTCAGATAAGTACTTTTCAGGTATTTCACAGTAGAATGCATTTATAGTATGGCTTATTCTCTGTGCTTCTGGACAAATACTGTAACCTGATAGAATTACTGCATAGAAAAATAATTATGATACTTAGCTTTATATGGCAGCTACTGTTTATCCTTATGAAGATTATCATTATAAAAATTCAACTATGAGTTTTTCAATCATTTTATATTACATATGGCATACTTAAAAGAGAAAAAATTATTGAATATGATAACATATTTATTGAAGTGATTACTTTATAGGGCTATAACTTGCCAGAACTCTTAAAAATATATAAAATGAATGATGGTTGCTAGCAAATTTTCCAGAATTGCTAGCTTATTTCCAGAATTCTAATATGTAATGTTAGCTTCTTGGAACAAAGCTTCAGAAATCCTCATTATTGGTGATACTACTAATGTCAGCTATGATAATAATCAGTTTATCATTAATGTAATTTAGGGATTCATGATTTGCATTAACTTGTTCATTATGATACAGGTTTTATATTGTTTTTATGTAGTTGTCCTTACACATTTCAGTAATATTAGATGATAAGAATGAATTAAAGAAAAACTGATATGAAATTTGAAATCAAAATTTAATATTTTAAACAGGAAAGGTGATGAATACATGGCATTCATTTTCTTTTCTTCCTGAAGACAGGGAAAGACAGATTTTTCAGTATCTAGTTCTGGCCAATATAATGTAACCCAAAGTAATATAAACCACCTCCAGGCTGGGCCTATAAATATATCTCACACATAATCCTGCCCTGTTCTTTCATTTTCTTATGTAATCTTGGATGGGAATGTAAAGGATGGTGATAATCTGAGAGTAAATAAACTAAATCTCTTAATAATTTCATGGGGAAGACTCCTCACCATAACTTCCAATCTCATCACAATGTGAAGCAATTAGCAATAAATTATGTGAAATCACTGAGATTGGTGAGGCAGATTTTCTATTAGCTTGTTTACAGAATTCTAATTTATATCATTAGTTCCCATCTAAAATAAAATATTACGTTGGAAATACCTACACATGGCCATATTTCCTGGTTAATATTTTTACCATCCTTCTTTAGCACTCTTAAAATGCATATGGGGATGTTGTTAAATATTGTATAAATGCACATACACATTAGAAATTGATTTTTGTGTATTGAGCACTTGCTGTGTGCTATATAGTGTTGTAAATATTTTATATGCATTCATTTATAAGATCCCATCAGCAGCTGGTGAGATCGGTGCTATTATTATCATCATTTAACTGATGAGGAAACTCCGGGGAAGTGAACTTCCGTGCTAATATTAGAATATATTTCTAGGAAGTGGACTAGCTGGGAGTGGAACTTGCAAGCATGAGCTTTTCACTACTAGGAAAAACCGGGGGATATAAATGTATACATGAAACTGGTTCTGCACATTTTATCCTCTTGTAATTTTAGTATATGTCTCATTATCTTGCAACCCTTTAAATCTATATAGATTTATACATAATTCTTTTATATTAACAAATAACAATAGCAATGTCAATAATAATCACAATCATGGAAATGAGAGCAGAAAACACTTGAATATCCTATGTAATTATATTAAAGATGTCTTCAGGGCTAATACTGATGCAGCAGTTTCTCTGAGGTTAGTGCTAAAAATAAAACCAAATCTGCAGATCAGGAAACCCAGAGGATGTGACCACATACTTTGTGCTCTTAACCACGACAAATCTCTTTTCCTGATTAATTCAGTATCCACCATCATCCAATAGGACACAAATCCATGATTAAAATGGCAATCGTGCCAACAAATCTTTTGTAAGGGAATTATATTTAGTGTGATGGGTATAAATGTGAGTCTATGTTTTACAATTACAGCATTCTAACTGCAAGCCAAAATGAGCAATAACGTGCTTCCCTAAGTGGCAGTCACAATTCCTTTATTAATCAGCTGCATTCAGCATGGTGAAAAGAGGTTCTAAAACCCTAAACTATGAAGCAAAGTAACACTTTAAGATTTTATATGCTGCTCACCTTTAAAACACTATGTTTTAAATTGGAAACTCAAGCTGCAGATTTTACTAGCAAACTTGCTGACTAGGTAGGAATTTCCTGACATGTAGATCAGACCACTTGATGCGCATTGCCATTTGAGGCCTGCCAGGACTTTTCAGTCTCCAAACACTTTCTCACTGACTTAATGCATAAATGCCAGCCTTAAGTTTGAAGATGACAGTTAAAATTTAAATATGTTTTCTGGGAATGGTACCACTATAAGCCATTGTCAGCGACTTATCAATTCAATTATTAATAAACGCGTTATATTATTCATAAAACGAAGCCAGATCTTTACAGTATAATGGATAGAATCTCCATTTTATCATAGCCTCCTCTGCATTTTCTTTCACAATATTTACCAAAATAGATACTCTTCACAACAGTAAGAAAGATTTGCTTACATAGAGCTTATTTACAGCACGTCACTTTTAGGAGAGCCAGAACATAGCTGAAGCCAGAACACTTATAAGAAAGGCAGGTTCAAGTTGAATATTACAATAGGCTCCAAGCAAGTGGAACGACAGCAGGAAGATACTGATCAGAACCACAGATCTCAGAGTCAGGAATAAGGACAAAACTGAAAATTAAGCTAACTCAAGAATAAAAATGTATATGGTAAGAAAGTATATTTCTAGCCACATTTTGTATAGGAATTATTTTTATGAGGTCATTCTAATGAATTTTAGAAATGTAAATATTATACGAATCATCAAAAAAGTTGACAAAGAGATTTTTATCTGATCTTTACCTGATAGTCAAAGAACAGATATGTCCAATGAAGCACAACATTTTTTTTCTCATGAGACAACAACAACAACAACAACAACAAAAAGTCCACAATACATTTTGTCAGGCTACTGAAACATTGGGAACAGCCTGACAGGCTAGGTAAAAGAATATCATAGATCAATCTCAATATTGAACATACAGTCTGATACAAAAGTATTCATACATATTAAAAAAATCTAGCACACCAAAAATAAAATATAACTTGCTTAACGTGGCAAAGATAACTAAAATAAAATTCTAACAGTCTAAATGCATTAAAATACTAAAAAGCAGTCCTTTAATCAGTAACAACATATCAGAACCATATTTGCTACCATTGTTTTTATTTCATGTTGCAGTTTTAGGCACCAGCTATATACGCACACGTTG
This sequence comes from Nasua narica, assembly GCA_028533885.1. NCBI lineage: Eukaryota > Metazoa > Chordata > Mammalia > Carnivora > Procyonidae > Nasua > Nasua narica. The sequence continues at coordinate 76,414,750 of CM052797.1, forward strand.
AAGCACATGCAGATAAAACTAATCAAAACCAAGAAAATGAAACAAACATTTAAAAGACCTCAGATGAATACAAAATATCTTCATGATCTTATGAAGAAAATTTCAGATGTGTCTTGAAAGATATTTTTAAAAGATATAAATAAAAGAAATGGCACACTATATTCATAATAAAGGAAAATGTAATATAATTAAAATGTTAATATCCCCCAAATCTATCTATGCTTACAATGCAATTCCAGACTCAGAAATAAGATTTTCATGAAATCTTATGGTAAGCTGATTCTATAACTATAACAACAATCAAAAATAGCCAGGAATCAAAAATAACCAAATTCTGGAGGGAACAAGGAAGGGCAATTTTAATTGCTTATGCTAATTATCAACCTGTCATATTTAAGATAATGTGCTATTGTGCAGGATTAGAAAATTAAATGAATGAATAGAACAGAGGTGCAAGAAAATGACCAAAATTCTCTGTAAACGTAATGAAATAGGTGGTCTTTCAGATCAGTGGGGAGAAGTTAGAGTATAAAGATATGGTGCTGGGAAAATTGATTATCCATATGCTTACAAAAGGAAATTTGATCTCTTCCTGGTACTTCACCTAAATATAAGTTCAGTTATAGACTTATACTACTTAATTGTGGTTAGAGGATAATTCTAAATAAGACATAAAACCACAAGCCATAAAGCAGAAGATTGATATCTACAACTACATTATACTGAAAATAGTAAGTATGAATGCCATAAAAAGAGATATTCTTACAATTCCCAACTGAAATAGATTTTATTTTAAATATAAAATAATTATTATAAACTAATAAAAATAATGTGTTAAATAAAAAGTGGGGAAAATGGTAAGAACGGTCATTTCATAGAAGCACAATGTTGCAAAAACATATGACAAAAATACTGTATCTCACTAGAAATTAAGGTGTGTGAAATAACATCAAGAGATAAATTTTCATACCCACTAGGCTGGCAAAAGAGAAAAAAAAGATATTACCAAAAGGTAATGAAAAAACAGTGCAATTCTTTCATTGCTAGCCATTTTAAATAGGTAAAAGCACATAGAGAAACAATTTTTCTCTACTACATATACTTAAAAATGCACATATTAAATGACCTGAGAATTCCAAGAATAGAATACACTAGACAATCTTTCACAAGTAGTGTAATAGGTATATGCAAGATTACATGTAGCAACATTACTTGTAGCACAAATAAATCTTGACATGACCCAAATCTCCATCAATAGTAAAGTGGATAAGTAAATTGCTATTCATATATTCAAGAGAATAAGGAGCTAAATGAATCTCAAAATATCAGTGTGTGATAAGCAAACCACAAAAGTCTCTTTATAATATAATCCCATTTATATATGTATCTAATCCCATGGGGAAAAAGAATATTTTTATGCATAAATATAAATGTCAGCTAGGAATTACGTTGAAACCCTATAATAGAGACCTTACTATAGTAGCTCAAATAATTTCAAATCTTATTTTTCAACTACAGGAAGCCTGGGAAGTGAGTATCCAGGGACTGCACAGAGGTTCCACTTGTTTTTTCTGCTGCTCCTTACTTAGCATTACCTCTGTGTTCAAGTTCAAAAGGTAATTGTTGAAGCTCAGCTATCGAGAACACATTATAGATAGTAATAAGAAGAGGAAGAAAAAGGGACAAATAGGAAAAGAGTTCTCTTGAGAGCCCCATTCAATGCCTTTCTCTTAGATCTTTCATCTCAGCGGTCACAGAAGCTAGAAAATGCAGTAGTTTAGCTGAGTAGATTGCCACCTTCAATAAAATCAGGGCTCTGTATGAAAAGGGGGAAGAGGAAGTATATGGGATAAATAACTGACAGTCTTGCTCATACAGTGTAATGGCGGGCAAAGGCAAGATACCTTGAAGAGAAGGTATCATTGGGGACTAAGAAAATGGATGCTTTACACTTGGAGTGCATATGGTTTCACAAATACATTGGTTATCATTTTATATCTAAAACTTGATGCTAAGTGCATGAATGTTCATTTTTAAACATACATTATATGTTACCTACATTCTTCTCTACTCTTAAAAAGAACTAAAAATAAAATGAAACAAAAGAAAAAAATTTTTCCAGTTAATCAGTCAATTCCAATCTGAGAAAAGGAAAATTATGCGATTCTCTCTTTTAATGATTGCTGAAAAATGTTCTGTCCTTTAACTGTGATTTTGACTTTGGCTATCTTCTAGCAATGGAGCCTTGCATGTATGCATGCCATGGCCCACTTAGATGGCTTAAATGGAGCAGTGACAGGTTTTAGGTGTATACGTGATATTCCTTGTGTGAAAAAAAATTCATTTGTCTTTTATTAACAATAGATCTCTTTCTATTTTTAGAAGAAAACAAGAAGGCAGTTTGCACATCTCAAATTAATAGAAAATTGTTCTGTGTGGCTTTTGCAAAAAGAAAACAAATTTAGCTTTGAAGTACTCACTCTAATTTCTCTGTATTTGTTCAGAAGATAGAGAAGGAAATGTAAGTGACAAAGCATTTATTGTGTGCCAGGCACTGTGTTCAGTATTTAGCGCTCAGAGTGGATCCTTCCTGGGTTACCTCATCTTTTGCAATAAGTCTCAGGACAGATTCCATGATATTACAGTGTGGGTTAAAAGAATGGCCTGCAGAGAAGTATCACAAGAAGAGGACTTTGGGGTCTCCTGTCCTGGAGCCAGGACACCTTATTTATATGTGGTCTGTTTCTGCCTTCCCTGGGGATCCTGTCTCTCCCTATTGCTCTATCTATCTACAGGAAAAACATGATAAAGCTTTTTGTCAGAGGAGGGAAAAGTAGACTTCTGGGATCTAGGCAATCTAGATTCTGGTGTCTTGGGTTTAGAGGAATTGTATGGGAAAATAAACTGCCTGGGACATGTGGGTCATAACAATTGTATTATTATATTGAAAACTTAACATTATACCTGAGCAAACTGAACTCAGAGATGTAAATTAACATGTCCAAAGCCACACAAGTAGTGAGCTTCACAGTTAGATCTGTGATGGGAAAGCTCATAGTGCTATTCAACCTTGCTATTTTGTTTCTTAGTGTGATTATGATTGAAACAACCACAAAGCTTTATCAAATTCTATCTACCCTGGGGGCACAGTCCGTTGAGTGCCTGACTCTTGGTTTCAGCTCCAGTCATGATCTCAGAGATGTGAGATCGAGCCCCATTGGAGCCCTACATGGAGCTCTGCCTCAGGCTCATGCTCAGCAGGAAGTCTGCTTGAGATGCGCTCTCTCCCTCTCCCTCTGCCCCTCCTCCCAAGTATGCACACTTTCTCTCAAATAAATAGATAAATAAATGAATAAAAATTCAATGTGCCCTGAATCACTTTAATTTTTTTTAGAACTCAAGTATTTATTATTAGACAAGGCTTTAATCAGATACACATGAACACACACATGTATATCTCTATACATAAATATGTCTGAATCATTCATGTATATATACATATATATATCTATAGTTGGAAGACTCATTGTCACCCAAAATTTCACTAAAAAATGTGTGAAACAAAATACAGTTAGCAATTCAAACACCTCAGGAAATGAGTAAAAAGGAAGTATGGCATAATTTTTTAAATCAGAATATTATAGAATCAATGAAAGTTATATTCCAAATTATTTCTAATTTCCATATCATGTTTTTCCTGTAGAAAGATAGAGCAATACAGAGAGACAGGGTCCCCCAGGGAAGGCAGAAATAGACCATGTATCAATAAGGTGTCGTGGCTCTAGCATGTCTCTCTTGAGAGACAGCCGGAGGTATGGAGACCCCAAAGTCCTCTAAATTTCCTAAATTTCTGTTTATTGTCCTGCATAATAAGATCATGAGAGTCAAGAAATCTAAAGTTTAGTTAGGTAAAAATCAAGTAGGGGGAGCAAATTCAGAATATTACATTAAGGATTTGTTTTATTATTCCAAGAAATTTGAGTAAAACTGATTTTGAAAATACAATGATTTGGTAAGTTTAGCAATGGTTTAGACTATTAGTCCAAAACTATTTGGCCACGTAGGTCCAGATCAAAGGTTAATTTGCTCTTTTTTTTTTTGTTTTAAAGATTTTGTTTAGTTACAAAGAGAGATAGCGAGAGCAGGAACACAAGCAGGGGAGTGGGAGAGGGAGAAGCAGGCTTCCCGCCGAGCAGGGAGCCTGATGTGGAGCTTGATCCCAGGACCCTGGGACCTGAAGGCAGATGCTAACGGCTGAGCCACCCAGGTGCCCCAAAGGTTAATTTACTCTTGAGAACCATTAGCTTCACTCTATTTCACCATAATGGATTGTACTGGTAAACCTCATCAGTCACTTTGCAAATTTAGAAAGAAATTGTCATGATAAAATGTACATGAATCATAACTGGATTTTGCTATTATTAAATAACATTTAAATATATCTTGTGTATTATTGGTGTTATCTTCATATATAAAAATGTGTTCATCACAAAAATAGATGTAAAGGAGAAAAATAATAATCTATTATTAGTTAGATGTCACAGAAATGTAAAATTAAATATCAAATGGACACCACTTAATTATTCTTATGTATGCTTAGGCAGAATTTAGAATCCACACCATAACATTGTTCATCTTTTCCCTTATTAAACCTATCTTGATGTTCAAAATGGATCACAGGGAAGATTGAAATGTTAAGGTAAATCTTAAAGGTAAATCTTTCTTAAATCTTAAATCTTAAAACTTAAGGTAAATCTTAAGGAAATCTTAAATCTTAAACCAACATACAGCTATTTATTTTAAGCTCCTTACTTTTGTTGCAATATTTTAATAAAGGGATATCGATTCATCATTATGCATTTTTGTCCTAGTCTGCATTTCAGTGGAATTGCCAATGCATGGAAATATATTTTGTTTTAGGCAATATGTAGAGTTGAAATGCAATCAGATACTTAAGTTTATAACTTTATAGATTATTGTGTTAAGTATTAGGTTTTAATTTCTTTAAGGCTATGAGATTTCAGGAATTCAACAAAAGTTGGTGTGTAGGAATTAACTAAGCAAAGTTTTGTCTGCAATATTCTGTCCACGCTAAATAAGCACATATGAAATAGGTCCAAAATCATAGTTAAGGACCTATAGCTTAAATCTTCTCATAAAACTTGTTGGTTTGTGCTTGAGATAATACATTCTGTTACCAACAAAATAAATCTTACTTCATAAACGTTTTATAGGTTACTTGACATTTTTGAACCCCATCTTTCTTTGCCTTTGCTCCGAAAAATAGTACATTTTTTGCTTGTCAAAACTGTCCTCATCTGGAAGAAGCCTTTTGTTTCTCTGGCCTAGACTTCTATCTGTCAAGGTCCTAAAACTTAGAAAAGTACTAGTGATCCTTTGGGAGATGAGCTGGCAAGTAAACCTGTGTGGACCTTCTTTATGGTAATTTATCCTAGAAACTACTCAATGTATTCATTCCATCAAAACTGCAATTGCAAACTTCACTGAAATATCGATGTGTTTTTTTTTCCCACCTCTGTTAGGAGAATAAAAGTAGATAGAGAAGTATTTAGTCCCTCTCCCCTTCTAAGAATTCTGTACGATTTACTTCAAGTTACCTCTAAGTGTTTCTTTAAAAGCCTGTATATTTCCCAATTTTATTCTCCCACATTCACAGAAACTTCTCTGTCTTCACCTGGAAAAATCCTTCCCTCTTCACCAGCCACAGATGAACCAGCTCCTTATATTACTATGAATACTAGATACAATCGAAAGTAACTTGAATATATTCTTCCCCCTCCCCCATATATACTCTGCCACTTAGTTCTGCACCCACATATTGTGGCCTTTTTCTCTGTTGCTAGGCCTCTAACCTCTCTGCTTTGTTTTAAAATCAGTTTCTCCCCTTTCTCATGACGTCTCATTCCCTTCCTTCTACTCAAAGGCATAGTGTCAGTAATTATTTTTCACCTACATTGTTTTTTCACCTACATTATGAATTCTTGTCTGTCTCCTGGATAATACCTTCCAGCCCACACATAAGTTGTAATTTTTCACATCTAGAAATTTTACATCTTCCTTTGGGACCTCTCTCCTCAGCTGAACACATATATATTTAATTGCTTACTCTTTATTCAAATGTGCACTTCAAACTTGACTTGTTCAAAACTTAAACCTTGTTGCTCTTTTTTTAAGCACATGCATAGCACCACCATTTTTTCTTGCCTGCTTTATTGCATTGGCTTCCAACAGGCCCCATTACCTCGCTTTTGCACCCTAAAATCTATTTTCAACCCAATAGTCAGAGAACTCCTTTAACACAGTGTCACGGAGACTATGTCACTCCTTAATGTCTCTGATGGCCTCCTCTCCAGCTTATAATACAAGACAAAGTTTTTGCCATGGTCAGTTCTGATCCCACCATCCCTCTATGTTTTCCACCACACTCTTCCCTTGTTTTCTTTACTCCATTGGCTCTGGCTATATTGCTGTTCTTAGAAAATGTCAAACATGCTCCCATTTTAGTATTTTTACAGTTCTTAGTCTCTGTACTTCTAACACTTTTCTTCCATAATATACATTCTACTTCATGTTTTTCAGGTCTCTACTCAAATGTCTCATTATCTGAGTCTTCCCTGAGTGCTACATATAACAGAACATGAGCATTTGGAACTCTTTACCTTCTTTATATCATTTACATTTCTTCAAATAATTTATTTTCTATTTCCCCTTACAGAAATATATCTCCATGAGGGCAGGTTCTTTTCCTGTTTTCGTTCCTCATATATTTCAAGTGTCTTCCTGGTGCCTGGCACATAATACATTCTCAGTGTATATTGTTAAATGATGGATGGAATAATGTTGGTCTATATCAGATTGGTATTCTTTACTTATGAGGTTCTAAGGCTTTAAATAATCATGTCTTTCTAGGCTAGTTTTAAACTCTGAAATTAAGGAAAATCATTTAACCCCAGTCAAACTAACTAATGCATCATGTACAATATTTTAGGCACTATATATACCATATAATATATTACTTATATGTTTATATATATATATATATAAATATATATATATATATAGTACTGATTATCTTCTCTTTTGTAACATTTATAAACTACAAGGACTAACAGAAATTATACACAATACTCAGAACACTCAGAAGGGAAAGAAAAATGGGAGTGATGAAAACAGGCTTGTTAGAGGGTAAATGATGATGGAGAATAGAAGTTACCACAATAAGAAAAGCCAAACAAACAAAATTCCCAGAAGTCTGAGTTTTTTGGTTAAGGGATCTTTTGAGAGTTATTACCTTAACAAAAAATACCTATTCAAGAAGATATCTATGGTATTAGCTTACTAAAATGTAAGAAATAAAGTTATAAGAATCCCTTATATCAAGTCGTGCATTGAAAATTAGATTACATTGTTTCTTAGAATTGTTTTAATGTGGCAAGAAATGTACACTATATTTTAAGAGGTGTTTTAATTTAAAAAGTTATTTAGATAATTTTTCTGGATATATGTTTTTATGTACTTATTTTCTGCTATAACTAGGTAAGACATTGGATTTTACTTTATGCAAAGTTGTATTTATGGTTGTACCACCATGTACTACATGTACCACCATGTACTACCAAATGTAAAGTGGAAATTATACATTTGTACTTTCAAAGCGAGTACTGTACCTGAGTGTTTCTATCTAAAATGTCCTTAATTGTGTTCACACAGACCCTTGAGAAATCCAAGATATGAAGACCTTGATGTACGATATGTCTAAGTAAACTGGATTAAACCTTTTATCAGGAATATAACGATTTTTTTAAAATTACCAAAATATTTTTCAGCTACAAATTACAAATAAGGAAAGATTAAAGACTCTGGAAGCACCAAAAGAGGGTAATTTAAGAAAAAGAAACAACTAGGAGAAACTCTAGCAACTTTCCTCTAGTCTATGTACTTTGGACTCTCCTTGACCCAAGGTATGTAGCTAAGGTATAAATTTAACTGAACCTTTCCTTATATATCATAAAATCACTACCAATTTTCCTTGCTCAGCTGGCTACCTTTATCTATAGAGCAATTCCACCTGAGCTATATGTGGTGTTAGAAAATCAGAGTATCAGTATTTTTCCCATTTGTAGTTGAGGTGAATGGAGGCTTAGGTATCAGCAGCTAATGAATTCTCTTCAAATAAAGTAACTTTGCTTATTAGCTATCCATCATTTAAGTCTTTTTTTTCTTTTTAAAGATTTTATTTATTTATTTGTCAGAGAGAGAGCACAAGCAGGGGGAACGACAAGCAGAGGGGGAAGCAAGCTCCCCGCTGAGCAAGGAGCCCAATGTGGGGCTCGATGCCAGAACCATGGGAGACAAAAACAGATGCTTAACCGACTGAACCACCCAGGCGTCTCCATTATTTAAATTTTAAACTCTTTTTTCTCATTCTTTTTCTGGGATCAGAAGCATCTAGAGAAAATATTCTGAAGGTTTTATTTATTAAAACTTTTTCTTCTTTTTAATAACAACATGATTTTACTTTTCAATCATTTATTTATTTAATAAATATTTATTTACTGTAAGTATATATGCCTGATACTGAAATTTTTGTTTGAGATAAAGCAGTGAGCCAGAGGGAATATGTTCTTGGGCCCATAGTGGTTAAATCCCAATGAGAAATATTGTTTGCTGAAGCACTGAGACTAAGATTTATTAATATATTATATATATTGAGATAGTAGCCACAGATAACAGTAATTAAATGAACAGTTATTTATAGAGAGTATAAAGTAAGGAAAAAATTGAGATAAATTGGTAGATATTTTTGGCCCAAAATTTCATTTTGCAAAATTTAAAAAATTCAGGCTTAGATTATCCTGATTCCACTTTACAGACTGAAATGTAGTCTGTACTGGTAATTGTGTTTCCCCTTAGAGTCCTTACAGGCTTCCTTAAATATTTGAGGCGATGCAAATTTGGTAATACTTATAACCAATGTATTAGTTATCTATTGCTGTGAAACAAATTATCCAAAACACAGTAGCATAAAACATTAGATATTCATCATTTTAAAGTTTCTAAGTTTCCGTGGGAAACATAGCAGCATAAAATAGCAATAAATGTTTATTATTTTATAGTTTCTGTAAGCAAGGAATTCTGAAATGGTTTGGTTGGATGGTTCTGCCCTTAGGTCTCCCATGAAGTTACATCAAGATGGCTGCTGAGTTTACAGTAATCTAAAAGCTTGACTGTGGCTGGAAGATCTACTTCCAAGGAGCTCTTATTGAGAGGTCTGAGTTCCTTTCCAGAGGGCTGCTTGAATGTCATAAGGATGTGGCTGCTAGGTAAGTGATTCATGAGACAAAGCAAGACAGAGGCCATAATGTCTTTTATAACCTAGCCTCAGAAGTTATGCAACATCACTTCTGCAATATACTATCGATTACACAGCCCTACTTAATGTGAAAGGGGACTGGATAAAGGGGTGGATTCCATAATGTGAAAATCCCTGGAGACCATCTTGGAGGCTAGCTACTATATCTGAGATCGATTCATTTCCTTTTCCTTTCAGTTTTTTTCCATTTAAAATCAGTTTTACTTGGAATGAGTGGTGATCAGACTCAGCATATTTTCAAAGCTGTGTGACAGATGCTATCTTGTCTGTAATTAGATAAGTTCTTCCAAGGCCCCAAGGCAAGGCCCTCAGAACTAAACACCTATTGTAATTCCTTTATTTATTAGGTGATCTAAATTATGAAAAGTGTGTATCTGTTTTGGAAATTCATAGGATGTCTTTTGTCCCTGATGTTAACATATTTTCATGCAATGCCCTTTGAGCTGAAAATAACATTTGTTATTTAGAGATTGCTTTCCCTGCCCTTTTATTTTACATGTGAGGTTGTTAATGTCCAGAGAGGTCCAGTAACTAAGGTTGTAAAATTTGGAATAGAATTCAGGTATTGTGACTCTTGATCCTTTGTCTTTCCTTTACAACTTGCTAGCAGCTGAATAGTTTTCAATAATTTCATTCTAGTATAAGAAAGCATCCATAAATTTAGCAGTAGAGATTTGTAGGCTAGTTATAATGGAATACTTCAACAATGCCAGCCCCCATAAACTTTTTCATGTATGATTTCCTTCTTTTCATTATGCTGGAGTTTCTGTTCAGCATTTCAAAGATGTAAAACAATGAAATGGGACTTCCCTCAAAGAGAAAACAAAAACAGTGAAAATGTGTAGGAAAATTGCAATTTTCGAAATGTGTTGATTTCAAAATTCTGACAACAAAATACAATTTTCAGAAATATATCTGTATAATTATGTGTTCCTGGACATGCCTTACTGAACAAATAACAATACTATGGAATCATTAAATTTAAACACACACATATATGGTTCCCTCAACCCTTAATATCTACTTAGTACATCTGTGTTTGCAAATATATTTCAATCCCTTTCAAATAAAAATGATTTTCCCCTTCCCAAACCAGTTTATTGGTGCTAGAAGCACTATGCCTAAGGGTTGAATCACTTCAGGAGTTGTGAATCAACTGTAAAATGAAAATTAATTTATCAGTGAACAAAAGTAACACAGATGGACTAGTAGATAATCAACAAACTCTATTATTTGCTTGGTTATGTTGATGTGTGACATGATGTTTTGTGGTTCTTTACCACTTCCTTTGTTCTTGACATTCTATTCCTTGTAAGATTTAAAAACAGAAGAAAATTCTACAAAGCTAAGTAAAATAAAATTATATGCTAGAGTATTTTGGGTTTTGTTTTTAATTGCTTATCTCATCAAAATAAGTGCTCTGCATTAGCCCGTTTGTAAAATGATCAAAATGGAAGTAAAAAGGAACTGCCTTATAACTCCTAAATGTTCTATAAAGAGGAAAGTTGTCTTATACTCAGAATTTAGTATTTAACATTTACTATTTTATACCAAATATAATATTTCATAATGTTGCTCCATTTTAAAATAAACTTTAAAGACTAGTTTTAGTTTTAGAAAAAATAACTAAGTAGTTGAAAGAGTTCTTATATACCACACACCCACTTTGCTGTATTTTTAATATAGTACATTTCTTATTTTTACAAAACCAATATTGATATATTATTATTAACCAAACTGCATATTATATTTGGATTTCCTTAATTTAATCTCTTCTTTCTATTTCTGGATCCCATATGATATCTAGTTATCATATCTGCTTCTGACAGTTGGCCATGACCATTTCTTTGACTTTCGTTGTTTGAGTGACTGTGAGTTTTGATGAGCCCTGGCTAGATATTTGTAAAATGTGCCTATATAGTTGGCTTGGGTTTTTCTTATGGTTAGATTGGGTTATGCATTTGAGGGGAGGAAGACCACAGAAGTAAAGAGTGACACTGTTTTTTAAGCACATATGTAACTAACTAATCAATACTATTATAATCTCTCATTCTATCCATTTCAACTTAATGTTATCATGAGCCTTTGGACCTAAGTCCAGATAGTATTATTACTCAAGTGTGTGGGATTAACTTGATGCTCTTGGAATGTTGATGCCTACAAACAAGTTTGATAAAGTCTGTAGGCTTTTGTAATTATATTAATAAAAATGTAAGAATTAAATACCAGTTTTCTTCATAAACTTTGAAACCTGAACCTCTGAAAGTTATACTCAACTTGATGACTGTAATATAAATGTCATCTCCACTTGTATTATAAATCTATACTCTGTTATTTTTCATTGAGAATAAATTTCCAAAGGTAGGTTTTTTATGAATTAGGTTAATGAGCCCTTATGAATGGTATTCATTCAAATTTTATCACTCCATCCATAAATTTTTTTCTCTCATAACTAGTAAAGTTCAATTTTGATTAAGTAAGTTCTGAATATATTAACTATATTACCTACTAATTTTGCATAATTTCCTGACAGTGGAATTTCAGAGGGCATGTATATCAAATATAGTATGTGTATATAAGTCAACTGCTACAGAAGTGCTAACTAGATATATGGAACATAAGCACCTTTATGAAGTGTAATAAAATTCTAAATTATACTTAATGTTATATTTTAGCTGTCATATGAATTAATATGAAAGGTAGAAAATCAAGTTAAAATAGTTTTTGGTTGAAGCTTTTATCAGAGTATTATTGATAAGGCTATGATAAACTGTAAAGTTCTGTATCGAGGCCCTCTGTATACAAAGTGGATATGAAAATAATCACAATGGCTGAATAATTCCTTTTAAAAAAACATGCAACACATCTCATCTTCCTTTGGGAAAGAATTTTTAAGAGTGCATAAACTAGTCACTCTTGGCAGTACTGCTGAATTGAAACTCTTGACCTTGGCCTAACCATAGTTGGGATGGTGCATCTCAGTCACACGGAGATGTTAAAACACAGATTCCTGGGCCCTCCCCTTAGAAATCCTGATTCAGTTGTCTGACAAGGGGCCTGAAAATTTAAATTTTTATCAAGTCTCAAGGGATGTTGACACTACTATCTCCCATCTACTGCGTACTTTAAGAATTAAAAAGCTAGTGTATGAGATGTTATACTCACTTATAAGAGTGGTCACTTCCTTTTAAAGACAGAATTCTGGGGAAGAAGTCAGAGAAGTCAATCAAAGAACAAATTCCAAGGAGAAAAAATTGTGCTCGCTTCGGCAGCACATATACCAAGGAGAAAAAATTGAGTTAATTTTTTCAAAATTATACTGTTTTATATAAATATCAGCTGTCTGTATACCATATATTCTAAAACACCACATCTCAAAAGGCATAGTGGCTTTTATATTAAGATTCTGGAAAGATTTTGTGAGCAGTTTTCAAAAATGTTCACATGCCCAGTGTTCATTTGTTATTTGTATACATTGGTGTCCTGAGCATAAAAAAGATAAAATATGTTTAAGTAGACAGAAGAATTAGATTCAAATAACATAGAAAAACAATTTTAAACTGATTATTGTTTTAAAAATCTTATTGTCCTACTGGTTTTGTGTTATTAAAGCAGTATGACTTTATTTTCCAATCCTTGTTTTATTAAACAGAAATTGAACTGAATAGTTTAAAAGATCAAATTGGCTTTCTCGAACAATTCATGAATCAGGCCACATCCCATTTAGCAAATAGGAAAGAGCTGTGTCTGTAGGAAAGGAAAAGTTTTTAAAGGCAGTGGCAGGGGGGAGTTAGGGGATGGGGGAATTATTAGTAAAGAATGCAGTGTTTTAGGCAAATTAACCCTCCTAAGGGGTAGAAAAGCAGTCTATCAGTAAATTTCTCAGTACCAACCAGTAAATTCCATGTTGACCCATTAAAGGTTACACCGGGATGGGGGTTAGAACTATAGTTAGGCTATTTATTAAATTTTTGTTCACTGCTGTGGGGTTCTAACACAGATGACCTTATTTGTGGCCTGTGATTTTCTTTTTAACAGCTTTTAAAGATTTTAATTATTTTCAGTGAGACTGATGATTCTGTTAAAGTTGTTCTTTCTGATGTGGTTTTCACATAATCAAAATTATCATTTCTAGAGAATTGAATAAGACAATTGCATATATAACATTTGAAAAATAAAATAGTCTAAGCCATTACGAAGTTATTATTTTAGTTGAAGCTTCCATATGAAAGAGTTAAAAAGGAAAATAAGTATCATCCTTTAGTAGAAATATTCATATGCTCTTTATATTTCACATATATTGAAATTACCATATTTAAATCACAATAACAGTCAAATAATGTCTGCTGTTTGAGCTAATATTTTTAATATTATTCTACTCTATCTTGCCAATAATAGACACCCAATTTTAAGTATCACTAGTTTAGAAATAATATGTCATATCAAACCCATATACCTATATGAAGTACTGGCTTTCTCCGCAATCAGTTAATAGCTGTCTAAACTAAACTCTGTGGTTTCCACAAAGATACATACATTTGCAAGCTTATTACAGTAAAATTTTCCTCACATTATTGTTATAATTCTGCTCTGGAAGCATGTTTCATCAAAAAGGGAGGGCTTACAGGAATAAATAAAAGTCCTTAAAGAAATTCAGCTTAGATGTTTCCATACCACAATTGCTTTAAGAAAAAAAAAAGCATACCTTTGGGTATTTAGTAATTCCCTGATATTTTCATCATGTATTCATCTCAGTTAAAGAATAATTACAAAGTAAATCAAACTATGGTGGGACAACTACCAAGATGAATGCTAAAATGTGATTTCCTGAGCTTTATGTCAATTCTCATTAGAATTACACACACTATACAGACATGAAATTAAATGTAGAAATTGTTTAGAATTCATTAATGAGATTTCTATTCTAGAATATATTATATGTTGGTATAACTGCAAATCAGCTTTAGCATTAGATATAAACCATATTTTTCATTAATGAGTTACATGTGTTGAAATGGTTGGCCCTTATGTAAACTATTTTTTCTTCAATAAACTGAATGATTTGTTTAAAAAATAATTATAAATTTAAAGTTAATTCCAATTAGTTTGGAATACCAGGGATAATGAAATGTCAATTAAAAAAATATTAATTAGAGGTGGGTGGGTGGCTCTGTTGGTTGAGCGCCCAACTCTTGGTTTTGGCTCTGGTCATGATCTCAGGGTCCTAGGACTGAGTCCCATATTTGGCTCCAGGCTCAGTGCACAGTCCGTTTGAGATCCTTTCCCCCTCCCTCTCCCTTCTCCTGCTTTCTCCCTTTCTCTCTCACAAATAAATAAATAAATAAAATCTTAAAAATCTTAACCTGGGTGCTTGGGTGGCTCAGTTGGTTAAGCGACTGCCTTTGGCTCAGGTCATGATTCCAGCATCCCGGGATCGAGTCCCACATCGGGCTCCCAGCTCCACGGGGAGTCTGCTTCTCACTCTGACCTTCTCCCCTCTCATGCTCTCTCTCACTCTCTCTCTCTCTCTAATAAATAAATAAAATATTTAAAAATAAATATATATTAAAAAAACTTAATCCAAATTGTACTTTATTAAAACCTTTTTTCAGAGCCATTTCTGAAGAAATATAAAAAGCTTTTGATCCATCTTAAAAAATTTACTGCACATTTTTATTTGATTTCACCTAAAATCAGACAAAATTCCAAATTATAAAAATTATGAACAAGGAACATACCAATTCTTTCATAATATGGAATAAGAAATAAAAAACAAGTGAAATGGTATAGCTCAAAATAGATGCATCAAAATCAGGACTAATTTATACCTCTTTTATCTAACTTTATTTCTTTGATTGAAGAGGAGTGAAGGAAGAAAAATAGTAGTGCAGAGTTTGAGAACTAGAGTTTTTTCTGTTGATGACAGCACAGGGATTTAAGGAGTCAGTCAACAGTGGAGAAAGAGGTACTCATTTTGCTGAAACTGGCCTGCAGAGACTATGCACCAAATATCCCATAAATTCCCACTGTAGCAACAGGGGTGACGGCTCCTTTTAATCATGTCTTCATTTGCTATGTTAACAGTTCTGATGCACCCACAGGTGCTTTTGTATCTTTTCTGAGTCTTCCCTTCAAATGTTGTTTAAACTGATTTATTCTACAAAATATTATTGATGGACAGGGGTCCATGAAGAAAGATTTCGTTGAACTTAAAATTGGACCTGAGTGTTTCCCAATGGGGATAACCCTTTATGCATGTGAAATTTTAATAACCTAATAAAAATTACTTGTCATTTTTTCAGTCACTGATACTTTGTTGCATTTGGATCTCCTGATTCCAGAACACAAGACAATAGTGCAGTATATTTATTTTGGCAAAAATAAAACAGTAGAACTATTTGAGCTCTTAAGTAGAAATTAGCTAATTTCCCTATGGATTTCCAGTTTGGAGCATTTACATATTGTATTAATGAGAGAAACCACTCTGAAATCATGTGTGCAATATGAAATCACTACAGATTCATGAACAACAGCCAGCTAGGTCTTCAGGGCGGTCTATTAAATATTCAAATTAATTAATTTTGTTAAGAAATGTCACCAGTCACAAAAAACAATGTGTCAGTCAGGTGTCCTGGTAAGAAAAATAATTTAACCCCATTTATTCAAATAAACTGATTTTTTAAAAGTTTTCATTTAAATTGCAGTTAGTTAACATACAGTGTAATATTAGTTTCAGGTGTAGAATTTAGTGATTCAAAACTTACATACAATATCCATTGCTCATCACAAGTGTACTCCTTAATTCCTATCACCTTTAACCCATCCTCCTACCCACCTCCCCTCTGCTTACCATCAGTTTGTTCTCTATAGTTAAGAATATGTTTTATGGTTTGCCTGTTTTTTCCCCCAAGATCATTTGTTTTTTTTTTCCTTAAATTCTGCCTATGATTGAAATCATATAGTATTTGTCTTTGTCTGACTGACTTATTTTGCTTAGCATAATACTCTATCCAGGGGTGCCTGGGTGGCTCAGTGGGTTAAAGCCTCTGCCTTTGGCTCAGGTCATGATCTCAGGGTCCTGGGATCGAGCCCTGCATGAGGCTCTCTGCTCAGTGGAGAGCCTGCTTCCCCCTCTCTCTCTGCCTGCCTCTCTGCCTACTTGTGATCTGTCTCTCTCTGTCAAATAAATAAACAAAATCTTTAAAAAAAGCTTTATAATACTCTATCCATGTCATTGCAAGGGGCAGAACTTCATTCTTTTGGATTGCTGAGACCTCTTCCTTATTCATTCATCTGTTGATGGACCTTTGGGCTCTTTCCATAATTGGTTATTGTAAACATCAGGATGCATGTGTCCCTTCAAATCAGTATTTTTGTATCCTTTGAGTAAATACCTAGTACTGTGATAGAACTATCATAGGATAGCTCTATTTTTAACTTTTTGAGGAAACTCCATACTGTTTTCCAGAGTTGCTGCACCAGTTTGCATTCCCACCAACAGTGTAAGAGGGTTTCCCTTTCTCCACATCCTCACCAATACCCATGGTTTCTTGTGTTGTTAATTTTAGCCGTTCTGACTGGTGTAAGGTGATATCTCATTGTAGCTCAAATGAAATAGTTTTTTTTAATAAAGGGACTACTTAGACACAAGGATTAAAGAAACAAACAAGGGATGCTAATGTACCTAGAGACCAGCAACAACAGGAAACTTACTTTCACAGCTGAAAGGACAAGGGAAGACAGTGTCTTGAGTACCGGCTGGGAGCTGCAGCTTAGGTAGGTGGAGGAGGTGGGGGATGGGGGTATTTATCTGGAGCTGTGATGTTGAGGGCTGCAGTGAAGATAATGACAAGAGGCACTGTAGCAAGGAGTGGGAAAGAAACATCCTGCTTGATCTCCGCTTGTGTTTCCCTCCTGCCTAATCCAACCAAAGCCAGCAAGAGACACCTGCAAGAGGCTCAGCCTCTAGGGACACAGCAGAGGAGGAGAAAATAAAATGGGAGAGGCAAACAAAACAGAACGGGAACATTCCCTGACAAGGTTAGAGGAAAATACAGTGAACTCCCACGGCTCCTTGAGCAGTGCCATCAAATGATAGCTTTGCCCTATTTCCTTCAGGGTTTACCATGAGCATTTTTGTATTTCTAGTCACCTTATGCTTCCACCTTATGCTGAATTTCATTTCAGCACTTCCCTCAAGTGTCATATCTTATGTTTCCACCCTGAATTACTCTTGCAGGTAAATGCAGCAACTTGTGGAGAGAAGAAAGAGGAGCAGGAGGAAGAGTGAGAGGAGGAGGGAGAAGAAGATGAGTTGGGGGAGGGGAGGGAAAAGACAGAACAAAATATATGAATTCCTTCTTAATGTGGCTCATGCTTACCTATTCCTCTTTTTAAATATATTACTGATTCTACATTTCTGAGTAGAGAAGAATTAAATATCCAAGTAGATTTTCAGAAAGGCTTCAATTATTCAAGCTCCCTTTCTTTTTACCTTTACTGCTAAACATCACCTTGACTGAGTAAAGATTAAAAGTTTCATAGGCTTTCCTGTAACATTCCTTAGATCTTGTTGTAATGTCTGTGGGCATCTAATCTCATGGGAGAAGTCTGAAGCAAGCTTTATTTCTTTGGAGAATAACCTGTTATTATTTCTAGATAAATTTTAAGATTTTCATCTTTCCTTGAATTCAGTAATTTCATCAAGGCTAAATTCAATCTTTTCAACTCTTTCTTTGTTATTTTTTTTTAATTTTCCACAATATATCTTTTCAGTTTCAGCAGTTCCTTTATGGGATGGAGCCCCACATCAGGCTCTCTGCTCAGCAGGGAGCCCGCTTCCCCCTCTCCCCCTACCTGCTCTCTGTCTAACTTGTGATCTCTGTCTGTCAAATAAATAAATAAAATCTTTAAAAAAAAAAGGAGAAAAGCTAAATTCATCAAATAAGAATTTTAGGTTTCTCCTACCTCTTTGTTCTAACCTATATATTCTTTGCTCCAAGCCTGGTGGTACTCAGACAATTTTGTATGAATGACACCATTCTGATAACTTGATGAGCCCTTGCACTGTTTTGCTTTTAGGTAATATTAAATTTTCCCTATAGTGAGTACTTAAAATATCCTTTCTCATGAAATCATCAAAACTCCAAACAATTTAAAATTAAGTCCTCTCCTTAATATCATGGTTAAACATGTATTCTAAATTATCTCTGAATTTTACATCAAGGTTGTTATATCAAAATTGCAAGATTTTCCCTATTTTTCATTATTCACACAATAGCTAGCCTAACGTACTGCTAATTAGGCTAATTATTGTGTTTAGTGCTCTGAATACTTCTTCTTGGTCTCTTAAAAACACAAATTTCTTTCTATAAACCAGATCTACCTAGTCAATTCTTATCTATCTTCAATTAATAATAGATCTGACTGCTTTGTAATTATAGCTAATATTTGCATAATGTTTACTCTATGCCAGGGACTCTTGTGTGTTCCTTATATTTAATCTTTATAACAGTCCTATTGGACAGGATCTAGGTACAGTAGCATTTATATATGATAATTTGAGGCACAGAAATTTTTATGATTAATTCTTGGCAATGTACATCATAACAAATACACCCAGGATTCCGGTTCAGATAGTCTGACTCCAAAATTGTCCTTCAACTAATATATTATTCCTCTTTAAAGTATGGGAGTAATAGAAAGTGAGGTCCATGAACAATACACATTAAAATCACCTGTGGTCCTTGGTACACTGTGCATTCCTGGGTTCATCTGCTTTCATATACGTTTAATAATTTAAAGAGGAAGTACAAGTGATTCTAAGAGACCTTACCATTTCAAAACCATTGAAATTATAGCTATTCTTTTGTGTATTTTCTTTGAGCATGAATTCAAAACATACTAAATGATTCCTTGATTTTCAAACTATTTGATAACACTCCAGCTTTCTTTGCTTTGTGATAACTTCTATGCTAATTGAGATGATTTCTGTTTTCACAAATCTTATTGAGTATTCTTATATTTTATCTACATATTCCACAAGTAGTCAAACAATTAACATATTATCTGAGGAAACTAAAGCTGTCTTTCAGGGAATGAAAGTTGGTGCAGCCATGGTGCAAAACAGTATAAAGTTTCCTCCAAAAATTAAAAGTAGAGCTACTCTATGATCTGAGAATTGTACTATTGGGTATTTACCCCCAAAATACAAAAACATTAATTCAAAGAGATACGTGCACCCCTATGTTTATTGCAGCATTACTTACAATAACCGAACTATGGAAGCAGCCCAAGTGTCCATTGCTAGATCAATAAAGAAAAGGCGGTGTATATATACAATGGAATATTATTATAAAAAAGAATGAAATCTTGCCATTTGCAACATGGATAAAGCGAGAGAATATAATGCTAAGTGAAATAAGTCAGAGAAAGACAAATATCATATGATCTCATTCAAATCTAGAATTAAAGAAACAAAACAAAAGAGCAAAGGAAAATAAGAGAGAGAATGAGAGACAAGCCAAGAAACAGACTCTTAACAAAATGATGGCTACCAGAGGGGAAATGGGTGAGGCGATGGGGGAAATAGGGGATGGAAATTAAAGAGTACACTTAATCACGATGAAAAAAATAAAATGAAATGAAAAAAATATAAATAAATAAATAATAAAAACAAAATAAAACAAAAAAGTGTCCTTCACTACAACTTAAAAAAAAAACTATCAATGGCTGAGAGTAACAAAGCCTTATTTATTTAAAATCAAATTCTTCCTT
>CM052797.1:76435419-76557382 GCA_028533885.1 Nasua narica
TCCCGAGGTGTTGCAGGTCCAGACGAAGCTCTTGGAGGCTCTGTTTGGCCCAGCTGGATCTCGAATCCCGTACATCGAGCAAGTGAGCAAAGTCATGCTCGAGCTAAAGGTTCTGGAATCCTCAGACCTCACGGAGGTCGTAGTTTATGGCTCTTACTTGTACAAGCTCAGGGCCAGGTGGATGCTCCAGTCCATGGCCAAATGGCACCGCCAGCGACAGGAACGAGGGATGCTCAAACTTGAGGATGCCATGAAAGCCCTAGAACTAGGTCCTTGGATGAAGTGAAGCCAGTTTGCAACCAGCTACCGGGAATCAGGATTTAAAGAGTAAACTGTGTCTCCAGAGGTGGAATGCATGTGGTCTGGTTGAAATTCTGCTCCAGCCTAACAAGGAAAAACCAGCTGATTTTTGGGTCTCCCGCTTTTGTCTCTGAGTCCTAATATGGCTTCCCTCCCAGGTTTGCTAATTAAAGAATAAAATTTAAAAAAAAAAAAAGAAAGTTTATTTGAGCAAATTTTAGCTAAAAACTTCCCTAATCTGGGGAAAAAAAGAAATCCAAATCCAGGGGGCACAGAGAGCTTCCTTGAGAAGTGTTGATCCACTGACATGAATCTCGGAAGTTGCAAATAAATTTTTCCAACTCTTCAGGAATTTTACATATAATTTAAAATTTTATATCCTAACTCTTAACATTCATTTTTCCCTTTCATAGTTTCTATTTTCTATACTGAAAAATAGAATCCAGTTTAAAAATTATTCTTGCCAAAATATACTGAAAAGTATTGGATATAGTGGAAGAAAGGCAGGCTCTGAGTTCCTAAGAAGAAATTTGTGAGAGTTGAATTGGTTTTCATAAATAATTTGGAAAAATGGTACACAACTAAATGAATCATTGAACACTACATCAAAAACTAGTGATGTACTAATACATATTGGCTAGCTGGACATAATAAAAAAAATCTGGAAGAATGATTTCTTATTTTCTTGTTGTATCTTTGTTGTATTTAGTGTTTGTTTTCCCAGCTGATTAGAAACTGGGAAGAAGAGGCCAGAGAACACAGCCAGAGTGGCTGACTGTATTTTAATAACAGAGTGTATTATCTACAATATTAGATACTTTATCTTTGCAACAAAATTATCATTTTCTCCTCTTCAAAATTTGGTAAAGTCAGCCATACACAAAGACAATTTGAAAAGAAAAATTGAAACACATATTATATTATGATTATGTATGTATTTACTTGATCCCCTTACTTGATTATAAGAACTTACATACCATTCTATTTTAAATTATCCTTTATTTCCTGAAGTACCAGGTATTTGTGCATGGTAATGGTTGAATAATCATTTGTCCAGTGGAATTATATATTGGACTTCATATTTATTCAAAATATATTTGGATTTTAAACATGTTAGTTTGTGAGTTTTTAAGTTAGTTTTCTTAACAGTCAATAAAAAACATGGAATATAAATGAGGTGTTACAAAATTTACTGTCAAATAGGTTGAAGATTTAAGTTTCCATGGTTCAGTTTCTTTTTTCATTTATCAAAAGGTCATATCAACAAATATTTTTGTGGAGGGCGTATGTGTGAGGTAGGTGTACATATGCATGTGTGTTTGCAGCGGGAAGCTGTTTTTAATCTGTGTATAACCATTCTCCCCTTTGGCCTGTGTACTGACTGATTCCTGTAGTTATGTTAGGGCAATCTTATCACCCTCATATCCGGGCCTCAAGGATGATACCACAGCTTAAGCTATGCTAATTAGATTCTCTTACCAAGAATCTGTGTTTTGAATAAACATACCTAAGGGCAGAAGTTATCTGAAAGGCATACTAAAGACAAAAGTTTAATAGATTTTCCAAATTCCTACACTACTAGAGACATAAAATTTTTACTTGATTAATTTAGTTACCTGACATTCTTCATATAGATGATATATATTTTGGAAAGAACTGCTATAATTTGTTAAGAATGCAAACTCTAGGGAATGGAATAATGAGTTTAATCTTCCATTTTTTTCAGTATGGCTATAGGTTTTACGATAGCATCCATACATTTTTTTAAAAAGACTTATTTATTTGAGAGAGAGAGTGCATGGGTCAACATATTGGAGGAAGGGCAGAGGGAGAGGGAGACAAGCAAACTTCCTACTAAGGTGGGGAACCAGAAATGGGGCTCCATCCCAAGATCTTGAAATCATGACCTGAGCCCAAATTGAGTCAGATCTTTAACCAGCTAAGCCACCCAGTCACCCTGCATCCATTACATTTTTATTTTGTTTTTAAAAAATAGCATGATAAGGTTTTCTATATACAATATGTAAGAAGAATAAATCCATTTCTCTTTTCAAGTATTCTATGTTTTCGTAGAATTAAAAATACAAGCAAAATAGAAAGTTTAAAAAATCTGAATATATAAAATTCTTTGAATATCCTGGAGAGATTTTATGGTTTAATTAATATGTAAAACATGTAGCAAATTTAAACCTGTGATAAATTTTTTTAGTAAAGGTAGCAAATCCAGAACAATACTTCCATAAAAATACAAACGGTCTTTCTTGGTAATAGACAATTTATTCAAGTGAAAAGATTTTGATAAAAGTGGAATCACACTGTAGTTAAAGATATTCTCTCTGTACTAAAATGGAATTTAACTGAATCTTTACAAATATGAATTGAGAGTCAGAAATTATGAATTCCCATGCCAGTTCTAGCATTTCCTGACCATTTGATTCAAGAAAACTGACTGTTTGATTTAAGAAAACTCTCTTGACTCATCTGAGTCTAAACTTCCTCAAACCACGTAGTATATACTTACTAACTAGTTCAATGTTTCAAAATAATAGCCCCTTGATAAATACTTGTTAAAACATAAATAGTTGGCCATAATTATAACATGCAGAAGAAACAAACCATACAGTTCCCTTCAAGTTATCACTCAGAGGCACTTAGAATAACAGCTTACAGGGTTGTCGTTGTTTTCTAATTTCTAGTCAACCAGTCAAATATTAATCTTTCTGAAATTCAGTGTGAAGTATTCTATGTCTGCTGCTACAGGATATACATTCACCTTACAAGACAATGCTGGGTGGAAAAAGGGAGACCCTGGTATCTTGACCACATCACTTGGATTTTACCCTCTACAACACGGAACTAGAGCTGTGGTAGATAAGGAATGGTGATCATTTGTCTTTCCTAAGGAGATATCAGATATCCCAAGGGAATAGGGGCTGAGAAAAGAGGAACACCTGTTTTCTTGGACACGTCTATCTAGTGGGGCTTCTATCACATGGAGCTGGAGGATAAGAAAGAGGCCATGGGTTGTGGCTTAAGTATTATAGATGCTTGATATTCTTACTAAGATTTAGTAGATTTTCCTGAATAAGTATTTTTTTATTTGTTCTAGGTCCCTTGGACAATTTCCACAGGTTTTAACATTTTTAATAATTGAAAAATTTTTTAAATATTTCACTAATTAGGGTATTTTCACTGAGGAGTGTTTTGGCTGTGCTTCCTTATATTGCAATTATAGAAGTTTTTATCCTCTGCTTTATTTTGTTTCTATTTATATTTCTTTTTGGATAATTTCTATTGAATGATATTCAAATTTACTAGTTCTTTTCTTGGCTGAGTTAAAATCCTAGAAGATCCTGTTGGAACATTCTTCGTTTTTATATTTGTATTTTTAATTTTTTTGGCATTTATAGTACATTATTTACTAGAGTTTCCATTACTCTACTGAAATCACCCATCTAATCTTGCATGTATTTCACTTTTTCCATTAGAGGCAACTTAATTTTAGAAACCTTAACCTCCCTTTGTCATATTTGAGTCTGATTTTTGCTTTGTCTATTGGGTCTCATTTTTTTGTATGCTATATATATATATATTTTTTTTTTTTAAACATCAGACATCTAGTATAAGATAGTAGAGACTGAAGAAGTGTTTTTTATGTGTGGATATGGCACACTTTTCTATTAGACCTTAAGGCAAGGGATTGAATTAATCTAGTTAAGTCAGGGTTCTGTTATTGTTGTGATTTACCTCAGTAAACCACACACTTTGGTTTCCTCCAATGATATCTGTGCCAAAAGAAAAAAAAAAAGGAAGTCTAAAGCCAGTAGAATAAGAGAATAATAAAGATTAGAGCAGAAATAAATGATAATACAGTTGTGGGTTGATTCATATTTTTTTCCCTAAGAGTATACTCTGCCTTCAGCTTCTATCTTTGTACTGTGAAGTGCACCTAATGTATATTGGATGTCTAATTAAGGAAAGAAAGAAGAAAAAGGAGAAAAATGATTCTTCTATACATTGGGTTTGAAAAATTATCAATGTTATAATGACAAACACTTAGGAAATAACTGGTTTTATTTCCTCCCATCTTTTTCCCCTTTTTTCTTCTTTTTTTTCCTTACCTCTGAGTTGGTAACAGGATGGACATCTCAGATTTAAAGTTGGTAGATTCTTCCCTATTTACATCTCTAAATTTAGGGGCTTTCTTGGTCTCCAATATAATTCTTTTCTTTTAACCTTTCAATTGAAATATTTCCAAATTTGAAAAGTTGTAAAATATAAAAAAGAGTATATCAAATATATCATACATGCTCTCTTAGATTTCCTAATTTTTAACATTCACCACATTCATCTTATTTCTGTCAAAGTGTTGGTATACAAATATCTATCTATCTATCTACTTATCTATATATGTATATTTTATCTATATATATGTATCTATATACATACATACAAAATATTTTTCTGAAACACTTATGCTGCAGGTATAATATCAAATTACTAGGTACTATTTAACTGTGCTTTCCTAAAAACACCGGTGTTGCCTTTTATCACAATAGTACAACCATCAAAATCAGGACACTTTCACTGGCAAAATTCTATTATCCATTCCAGGGATTTAAACTGTTGCTGAGAATTCTAATTGATTTTGTAGGTTTGGCATCCAATTCAAAATCATGCATTGCATTTAGTTGGTGTATCTCTTTAGTATTCTTCAGCCTGGAACACTTCCTAAGTTGTCCTTTGCCTTTTACTACTATGGCGTTTTTTGACTCAGACAGGCACTAAATTTGTAGAAAATCCCTTGACTCAAAGCTTTGTCTGATCGTTATTTGATTCAATATATATATTGTATTTTTAAAAAAGCCATGCCTGTGTAATTATATAATCTATAAAATCATAATATTGCTTTAAAGATATATCAAATGAAGAAAATAGATAAAAGATATACACAGGAGAGTGACATTTGTTTCACAGAATACTACAAACTAAATTTCTTCAAGTCAAACAACTAATCCTAATGGTAAAGACCTGACTCGTTCTATCATATTTAGAGATAATGTCTTTTTATTCCTCCAAATTTTCATATGTATCAGGAGAACACTTTATTCCCTGAAGTTGTGAAAATAAAGTACCAATTCCCAGATTGTAATTTTGTATAGAAGCTTCCATTCCTGCCTGGATGATGCCTTTCTCCTGACATACAGTTTTCTTAATTACCCTGAATGTAAGCTGGCTGTTTATATTTGGTAATCATTCAAAAGAAGCTCCTTAATCAAACTTCTCTTCATTTATGCAAAGATTATAACAGTTTATTATTTGCTCTATTGGGAACTTTGAGATCTTTAGGTTTCTTATGATCACTATGCCAATTACTTTGCCGTAATTAAAGATAATGGAACTTTGATAATGACTTTGCCACCTAGGATACTGAAGATAATAGACTGGTAGAAAAATATCAGTAGTTACATGACATTGTTTTGAATGGTAATTGATATAACTGTGGCATGCTAATATGAATATAGCAGCTGTCTACTTCTTCAAGTGTATGTGAACCCTAGCCCATGACAGCTGTGCTGGGTAAAGATGCTGAACATTAGTATGACTCAAATTCAAAATTACTTCAAAAAACAATTTGAGTCGTCTATGACCTAGGAGTTCAGACTGAAAAAAGCCTCAGTAAAACGTGATAAATCAATAAGTTGGGGTTTTTTTTTTTTGCATTGTCCACAAATGCTCTCTAATTTGGTGCATTAAAAAAGAGGGTAAAATGTCATTCTGATAATAGGAATCACTTTTGCATTGTATTTTCATTTTGCTTTTCCTCTTCATGGATAAATGGAATTTTCAAAAACTGTTGTACATATTCTGAAGCTTCAGTTGTTTATCAGATGCTTTTTATTTTTAATTGAAAAAAAGCTATAACAGTGATTATGTTTACATTAGGGCTTTCTCTTGATGTTTTACATTCTATGGGTTTGTATAAAGATATATATCCATCTTTATAGTGTCACATAGAGTATTTTCAATGCGCTAAAATCCTTTTGTGTTCTACTTAGTCATCCCTCCCCTCCCTGAACTCCTGCCAACCATTAATCTCTTTAGTGCCTCCACAGTTTTGCCTTTTTCAGAATGTCATATAGTTGGAATCATATAGTATGTTGCCTTTTCAGACTGGCTCCTATCACTTAGTAATATGAATTTAAGATTCTTCAATATTTATTTATGGCTTGATATCTCTTTTTTTTTTGACACTGAATAATATTCCATTGTCTTGATGTACCATAGTTCATCCATTCGTGTACTAAATGACATCTTGGTTGCTTCCAAATTTCAACAACAATGACTGAAGCTACTATAAATATCCATATGCAGCCTTTTGTGTGGATATAAGTTTCAACTCCTTTGAAAAACTAAGGTGGGCAATTCCTGGTTCTATGGTAAGAGTATGTTCAATATCATAAGAAACTGTCAAACTGTCTTCCAAAGTAAGTGTACCATTTTGCATTCCCACCAGCAAGACAAGAATTTTGGTTGCTCCATATTCTTGTCAATATTTGGTGTTGTCAGTGCTTTAGATTATGCCATTCTAATGTGTGTGTAGTGGTATCCCAAATTTGTTTTAATTTGCATTTCCTTAATGAGGTATGATGTGGGGCATCTTTTCATAATGCTTATTTGTCATCTGTATATCTTCTTTAGTGAAATGTTCTCGGTTTGAGCTACTATGACAATCACCATAGATTGGATGGCAGAAAACAACAAAAATTGGTTTTCACTATTATGGAGGTTGGAAGTCCAAGAGTTTTGTCTCTATAAAGCTGAATTCAACCAGAGAAAATGAGTAAGACAAAACAAGTGTTTTGTTGTTTTTAGAAGAATCTGAATATTTTGCTAAATGGGCAATTGAAGAAAGGGAGAATATGATCTATAATTACATGTGGAAATTACCTGAAATTACCTGCACTTTATATATATGTGTAGAGTTGTATGTAATTGGTTTTATCACAGCAAGCAGTGTGAACTCTAGCTACATTCACATGTCAGGGTGGGCAGAGGAGGGTGGAAAGTAAATTATTTAAAGATAAGAAAGAATAATTTTTAAAATATTTTATTTATTTATTATACGGAGAGAAAGAAGGAGAGAGAAAAAACACAAGCAGGGGGAGGGGTAAAGGGGGAAGCAGGTTCCCCGCTGAGCAGGGAGTCTGATGTGTGATGTGCAGCTCCATCCCAGGACCCTGGGATCATGACCGGAGCTGAAGGCAGACACTTGACCAGCTGAGCCACCCAGGTTCCCCAAGAGAGAATAATTCTTAAAGTAGTAACTTAAAAGAAAATGAGAATAAATTCACTCTGAACTAGCAAGATAATTAAAAGGACTCAAAAATCATGTAAGACAGAGAATGATTAATAAAAATGCATTTCGTTGTTCGATATATCCATACTAAATAACATGGAAATTTAAAGTAGTAACAGCTTTAAGGTGAGGTTGGGTCAGAAAAATCTTCATGGAAAACATACTAGGGTTGATTTTCTAACAACTAACCATTTTATACTAGCTATTTTTAGATGGATGCATTTGTATAACATTTGCTTTTAGTTTTGGTTAAAAACAAATTTTTGGATCATCCTTTAAATATACAGGTACACACATAAAATAATTAATTCTTACAAAATCGTAGTTTAACTTGAAGTTAATTTGTTAGTTTAAACTAAGGAAATTTGAATTGAGACTGACTTTTTAATTCTTTAAAAAATTTCATAAAGTTTTGAAATTTGTATTAACTGGTTGGGCCCATGAGCATTTATATCATATTTCCCAGAGAACTAATAGAAACACTAAAATTGAATTATAAAATTTCTAAAAATGGTGAAGCCATAAAATCCAAAAGACAAATTAATATGAAATTTAACCCAGGGAAATGTGGGTCCTGTTTATGCATATATCTAGAGGCAGTTTTCACCTAGCAAACTATAAATTAAATCGCACATAAAAAACTTGATCTGGATTTTGTCAGTCAATATAAACACATTTAAAAGTCAAATAAGAAATCAGAATTTGTGTCTGCCCCAAGGTATTTAGTAACTGCAGAGAAAAGACATTAACTTAAGAGTGGATAATCTTGGCAGAAACCTTCTTAATTGATTGAAACCAATATCACCAGTAATAAGCTGGTGATAAAATATAACATGATGCACTAAGAAGGACACATAATTTTTGTGGTACCCTGTAAAAATACAGAACTTAAGTCCAATACTGTGAGAACTCTAGGAAAATCTAATTTGAGGGACATTCAGCAAAATAACTACTTATTGGACTTTGAAAGTGTTAAGATGATGAAACAAGGACATAAGAAGAGTTGACTATGCACAGGACCAAGGAAAATAAAAGTGAATGAATACAGTGGGATTTTGAAAGAGATCCTGGAGCAAAGGGAAAAAGAAAGTAGTGGAAAAACAGGTGAAATTCCAATATGGTCTTTAATTTTGATGCTGGTTCTGAAAGTTTTACAAAATTATGGAAGATGTTAACTTTAATGGAAGCTGAGTAAGAAATAAATGGAAACTTTCTTCCTGTTTTTATACTTTAAGTCTAAATACAGTTTAAAATTTTTTAAAAAAGGTATTTAGGGAGGGGCAACTAAAGGAATGGCAGAAAGATTAGATTTTGTGAGGAGTTGGTGTGAGGGTGGGATTGATTGCCAAATAGTAACAGGAGGGAGTTCCTTTGGATTGTGAAACTATCTTGATTATGAAGATGGTTACATGACTTTTCTGCATTTGCCAAGATGCATAGAAAGGTAAACCAAAAATAGTGCATTGTATTGTATATAGTAATAAACAAAGAGACATAAAAAGAAAAAAAAACCCAGGTACCTAAAGAAAATGCTTGCAGCAAATAGAATTTGTCAATAATAAAAAATGAAAGACGTATTAAAATAAAAGCTTGATACCTGGGGGCGCCTGGGTGGCTCAGTGGATTAGGCCTCTGCCTTTGGCTCAGGTCATGGTCTCGGGGTCCTGGGATCGAGCCCCGTGTCGGGCTCTCTGCTCAGCAGGGAGCATGCTTCCCCCTCTCTCTCTCTGCCCTACTTGTGATCTCTCTCTCTCTCTGTCAAATGGATGAATAAAATTTTTAGAAAAAAAAAAAAAAAGCTTGATACTGGAACAGCAATTTCATTTCATTTCAAATGACAGCTAGAAAAATAACTGTGATAATTGTTCAATATGTTAGTTATTAATTAGGTATAGTTTGAGTGAGATATAGTGATAGAATAATTTTAAATATAAACAATATTCAATTATTTAAAGATTTGGTTAGTCATGGTTGGTCAGTCATTGTATCTGACAAAATATTTAAATATATTTATTATATCATGAGGCTATAAAATTAACCCATTAATTCAGTTTTTTGAGTCTTCTTAATATTATTTTACCAATTTTGGGGTAAACGTAAGGCCAGCTTCTAGTGTGTACCAGATTCTATGATATTGCATGGACCTACAATGGTGCTGAACAGAGGTAGAGAAAAATTAAAACACTAAGCAGCGCCTAGGTTGATGCAAAGACTCCCTACTGCAAACAAGGAACTATGCAAAAAGATGCGAGACACACACACACACACACACACACACACACACACGAGTTTATGCCGGTTGACAGAATGAAAAGGTACCATGAAGTCAGAATTGAAAGTTTAGACTGGTATCAATTAAATGTTGGTGTTTGGACTTGGACACTAACCCCTGCAGCTGGGAGCTGGGGTGGTAATGCACAGTAGAAGAAACAGTCTTCCACAGGGTGGCAACACTTAGCACTCAGGCCCCTAGTTACACGGGTAACTTTAAATGGTCTGGTCTTTCTACATAAAGGAGATCACACATACTTCACCCAACAGTTTTGTAGAAACAGTGTGCAATATTACTGATAGTTTAAGATCTACATGGGTTAAAATGTATTCTGTGAGAAAGCCCATATTAAAGTGTGCTGGATGTGCTCATTTTGCTCCCCGCAATACACTACAATACACACACTACACTACACTACGCTACACTACACTACAAACCAAACCACAGTTTGCTTCTTGTTCTCTGCCGGAGACTAACCTGGGTGGACTGTATAGTGGAGCCCTTCTCACTCCAGCTTCTGGTAGCTGGAGTCCACTGGAAAACTCTGGCTGAAGAGCACAGAGAGTGGGAAAGTTAATTTAGGGCATTTAATCCAAAGGCTAATCTTTCAGAGTAGGATTGAGAAATTTAGAAAGAAAAAAAAAAGATATCCAGATAGCTTTGAATTTCAGATAATGAATAATTTTTTAAAGTAAAAGTAGGCCCATATAATATTTGGGAAATAGTTATAATAAAAAAGATTTTTTTTTATCTGAAATTCAAAGTTAACTGAGCATCCTGTATCTTTTCTGGCAACCCTACGTCAATGTTATTGGTTTTGCAGAATCTCTTGAAGACTTTGTGATGTGATGGAGGTATTAGCTAACCCTACAGCAGAAAACATTTTGTGATATCTAAGTGTGTCAAATCAACACATTGAATTCCTTAAACTTACACCATACATCAATTATGTTTTGATAAAGCTGGGGGGAAAAAAGATCATGACTGTTTTCTTTTTTTAAAGATTTTATTTATTTATTTGACAGACAGAAAGAGAGAGATCACAAGTAGGCAGAGAGGCAGGCAGAGGGAGAAGGGGAAGTAGGCTCCCTGAGAAGCAGAGAGCCCAATGCAGGGCTCTGTCCCAGGACCCTGAGATCATGACCTGAGCTGAAGGCAGAGGCTTTAACCCACTGAGCCACCCAAGCGTCCCTGATCATGACTATTTTCAAGACAATCCCTATAAACAGTTCCCTTATCAGGATTCTGATGTTTTCAAATTCTCTTTGACTCTTTTAGGGAATAACAGTCTAGCTGTCTGTTGAAAAATGTTCTCAGATTTTCTGGTAGTATCATTAAGAAATGTTTGTAAACATTGGCACAAAATAAGAAATCATCCATCCACAATAACAGAAAAATGGTCTTGTTTTGAGGTCTGTGCTATTCTTTTACGTTTCTTTTGTTATAAATCTCATATTTTATTTAAATGAAGCTTGACAATTGCCTGAAAAGGTTTTTCAAAGTTATGTTCTACATTGACACCTTTATCACACCCTTAACTCCCCTCGGCCTTTATCATGTGAAGAGGCCACTTATCTGTGAATTTCTCTGAGTTTTAATGATTGTTGAATCTATTTACTCTCATTTATGCCCCTGATAAACATCTAATTTATGTTTCATTAAATACTATCGAAGGCAAACTCTCTACAACAGGGGTGTGTGTGTGTGTGTGTGTGTGTGTGTGTGTGTGTGTGCTGGGATTATTCTCATATATCAACTCCAACTTTCAATCTTGCAATAATTGGATCCTCACCACAAACCACTAGAATGCTTCTGTATAAAGCCTTCCACCCCGTGGGCATAACTGAGCCCACTAGGGGGAACAACTGACACAGGAGCTGTCCTCACCACAGTAGCCAGTCTGTTCTTTTCAGAGATTCTCCAGCCTGCTTCTCAGGAATTATTCATTTCTACTAAGAGAGTCTACTCATCTTGAGGATGGATAATTGGGCTATCCCTGATGTGAAAAACTGTACGATATATTCTTCACCAGGGTATTGATTCTTAAGCAGAAAGCAGACTTTCAAGTGACTACTATGGCATGCAACCTGCCTTGTGTTTATGCTACAGCTATTAGAGATTTCCACGTATTAAAAATTCCTACCTCTCCAGGGGACCATGTTTCCCTGGGAATTACTCCTGGAAATCTCCAAACTATGGTAAGCACAGAGTACTCAATATTACTACCTAGAGGGATAATAAACTTTTTTCATATGCACAATTTGGGTTGCTTTTCCATCAGCAAGAATACAAGCAACAAGAAAAATTGAACCAGAATTTATTATTACTTTGGCAGAAGGAAGGGAGAAAGGGAGGGAAGGAAGGAGGAAAGAAGGAAAGAGAAAGGAAGAAAGGAAGAAAATGGACCAATTTTATTCTTGAGGCCTAGCTTACATTTATTAACCAGTGTTCAAGCACTGCTCTGAATTATTTTTGCTGAGACAGAGTTAATAGTTAATGGTTCATATTGCATCAGTGTAAATAACACTGGTCAGGTGAAACAATATGCATCTGAACTTAAGGAAAAGGTCACTTGGCTTCCTAAAATTAATCTCAACTGCTCATTAAAACATGTTATTATGGCCTAGGCTTACCAATTAGATATGCGTACTCATTTACTTTTAAGAGAGTCACAATCAGTTTGCTTCTAATTATTTCTCTTATTCTAGTTGATTTTTACATCTATTTAGTCTTTAATGTTAGTAATGAACCATTTCATATCAGATGATTTAAGAATGGATACAATAAAATAATAAAAGAATGCTAAGGAATTATTTTGGTACAAATAAAAATAATATTTATATAATATTATAATAACACCAGGATTTTTTTATGTGTAATTAAAAACTTTAATATTCAACCGTTCAAGTACAAATCAGTGTTTTTTAATGTATTCACAAAGATATACAACCATGACCACTATCTATTTTTTAATATTTCAATCCATATAAATTTTTATATATATTCTTTAGAGAAATGTCTCTTCAGATCTTTTCCCATTTTAAAATTTGCTGATTGGTCTTTCATTGTAGAGTGGTAGTTCTTTTTATATTCTAGGTAGTATATACTTTAATAAGCTATGTGATTACAAATATTCTTCCCATTTTATAGTATGATTTTTCATTTCATCATTGTGTTTTTTGAAACACATTTCTATGAAGTCCAGTTTATATATGCTCTTTTCACCTGTGTTTTTTCTGTAACATTTAAGAAGTCAATCTAAACCAAGATCATGAAGATTTACTCATATATTTTCTTCTAAGAGTTTCATACTTTTTTCTTACATTTGGGTTTGTGACTCATTTTTTTTAAGGTAGGCACAGTGATGGCAGGTTTATGACTCATTTTGAGTTATTTTTTGTATTTGGTGGGTGGTAAAGATCTAGGTTCATGCTTCTGCATCTAGATATCCATTTGTCCCAGAGTCAAAAAGACTGTTTTCCTCCATTAAATCACCTTAGCTCCATGGTTGAAAATCACTGGCCACTAACAACAGAGGGCCATATTGTGTGAGGCCAAAACTAATAGAATTGCAAAGAGAAATAGATGAATACACTATCATAGTTGAAAACTTCAAAACCCCTTTATAAAAAAAATGGACATAACCAGCAGCCAGGAAAACAGTAAGGACATAGGTGAACTCAATAATCAAAACCTGAATTTATTTGATGTCATTCTTTTCAAGCTAACATGGAACATTTATCAGGAAAAGAACACATTCTGGACTATAAAGCATTCTACAACATTCTGGACCAAAAAGGTTTACTTTTTTTTTTCTTTTTTTGAGGGAGGTGGGAGGAGAGGGAGAAGGATTGAGAGAATCTTAGGCAGACTCCATGCCCAGCACAGAGCCAGACACGGGGCTCAGTCTCACAACCCTGAGATCATGATATGAGCCAAAATCAAGAGTTGGATGCTTTTTTTTTTTGTATATTAATATTCATGGCAGCTTTATTCATAGTATGCAAAATGGAAACAATCCAAATATCTGTCAACCAATGAATGGATAGATTGTGGTAACCAGCTGAATCACCCAGGAACCCCCACAACTTAAAAAATTTAAAAGAATAGAAATAATGCAAAGTCTTCTTTCAGATTATAATGGGATTAAACTAGAAATTAGTAACAGGAAGATAACTAGAAAATCCCAGACTACATGGAGATGGAAGAACACACTTTTAAATAAACTGTGGGTCAAAGAAGAAATCTCAAGAGAAAATTAAAAAATATTTTGAACGCTATGAAAGTGATAACATAACGTCAAATTTGGAGGATGTGTGAAATTAGTGCTTGAAGAGAACTTTGTGTCACCGAGTGCATATATTAGAAAAGAAGAAAATCAATAATCTAAGTTGCTGTCTTGGGAAACTAGAAAGAGAAGAGCAAATTAAATCTATAGTAAGCAGAACAAAATAAATAAGAAGAATCAGAACAAAAATCAATGACCAAGAAATCAGGAAATTAATAAAGAAAATCAATGAAACTAAAACTGATTCCTTGAAAAGAGCTATAAAATTGATCACTCTAGCCAGGCTATCAAATAAAGAGAAGACATAAAATACTAATATAAATGAAAAAGTAGACATAACTAGATCCTATGGACACTAAAATGATGATAAAGGAATAATATGAAAGATTCTTTGCCTTCAATTTGATGGCCTAGAGGAGATGGACCAATTACTTGAAAGACAGTCTGCTGAAACACATACAAGAAGAAATAAATGATTTGAATAGGATTATATCTATTAAAGAAATTGAATCAATAATTAATAACCTCTCATAACAGAAAGTATCAGACCCACATGGGTTCACTAAGGAATTCCACCAAATATTTAAGGAAGAAATTATAAATTTTCTACAATTTCTTTCAGAGGATAGAAGCAGAGAGAATACTTTCTAACTCATACTGTGAGGCCAGCAGTATCCCCATAGCAAAACCAGACAAAGACACAAGAAAAGAAAACTACATACCAATAACTCTCATGAACTTGAATGCAAAAATCCTCAACAAGGCATTAGCAAATTGAATCCAATAATGTATAAAAGAGTAATAGATCACAACCAAGTGGTTCTTGCAGATATGCAAGGCTGGTTTAACATTTGAAAATCAATTAGTATAATCTATCACATTAACAGGTTAAAATAGACAACTCACATAATCAAATCAATAGATGCAGAAAAAACACTTGAGAACATCCATAATCCATACACAAAAACATACAGTATAGTAGGAATACAAATGAACTTCCTCAATATGATAAAAAAAATCTAACAAAAAACCTACAGCTGACATCAAACTGAATGATGAGAAACTCAAACATTTCCCACTAAGATCAATAAGGCAAAGACGTCCCTTTTCATCACTCCTTTTCAACACTGAACTAGAAGTCCAAACTAATACAATAAGACATTTTTAAAAGCTGATGTAAAGCTTGAGTAAGTCTAATGTCTGAATGTCTGAACTTCCTTGGAGACAGTTTCTATTGCTTTTTTTTTTTAATTTATAATTCACTAGTCAGTTCATTTACTAGAATTATCGATGAAAGTGAAACATGAAAGAGAGAGTAACTGATATATGCACCTAATCATTTCAATTTTATAGTTAAATAGTTTGCATTATAAAACCAACCTATCCAGGGGTCCCTGGCCGGCTCAGTCAGTAAAGCATCAGACTCTTGATCTTGGGGTTGTAAGTTCCAGTTCCACTTTGGGTGTAGAGATTACTTAAAAGTAAAATCTTTAAAAAAAAAACAGCCCAGTCAGATAACTTAGTATTTCTGCTCTTCTCACACAACTGCTAATCAGACAACTGTTTATCATTATTGGTATCAATTTCAATTCTATGAACCTTTATTTTCTGTGTAACATTTATTAAAGAATCCTTTTTTAGAAATGATCTTTCTTTTGTGACTTTCTGTTTAAACAATGAGACCAGGATTTTAGGGCATAAATCTTGTATTGCATAGCTTCTCAATGAAAGGAAATGTTGAAAATGAAAATAAAGGTAAATTGCATATAAAATAAGAATTAAATAATATTTATGTTGAAATGTTATTTTCCTCATAAATTTCACCTAATTTTCATTGAGCAAATCATAGCCAGAAAATTTTACTCTACAGTAGTAAAATACCACTCTTAAAATGATAATAATTGCTTAACAATAAGACCAAATATTAAAAGTAAGCGAGGACAGAGTGATGCTTTCTAGAATCTTGACAATTCTTCCTCCAAATAAAGTAGTCCACTACTTCCCCCAACCATATAATCTTATTATCTTCAGGTTTTAGTCAGTTGGGGCTACATCATGGCAATAACATGGATCCATATACACAGGGCATAATTACCTCACCGATATTAATTTTAAACTCTAGCTCTACAGTGTTCCTCATTAAATAATTGTATATGTATATGCACACACACTAGAGTCTTCCCATTTTCTTACCTGTTACTTCTGAATGCTGTTCTGTATCTCAAGGTTTCTCTGTAACATTCTTTCTGCACTTCACCTATTGTGTAAGCACATGGTTTCACTAGACATGACTATTCCCTTTATGATTTAAACCATTTATGACAATCCCATGCCTCTTGCCACCATTGATTTGTTCCTATATCAAGCCTAGAAAAATGGTGTCTGTATGACATTGGCTTAGGCACAGGAAGTGATCCAGGTTTGGTTCAATGTACTTGAATTTCAGATAACTTGCTGGGAACACTGAAACAGAGATTTCTTTTTTTATGATGTGATATGTAACTTGAAGTCTGAATCTCCTGAGACCATTTACTTCTTTGAGGGAAGCCAGTTTGAGGATGAAGCCGACATGGAGAGGAAAGAATAATTGATACAAGGAGAAAGTAATAGAACAAGAATCCTGATTTAAGGAATAGAAAAAAGGTCTTTTGAAATCCTTTGCTCTTTTAGCTGGTTTTAGTTGCATGATTATTTAACCAACTTTTGAAGGTAACAGACACATAAATCACACCTGATTGTTATTTTTTATGTGAACAAACACGTATATTTAAGAACACAGCTTATATCCATTATATTCATAAAACCTTTGCCTTCACTGGTAAACTTTGGCTAAGTTAAGAACAGGAGTTCTGTATGACATTTTACAGTTGAGTTTCACGCATCTTTAATTCCAGTAAAGATCAAGTTTACACCAATAAAAAATAACAGGCAGCTAATGGTACTTATTACTTATATTAGTCAGTCATCAATACTGTAAATGATTTAGAGTTGTATGATATTTATCTAGCTCCAAGGACTATTTAATCTGGTTGAAGAAATATCTGAGAGTTTTTGTTCAAGAGCAAATATTTTTTATACTTATATAACTAATATATAACCTATATAACTAATATTTCATACCAGCATAACTGTGATCAAGCCCCGGTTCACAAATTCTGTGTTGTATTTCCTTCATGTAATCAGTGGGTGCTTACACTCATTTATTTTGATATGAATACCAATCTATCTTTTAAAATCATAATTATAATATTAAGATACTATAATTGACTTTTATTAAAAATATATACAAACACTTATTCATTAATATCTTATGTTTTTTTTAAACTAAGCAAAAAGAAATATAATTAAAATATGGTTTCAGTCATTTAAATTGAATATTCTTTTATTATGCTGTCGGTTAAGCTTCTGTAAATCAATACCTCTCAAGCTAGGGAGAAAAGAAAAATATGAAATGTTCAGAGGGATTCAATTTATAAGAAGTCTACATAAAATTGAATTTAAGTGCTACTTAACTAAAATTATTTGAAATTTTGGTAAGATTACAGGTGATTGACTGTATTCGAAAGATTTAGATTGTACAGTTCATGTTTGCTTGAGCTATATAATTGTTGAATGTCA
The DNA here is from genome assembly GCA_028533885.1 of Nasua narica. Lineage (NCBI taxonomy): Eukaryota > Metazoa > Chordata > Mammalia > Carnivora > Procyonidae > Nasua > Nasua narica. The sequence continues at coordinate 76,453,258 of CM052797.1, forward strand.
TTTGTTTATTGGTATTAACAAAAATTTATATCACATTTACTCTGTAAAGATTGCTGACATAGGAACTGGAAGTGCAGAGTGGCAAAGGACATAGTCCCCGCTTTTAAAGGACTTAGAGTCTGTACTTGCTGGGATGCTGCGAACTTTCCCAAGTACATGATCATCAATCACCAAGATGCTGCTCTATTTCTAAATGCTGATTTTTCCTTTTACCCTCTGGCCCTTTAGCCTGTGGTCAAATTGTCTACCATCTGTAGAGCTGTCTACAATCAGAGGTCTCTGATTCCATCACTCTTGCACTATAGAAATTATAACCATAGTGGTTATAGTGGAAGCTAAAATGTATTAAACTCTTTAAAAATATGCACATTTTAATGTATGATTACATATAACATGGCTTTAGTTACAAGGTAGGAAAATCGTCTCTCACTAATTTTGGAGATTTAGCTGAATTTTTTTATAATGGCATTAATTACTATATTTATTGTTATAATAAATATTGAACAACTCCTAGGTGATAAGCATTGTGCTAACTGTAAGCAAGTCTAGGGACTGCTGAGAAATGTCTTTAAAAATCTAATCAAAGAGGAAAATACATATTTGGAAATCAAATAGTATGGAGATAATGACTTGCCCAAAGGAGTACTCAGTTTGCATTGTACAGATATTTCACACAGGGACAGAAAGTCTTATCTTGGTAAAACCACATGCATTATGCGTTTTTTTCCTCTGGTTTAAGTGTATTCTTTGATATTTTGTGAATTAGTTTAGGAGGCCTTTGAAATGATGCATTTTATAAAACATATTTTTCCCTTTGTGGTTGCTCAATTTTTTTTTTTTTTTTAGTAGAGTCTTTGTTCAGCGTAGAGACCACCATGGGGCTTGAACTCACAACCTTCAGATCAAGACCTGGGCTGAGATCAAGAGTTGGATACTTAACTGACTGAACCACCCAGGTACCCCAAGATTTTGTTTTTATTAAAAAAGTATGTTTTCTTGATATGTGTTAAGGAAATGCTGTTCGTTGTTTTATTTTATATATTAATAGTATCAGCATGAATATACTGATGATAATAAGTATCTAGTATATAATTGTGTATACACAATTCAGATCACTTGAATATTTACGTTATTACTGGAAACATTTCTACCCAACAGTTCTAATTTTAAATTATGATTATGATTTGGCTTATAGAAGCCAATATGTACTTATAAGTGACATTAAGTTTGAATCCACTAAAACAGAAAAAATTTTAATGCAACTCTTTGGATCACACAACTTATAGAAAATACATAAATCATATAGATATATAAAATGCATGTATGCATAATATCCCCACCTTGAGGGGCGCCTGGGTGGCTCAGTGGGTTAAAGCCTCTGCCTTCGGCTCAGGTAATGATCTCAGGATCCTGGGATCGAGCCCCGCATTGGGCTCTCTGTTCAGCAGGGAGCCTGCTTTCCCCCTCTCTCTTTGCCTGCCTCTCTGCCTACTTGTGATCTCTCTCTGTATATCAAATAAATAAATAAAATCTTTTAAAAAAATTTTAAAAATTAAAAGAATTTTAAAAAATATCCCCACCTTGACACAGATGCTTAAAATTTTCATGGATGTCCCTTTTCCTTCCTTACAAAAATGAAAAATATAATATATGGTGCTATGTCTTTTTTTAATTATATTTTGATGACTGAAAATTTATTTTTTAGTACTCTTAAGACATGGTTTCCTTGGCTGCAGAAGATTATTTTATATGAATGCATTGTAATTTTGATATTATTCCCCAATTTAGGGCAATTATATTGTTTCCAACTTATTCTTTTGGGTAAAGAGCTATGTTGTGAGCAATCTCTATGTAAACCCTTAAAGAAGAACTATATTTTGCTTTAGTTAAGAGCTATTAAAAGTAGATAAACTTTTTAAGTATCATGAAACTTATTGTCAAATTACCCACCAGACAGTTGGACTAATTTACAAATGGGACTCTATCATTGTATCAGTTGGGAAAAACTCAAGACTTATACAAATATAACCTAAAATTTTTCTGGTGCAAAAATTTAAATACTTTTTATGAGTAGCCATGTGTGGGGCTCCTGTCATCCAGTCATTAAGAACTGAATTTCTTGGGCGCCTGGGTGGCTCAGTTGGTTGGGCGACTGCCTTCGGCTCAGGTCATGATCCCGGAGTCCCGGGATCGAGTCCCATATCAGACTCCCGACTCTGCGGGAAGTCTGCTTCTCTCTCTGACCTTCTCTAATTCTCAGTCTCTCTCTCTAATAAATAAATAAAAAATCTTTAAAAAAAAAAAAAAAAGAAATGAATTTCTTCTTCTTTGGCATCTGTAATTTTTTTCCCCCAAATACTTTTATTTTTTCAGTGTTACAAGATTCATTGTTCATGTGCCACACCAGTGCTCCATGCAATACGTGGCCTCCTCAATACCCACCACCAGGCTCACCCAACCCCCCACCGCCCCCCTCCGAAACCTTCAGTCTGTTGCTCAGAGTCCATAGTCTCTGATGGTTCATTGCCCCTCCAATTTCCTCCAATTCACCCCTGCCTTCCCTCTCAAAATGTCGTCCATGTTTTTCCTTATGCTCCACACATAAGTGAGACCATATGATAATTGACTCTCTCCACTTGACTTATTTCACTCAGCATAATCTCTTCCAGTCCTGTCCATGTGGATACAAAAGTTGGGTCTTCATCCTTTCTTTCTTTTTTTAAAGATTTTATTTATTTATTTAACAGAGAGAGAGAGATGGGGAACACAAGCAGGGCAGAGGGAGAGTGAGAAGCAGGCTTCCCACAGATCAGGGAGCCCGATGTGGGGCTCGACCCCAGAACCCCGGGACCATGACCCGAGCCAAAGGCAGAAGCCCAATGACTGAGCCACCCGGGCGCCCCGGGTCTTCATCCTTGCTGATGGAGGCATAATATTAAGCAAGCTGGGAACTAGGGAGAAACAATGACTGCTTTAAAAGCCTTCACCTGAAAGACATTTCCACTCACATTCCTTTTCCATGGTCCAAACATATGACTACAAGGGGGCCGGAACATTCTGTTTCAAGCTGCTTCCAACCTACAAATGCAAGCTATATGGACGGGGGACAAGCTAATAGTTTTGCTCTCATCCATTTCTGGTCACGATTTGACCTGCAGAGCACACACCTCCATTCCTTTCCACCTGCTCCACATGGAAAACAACCCAAATTTACATCTTTTTACTTCAGTGAGCTCAAAATCCAGGTTTACTGACTGATGCACTGTTAGGGTTAATGTAGGGCATGAAATCATCCATAATACCTGACTTGCTAAAATGTAACACAGAGGCCACCTGGGGCAAAGGAACATTTTGGAGAAGGGCGTGGGCATTTGGAATGCCAAGGCCTGCGTGACCACTCTGCCGTAGGAATGCTGTGGAGAGTTGCCTTCCAGGTTTCTTAGCCCAGCCACCCTGTGATCTAAGAGATGTATGCATTGTCCCTTAGGCTAGGTTTAGTAAAACACACAGATTAGCATATAGTGTCTTTCCCGTAAACAGATCATCTCAGTCAGTAAGACCCCTTGTCACACATCACGTGCTTGAGAAACAGTGACAAGGAATTGCAATTATCCTGAAGGACCAATAAAAGCAGGAGCAAAGAATAGCAGCGTGTCTTGTCTCTGAGCTTTGGCTCCCTTGCCTTCTCCTCTTTCACAGCAAAGTTTGGGGTAATGTTTCATCCCTCAGTACAGGGATTGCTGGCTGCTTGTGGCGATGCATAGTCCTCCTCGCAGGTGTAGATGTGGTTCCTTTTCATCTAGCAGTTGTTCAGGTTGGAGGATACCTCCATTTCAAGGGGTCATTCAGCTTTCACTCAGACCCTTAAATACCTATGCATTCTCTGTCACAAAAAGCACTAGCCATGCTAACACTAGGTTAAATTATTAAGATGAATTCATTAATGTATTAGTGTATTTGTCAAAAAAGTTCTGCATATTTCAATTTGTGGTTATTTGCTTTTAAGTGAATATATTAGGTATGCTGGTCATTTCTGATTCTCAATTTTTATTATTAGCATTTTTTTCACAAATTCTATTAAGCTTGGTTTCCAACAGTAAATTATTTTATTAATTCAAAAATCAGAACTTTCATAATCCTTCTTAAAATAATTTGTCTCTTAGATTTTCCTTTTTTTTAAAGATTTTATTTATTTATTTGACACAGAGAGAGAGATCGCAAGTAGGCAGAGAGACTCTCTCTGTCTAGAGAGAGAGGGGGAAGCAGGCTCCCTGCTGAGCAGAGAGCCTGATGCAGGGCTGGATCCCAGGACCCTGAGATCATGACCTGAGCCAAAGGCAGAGGCTTTAACCCACTGAGCCACGCAGGTGCCCCTGTCTCTTAGATTTTCATCCATTGTTTCAATTTTTCAAAAAAATATATTTTTAAAATTTTTTATTGTTTTGCATAAAAATGAACTCAGCAGAAACAACTAATTAGCTTTCTACCATGACATCAGAATTCTTACTTTCATTCCCCATCCCTTGGGTGCTATAGACTGCCCGATTGGATATTGGAAAATTTAAATTGGCCCCTGCAGTCTGTTATTCTTATTGTTTGTGACACAGTTTGTGAAAGCTTTCCTGAATCCACAGAATATTTTTCTAAACATGTCAGAATTATTTCCCAAATTCTAACCATGTAATCCCCTATTTCTCTTATATTTTAACATCTATTTGTAGTATGCAACACTAATTATGAAATTGCAGTGTGCTCAAGATAGTTAAGACAGGAGAAAATGCACTCCTCAAAAGCCTCCATTAGCTTGCCATTGCACAATCAATGTATTGTGAATTATGTGGACACACTCTGCCTCGTATCACAGTGCCATTTGTCTTGATCCACTGAGGCTGCTATAACAGAATACCATAGACTGGGTAGCTATAAACAACAGAAATTTATTTCTCATAGTTCTGGAGGTGGAAATCTAAGATCAGATTGCTAGCATGGTTTGGTTCTAGTGACAACTGTCTTTAGGTGCAGACTACTGTCTTCCTGCAATATCCTTACATGGTGAAAGTGGTAACAGAGTTCTCTGGGATCTCTTTTATTTATTTTTATTATTTTTAAAGATTTATTTATTTGAGAGAGAGTGTGTGTGTGTGTGTGTGTGTGTGTGTGTGTGTGCGTGCAAGAGAGGGCAAAAGCAGAGGGAGATACCGAGAGAGAATCCTCAAGCAGACATCCCTGCTAAGCATGTAGCCAGACTTGGACTCTGGGCTTGATCCCAGGACACTGAGATCATGACCTGACCCCAAACCCAAAGCCGGCCCCTTAATCAACCACCCAGGTACCCAGGCACCTCCTCTGGGATCTCTTTCATAAGAGCACTAATCCCATTTTTGAAGACTCTACTTCATGATCTAATCACTCTTCTAAGGTCCCACCTCCTAATACCATCACACTGGTGACTAGGATTTCAATATGGATTTTGGAGTCAACACATTCAGGCCATAGCACCATTCATACATGGACTTTCCTGAACTTCCTTACGTATAACAATATCTTTATTAGAGCCTCTGTATACACACTTCCGTTTTTGCCTGGGATATTCTTTCTGCCCACTATTTCTCCAAGAAGCCTTTTGTGATCCACAGATCTCATAGGTTGCCCATGTACACTCTCCCTTGTACACTTGTACTTTTTCTCCGTATCACTTACAGAAGTATGGATTAGTTGTCTCTACTGCCAATTACTGGGTGGCTTAAAACAACAGAAATTTATTATCTCAAAGTTCTGGAACCTAGAGTTCTGAAGTCAGTTTGTCTACAGGGTGAAGATTTCTCTGAAACTCTGAGAGGAGAAAGAGAATCTGTCATTGTCTCTGGTAGCTTCTGGTATTTGCCTGCAATCCTTGGTGTTCCTTAGCTTGTAGACGCATTGCTCTAAAATCTGCCTCTGCTGTTATGTGGCCATCCTCTCTTGGGTGTCTCTGCCTCTGTCTCCTGTCTTGTAAGGCCTTAAGTCATTTTGGATGAGGGCCCACTCTAATTCAGTATGATTTCAACTTAATTATAACTGCAATGACTCTTTCCCCAAATAATGTCACATTCATAGGTATGGGGGCTTAGGACATCTGCATAATTTTGGGGGCGATACAACTTAATCCATGACAGTGTTTAATTATATTTTTTTCAAGGCTGACAGTTTTCTAATAGTTAGCACCTTCATTGGCAGGAGTATCTGTTCTGTTCTCTTTCCATGTCCCAGCACAAGTTCCCATGTGTAGCCCCGGTCTTGCACATAAGAAATGTTCAATACAAAAAAAAAAAAAAAGGAGAAGAAGAAAGAAAGAAAAGAAATGTTCAATACACAGTTAAACAAATGTATGTTACTTGCACTTTTTATCAAACTTGGAAAATCCTTCTAGAATTACATAATAAGGCCAAGGCTCTGACTTCTATCCATAGTTTACCACCTCTCACCTTCTCAAGAATTCCTTTTCTGTGATTATTCTCTTTTTTATTCTTTTTTTCAATTTAATTTTATTTTTTCAGTGTTCCTTTTTTTTAAAGATTTTATTTATTTATTTTACAGAGAGAAAGAGATCACAGGTAGGCAGAGAGAGAGGAAGAGGGAGAGGGGGAAGCAGGCTCCCTGCTGACTGAGCAGAGAGCATGATGTGAGGGTCAATCCCAGGACCCTCAGATCATGACCTGAGCCGAAGGCAGAGGCTTAACCTTAACCCACTGAGCCACCCAGGGGCCCCTTTTTCAGTGTTCCAAGATTCATTGCTCATGCACCATACCCAGTGCTCCCTCAATATGTGCCCTCCTCAATACCCACCACCAGGCTCACCTCAGTATCTTTTTATTCTTTCTATATAACCGATTTATTTTCCTTTCTTAAGTTCTTCCCCTAGGGTACAAATATATTCTAAAATTTATTATTATTTTTAAATATAATTTATAATTACCCTGATGTTTCATTCTGATGTGAAAGACAATCATTTTTTGTTGTTGTTGTTATTGTAGCTCAGTAAATAAAATATAGCAAAACTCTTATCTACTCACAGATAGCTTCCTTACTTAGATAATATAAAACACCTGGTTGCCATTTTGTAAGAGAATAGGGAATTTTCATCACTTCTCCAGTGAAAATTTCTTGCTTTAGGATTACCAAACTGATACCTCCATGCTTGGATTTTATACATATATGTGTATATTATATACAAGATGACTGTGTGTTGCAATGCTAAATCTACAGTGATTTGGTTTGGAGAGTATATGACGATTAAACCTAAACTTTTATTCAAAAGTGTAATTGAAGAGACAAAATTACGACAACATGATCAATTTTTGCACACACAGAGGCAAAGACAACCATGTCATGAAAGCAACAGTAAACGTAAGATGACATCACCTGAAGCCACAACTCAATTTCAGGTGTGACATCAACTGAAGCCACAACAAAAAGCATTAAAGTGTGGCAGCATATGCCTCCTAAAATTGGCGAACTGCAGCCAAATATAGATAGAAGAAAAATAACAGATTTCTGGAGAGAAAGAGAAGTACATTCTACATTCATGATTCAAAAGTTTGGCTTCTTTTAGGAGAGAAAATTAATATCCTCCAGCTAGTTATTTGGTGGAATTCAGAATTCAGTGATACAGAGATTAAAACATGTGTAAAACATGCATATGGCACACTGAATTTGAGGCACAAATAAATAAAAAGCTTATAAGTTACAACTTAAAGCCTTAAAAATGGAAAAGAAAAATACACAATTAGAAGAAAAATGAGAAAAATATGATGTGCAGTGGATTAAAATCGAGTAGCTTTCAAATTGTAAATGTCAAGATCTCAAGGCCACTGAGCGCTTGGGTGTCTGCCATTATGACTTAAAAATTAGGTATGTAATTCATTTTTGGTCAGCAGGAATTCATAAAAGGAGGATTGTAGCAAGTACGATCGAATTTCTTTTAGGAGCAGCAATACAAAATTGACAGAGGGTGGCTCTTGATATAATTTTATGACCTTTAAAAAGGCCTTTGTTACTATGTTTTACAAAGGACTATAATATAATGGAAGAAAGTATGGCCTTGAAGACAAGCCACTTGAATGTATGAAAAGATGCTTTTTCTATCAAAGGAAATGGTACTAATTGAAATGGTTTGGAACTGAATAGAGTATTTGGGGACTTAAAATGATTGAAATCCTAATTATTCCCTTTGCTTAACTGAACAATTTAAAAGAAATATCACACAAGAAAGATAGGACATGTATATCCCTTACAAGTCTTGCAGGCTGAGGCAAATGCAATTTAGTCATTCATAAAACGCTGTAATTCATTGAAATTTAAATTATGTTAAATTCAGGGCGCCTGGGTGGCTCAGTTGGTTGGGCAACTGCCTTTGGCTCAGGTCATGATCCTGGAGTCCCAGGATCGAGTCCCGCATCGGGCTCCCTGCTCTGAGGGGAACCTGCTTCTCCCTCTGACCTCTCTCCTCTCATTCTCTCTCTCTCTGTCTCAAATAAAATAAATCTTTTTAAAAAAATTATGTTAAATTCATTAAATTAAGCGTGAAATGATACTGACATTACATATATGAGCACTTCATATTGGAAATGCATATTTTATTTTTGTAGATATATACTCTTGACAGGATACATCATGGTATGATTGAGTCACAAGCTGTGTGCCATTTCACAACAAATAATCAAATTTAAGGGGAAAAGCTGGCCAACCAAATATATATGTATGTATATTTATACATAAAAAATACATAATAATAATATACTGAACTTACAAGGAAACAACAAAAGAAAAAATAAAAACTGACAGAATAGAAAAGAATCCATTTGAAACCAAACTAACCCACTTGAGCTAAAGAAGTAACCCCTACCTCCCCCAGAAGCTGCTGAACTTTGTGTTATACCAGATTGTTTTCATTTTTTAATTAATTGGTTTTATTGTTATATAACTTCTTTATGGGAAAAGCACAGATCTGAAGTACACAGTTTAATGGGCTTGGTATATGGAAAAATGACTGCAAATGATCCGTCTCCCTGTAACCAAGCCTTGTGCAAATATGGTCCTACCTTAACTCTGGGCTGGCCTTGGGATATTGCAACATGAGTTACAAGTAGAGCTTTGAAAAGTGCTTTCACCTGGGACTTGCTTGCTTGTTGCTTTTGGGAATCCTCAGACCACAATTGTGAGAATTGTGACTTTTGTTAAATTAACATTTGTTAAGTAGAGCCCCAGGGTGTCAGATGGTGAACCCTGGATCCACAAAGACCACAAGGGAAAATTCAATAAAGAGAAGTTTATTACTCACAGGTCCTGGAGGAAGTACATGGCTGCCTGCAGGGGCCGCTTAGAAGTTCAAGGCAGGGTACAGGCAGAGAGTGAGCGGCAGCACCTGGGACGTATGTCTTTAGTAGCATCTGAAAGTGGTGGAGTGCTTTTGGCTTTTGTGGGCTAAAGCCAGGTTGTCAATCAAAGCCGAAAAGAGTGCGGTGTTGGCAAGTTCCGAGAGGGTCTTCCTTAAAGGATGCACAAAGAGAAGGAACTGGGTGCAGGAGAGAGTGGTCATCACCAGGGAATGAGAGAAGTCATATCAGGAAGTGACTTGTGACTTTGTAGGCTGTTAGGTGAGGCAGCAATATAATGGCGTAATTTAGTTAAACTCCCAGCAATGAGGAAGCAATTCTAGCCTGTTGATGATGATCAACATGGTGGTCAAGCCATCTTCTTTCCTCTGGCTGAAACCTAACCAACTACCATGTATGTGAGCGTGGTCATCTTAGACGACTGGTTCAAGCCAGGACTCCAGCTGACCGCAAGTATCGGTTGAATGGATTCATAGCGTAACCTCCACGGTGACATACAGATAGATGGCTTCATGAGTGTGTCACTGTGCAGAGCCCAGTGACGGTAAAAGGTTAAGAATCTTACTCTTGGGGTTTAATATTTTGTGGTTGCTGTCTTGAAATTCCTAGTAATTGTATCTTTGAATTTGTGTTTTGTAAATAATGTCCCGTGGGACAATGGAGCATGCCCGAGGGCTTGGATTCTTGGTTCGCACAGAGTCCTGCCACCCATAGCCTCCTGGCCTGCCTGGGACAGATTATCAACAGTTTTTCTTCTTTCTTTTAGTGCTTGCAACTGCCTCTTGCCTTCCTTTCCTGCCCAGCCTTCTCTCCCTGCCCCTGCCCAGTGGCCACTGCTGCCTTCCATGTTTTGGGTCTAGTGTGTGTAATAGTTCAGCATCTCAGAGTGGGGCATGGTAGCTGCTGTCCCTGCTCCGGGTACAATCCATGCAGTTTCTAGGTGGGCAAGACGTTGGCTCAACTTTGCTCTGGGTTGCAATACTTTGGGAGTCATCTATCTGCCAGGGGTCGGGCCAGCAAGCCCATAGTATGGAGGGATAGCTTTCCTTATCTTTAGTAGGAACACCTTGCATTTCTCTGGTAGTTGACAGGAGAGGGAATCTTGCAGACAATGAGCCACACCCACGTGCCACATGATGAGATGTGTCTCCCAGCACCTGTGAGGTTCCTATCAGTTCATACCAGTGAGTATTCACTGCCAAAGAGGAATGACATTAAAATTTAAAAATGACCATGACAGGTCTCAAGAGAGAACACCTAAAAAGAAAGAAAGAAAACAAAACAAAAAAAGTTTTACATTTAGTACCTCTAACAATTTCTCTATCCCTTTAGGTTTTTGAAGAAGGGAATCCACATTTTCCATTTGCACTAAACCTTGCAAATTATGTAGTCAGCTCTGCCCACAGAATCATGAAAAATAATAAGTGGTTTGTGCTTCTAGCCACTAAATTTAGATATAGTTAGTGTGTTTTGTAGCAAAAGCTACAGATGAGTTTGATGAATTTTGACAAATATACAACCCATGCAATTAACACCCCAATAATGACATAGAATGTTTCCATCACCACATAAAAGTCCTCATAGCCATTTCCAGTCTGTGTTTTGTCATTCATATATATATATATATATATTTTTTTTTTTTCAAAGCATCAGTTGATGACTTTCTTTAGCAGAACACTTTAACACTTTTTTTTTTTAGATTCACCCATGCTTTAGACTATGACAACTTGTATTTTCCAAAGATAGATTTCACAATATCTCCCAACCTACATGTTCTTTTGCACTGTAATTTTGCCACTACTTCATCAAGAGATGGAGTTTGTTCCCACATCCTTTTGAATCCAGGCTGGCCCCGTGACTGCTTTGACCAATAGAAAAAAATTGAAGTGACAGTGTGCCATTTCCAGGTGTGACTCTTAACTGGCTTGAAGTTTTTGCTTTCTGCCATCTAGAAAGCAGTTATTTGTCTGCAAATGGACAGAATTGTAAGATATAAATTTTTTTTATCTTAGCCTATTGATCATATATGTGTGAGAAAATTTATCTATTTCTTTCATTTCTTGTCTGTATCTAGGCACTTAATTTTTCCCAGTATCTATTTTGCCTATCTTTGCAACTGTAACACACTGTCTCAATAACTGTCGGGTTTTTGTAATTATTGAAACTAACTTGGGTAAGTTTTCTTTGATCTTTTATTTTCAGAATGTTTATATATTATAGCTCCTTTGTGCTCCCATTTTAATTTTAGAATTAGATTGTTGATTTATAGGAAACCTGGGTGTCTCAGTCGCTTAAGTGTCTGCCTTTAGCTCAGGTCATGATCCCAGGGTTCTGGTATAGAACCCCGCATTGGGCTCCCTGTTCAGTAGGGAGTCTGCTTCTCCCTCTCTCTCTGCCTGCCACTCCCCCTGCTTGTGCTCTGTCTCTCTTTGTCAAATAAATAAATAAAAATCCTTGGAAAAAACAAATTGTAGATTTATAAAGAGGAAAAGGTTCTGAAGGTTTGTATTCAATTGTGTTCAAATTTCTAGAGCTCTTAGGTGAGAACTGACACTAAAAATACTGAGTCTTCTAATCAATAAATATGGCATTCATCATTTATTTAACTCATTTAGATCTTTTTAATTTCTCTTATCAGTGTTTGTAATTTTTAGAGTACAGTTCTCCTCACATTAAATATATATATATATATATGTATATATATATATATATTCCTAGATACTTTAAGTGTTTAATTTTTTTAAGTAGTTTATGTTTGTTTTGGTTTCTAATTTTTTGGTTGTAATATATGGCAATCCAAACTATTTATTATATTGTCCTCTGCCATATGACCTTACACCATTAACTTAATAATTCAAACATAAATTCCTCAGGAATTTCTACATATAAAATCATGGCATCTGAAAATGCATATATTTAATTTTTTTACTATAAATTGTAAGCCTTTTATAAAACTCGATTAGAAATTTGAGAATTTAAGATATCAATGAACTATAAGTAGGTATCATAAAAATTATGCTTTATGTTAAAAAATATAGAAGAAAATGAGGGAATAAAATAAAGTCCAATTAAAGAAATGGTGCAGACTTAATTAGAAAACTATCAAATAAAAATTCAATAAAAAAACACAGTCATTAAAATTAAAAATTAAATGATGGATGAAATGATAGACCTGAATAAATTACTGAGAAACTAACAGAGAAGACACTGAAAGTAAGAGTTAAAAAACCATAAATGATTAAATGGAAAAATTGGAGATATCGCTAAGAGACAGACAAGAAGAGAAAAAAGAGATCACAGAGAAGCAATATTTTTCAATGTTTTATTGGGAAAATTCAAGTACAGAGAAAAGTTCAAAAGCTTGCAGAGCAAACACTTTTATGGACCATTTCAATAATTATTAACATATTCCATAAATTAATTTCCATGTCTCTGTGTCTCTCTCAATCTTTTCACTTATCTTTCTATTGCTGAAAAATTTCAAAGTAACATAAATAACAGTGACACTTTATAATTCCGCATTCATCTTCTAACAGTTATTCGTCACAAATTAGAAAATATAAAATCATTCCCTAAAATATAAAATCCATTGCATATTTAAACTCTCTCTGTCTTTTTCCACCAAATACCTTCTATAGCTGCTGCTTCATTAAAAGGTCATATAAAGTTTCACGAATTATATTTGGATTTTATAGCTCCTTGGTCTCTTTTAATTTAGAATGGTTCTATCATCTTCGAACTCTTACTAAGTGACTTTTTTGAGAAGAGGTCAGTGGAGCTTTACAGTATACATTTCACAATCTGGATTTGTCTGTATATATTTATCTGCTTTTTGACTCTTTTTATTAATTACTATTTTCTGTATACTGGCCATTTTTAAGGTTTGATTCAATATGAGTTAAATTGTTCCGGCAAGAAGTATTCATAGAGGGTGCCTGGGTGGCTCAATCCGCTAAGAGTCTGCCTTTTGCTCAGGTCGCTATCTCCTGGGATCAAGCCCTGCGTCAGGCTTTCTACTCAGCAGGGAGTCTGTGTCTCACCCTCCCAGGCACCCTGAGACCTTTCTTATTAATTGGAGTTTTTTTACTATTGTTTTATGTTATCATTTTATTTTTGTTCAATATGAAGCATAATTTTTATGATACCAATCTATTGGTTTTAATACCTTAAATTCTCAGTGCTCTAATACTCATATTGTACAGTGCTTAAAGTTTAGAGTGATGATATATTTCTTCACTTGCTTGGTGGATGCATAGATGCTTTCCTTCCAAGAGAATTCATTATGCTGAACACCTCTGAGGATAAAACATTAAAAATTTTAAATAAAGCTCTAAACCAACAACTTTGCAAAGCATAGATACAATATCAAATTTCCCAGAAAAAAATTACTTATCAAAACTTACTCTAGAGTAAATATAAAATCTTAATAACTTGATAAAAATTGAGGTAACAAATGAAATTGTTAAAATCTAGTCACGATTTAGCTCTAGATTATTTTACAAAATTCTTACACTCAAGAATGCAATAATTCTGATTAAATTTTAACTAATTCTAGGAAAGGCAGATAGAGAGGAAAAGTTCACAGGGAATTTCGACTATATAATGTTTTATTTCATTAAAAACTCTGAAAACAGGGGCGGTTTTCATTAAAAACCCACAGGTGGCTCAGTGGGTTAAAGCCTCTGCCTTCCGGTCAGGTCATGATCTCGGGGTCCTGGGATCGAGCCCCACATCGGGCTCTCTGCTCAGCAAGGAGCCTGCTTCCCCCTCTCCCTCTGCCTGCCTCTCTGCCTACTTGTGATCTCTCTCTGTCAAATAAATAAATAAAATCTTAAAAAAAAAACCTCTGAAAACAAATGACAACATCTGAAGATTTAACATAGCTCAATTTGGACACCCATGAGTATGTGCAAGTTTTGTCTGTACCCATATATTTGAAATAATTCCATAACAGTGATGTGCAATAAATGATAGCATGATTTAGAATATAAATATATTTGATATTAAAATTGGTTTTATATTTTATAAAGAGTACACTATTCATATTATATATCACCGTTACTTTGCAACTACAACCATTTTTGATTTACCTAAAGTAGAAAACAATGTTATTCAACATTGTTATTCCTGGAAAGTTATCATGAGCGATGGACATTTTCCAATTGACATCTATTTTCTAAATTGGGCTGGCATATCACCTATGACTCTGAAGCATCCACTTTGATCCAGATAAAAGAAGCCAAGAAAAAGTCTAGTTTTCAGCCTTTCAATGACTATCTATAAAATGATGTAGTAGGGCTACATCCAAACCCTTCCTAAGGGTTTTCTACCACTAATTATCTCTGAACTAGCTATTTATTGAACTAGCTATTATTTTACATGTTTTTATTACACAAGTAATTGTGACTATTGTAGGAATGTTAGAAATGTATATTTTTACCTTTAAAAATTGTTAGATAATATAGAAGTTAAGAATGCACTTTGCAAATGAGCTGTGTAACTCCATTACTAGCTATCTGATGTCAAAGTTATCTTTATATCTATAATACCATCTACCTCATGTAATGGTTTAGAGGATTAAATGTGAAAAAAAATGCATGTACAAGTACTTAGCTGATTGTTGGCATAATAGTGGCTGATCAATAAATACAATTCAAGAGTCATTATACCTAGGTGGTGCTAATATATATATTACATAATATATGTATGTGTATATATATATATACACACACACACATTACACACATATATAGTATTATAAAACATAATACTAATTCACATATAGCATATACATGTTAATTCATATTCTGTATTATTATATAAATATATATATGTAATATTAAGCCAAAATAAGGTTTAAGCTCTTTTGGGGAGAGAAATACCAGAAAGGTAAGCTTGAGGGGAAAATAGGGAAGGGGGAATATAACAGGGATTTAGGAAAAACAAGTACATGAGAAAGCATTACCAGTCTGTCCAATGCTTCACATCAAATTACACCCAGTTGCTTTGTTTTACCTAATGTATTCAGATAACCTGTTTGAAGCCTAGAGAGTCTCAAAACAGTATGAGGAGACAGGGGTACAGATAAAGAGAAGAATTTACGCATGATCTCCATGCCATGCTCCATCTTCCAGAGATCATCAAAGTTAACACATATGAGGGGTTAACTCCTGCAGACATATCTGGTGGGTTACTCAGACTGTCCAGCCAGTAAACAGCCGAGGTCTCCACAGGTCCAGTCCAACCGGTGCAATTATCTGGACTTGGTGATGATAGCAAACCTTCAGGCCAGGTCCAGCTGGAAAGCAAGGTGAATGTTGAGGGTGATGGTGTTTGGGGAGAAGAGCTGTTGGCCAGAATAAGTGAATATGGACCAGTATTTTAACTGAGTCTATTATACAATCATGGTCCACATAATTTTTCCCCAAATCTGTTTATTTTTTCAGTGTTACAAGATTAATTGTTCATGCACCACACCCAGTGCTCCATGCAATATGTGCCCTCCTCAATACCCACCACCAGGCTTGCACAACCCCCACACCCTCCCCTCCAAAACCCTTAGTTTGTTGCTCAGAGTCTCTCATGGTTCATCGCCCCCTCTGATTTCCCCCCCTCATTCACCCTGAAACCTTTTTTTCCTGTTCAAATATACACTAGGCAACATTTTTTTTTTCTACATTGAAGAAAATTCAACTGTAATAATATGCCTGTATTTTTCAATCATTGAACTTTGTTGGGAGCATTTTTTAGCATTTTCTTGCTATTATAAACATTTCAAGCAAATACTCTTGCTACCAAATCTTTGTAGTCAGTTTCTGGGTGTGGATAAGCTGTCTCAGGTGCTATATATACATTTTAAATGATAAGAATGTTGTCAGTTTTTCCTCCTTCCAGACTGGTTGTGCCAACTGACACTTGCTAAGTCGTTATTGAGTTTACCTGCTTACTACAAACTTGATTCTCTAAGCTTTTAAATAATTTTTAGCTCTATTTAACTTGGAAAAATGCAGAATACAGTGGTTTTTCACTGTATTGTTTATTTGAAGTGATTTTGCATTATTTTCAAAATTTTATTGCTTACATATTTTTTCTCTTAAAGTGTTTTACTCCTAAAGTGTTTATTTCCCATTGCCACTGAAACATACTTTTATATTTAAGAATTTAAATTCTTTGCAGAAACTTTTCTGCATTAGTCAGTTATTAGTCTTTTCCTTTTTACTAATGGTGATTATGCTATGGAGGTCTATTGTTTTTGCTGTTATTATTGATAGTAGATGTAACTTTTTTTTCTTATGGTTGCTTTTAATTGTCATGTTTAAATTTTTTCACACCCTTATGAAATTAAACATTTTCAATTTATTGTTCTTATTAAATTTAGTATAATTTAATTTATACTCAAAAATATTTAATAAACTTAGATTTTCTGTTGGCATATGTAGCATAGTGATTAAAAATTATACATTACTAGTAACATTATTTATTAAATAACTTTTTTACATGCAGTTTTTAATGTCACCTTTATCCTATTCTGTTTCCTAACATATATCTGCATCTCTTTCTGGGTTTTTTACTATGTTAAATTTATCTATCTACTCCTGTGTCAGTATAGATACTTTTTTTATACTGTGTAGTTTTTTTTTTTATTTTATACTGTGTAGATTTTAATGTATGGTTAATTTTCTTTATTAATCTTTTTAAAACTTCTTAATTTTTTTTATTCCAAGTATTATTTAAATCTTCTTGACTAAGTCTCTGAAAACCTCACTGACTTTGATTAAAATTAATAGTATAAATTAAATGAGAATAATTGACTTTTTTACAATACACAGTATTTCCATCTATGAAGAAATGTGTTTTTTTAAGTAACATAATATATACTGATGAGAGGATATTCAGCCTTGGTCTTTACTTGTTTTGTCTTCTTTTTAATATTTTAAGTATTTTACATTCTGTTGTTTGTTTTGTTATATATTTCATTAGAATTCCTGGTGCAGTGCATGGAATACTGTGAAAATCTGGTGTATGCTCACACATGCATATTCTTGGAAATGGGTGAAGGTTGTTACCACGGGTAACATGGGTCAACCCTTGACAAGTGGAAGATGAAAGACAGTAAAAAAAAGTATTTTTTATCAGTGAAACTTCTATAAAGATGAATAAAATAACTTTGAATTTTCTAAGATTAGGGCTTCTCAGTTGATAGTGCGTCTCTATCTAAATGCATTAGCTATCCATAAAAAAATGATGATTTTCATTTTAACTCAACTTTACATAACCACCTTAAAGATCCTGCAGCTTGTCAAGTATAGAAAGGGAGGTAGAGTCACTATGTTGTCCATTTTGTTGTTATTGTCACTGTACTTGGTAATATGTCCTGATCACCTCCATACCTTTGCCTTTAGTAGTCACTTGATCTAGAGGCTAGCAGTAATAATTTTTTTAAAGATTTTATTTTATTTATTTCAGAGAGAGAGAGAGCATATGAGCGGGGTGAGGGGCCGAAGAAGCAGACTCCCCACCAGCAGTGACCCGGATGTGGGGATTGATCCTGGGACTCCGGGATTATGACCTGAGCTGAAGACAGACACTTAACTGACTGAGCCACCCAGATGCCCCTAGCTATAATAATTTCTATTCTTTGTTTCTTTATCTGCCTGTGCTACTATACATTCTAAACATCACTATGATGGATATATGTCCTGTTTCATGGATACTTTGATTCTAGTATGAAGTCTTGCCAGTGTTGAGGATGGACACTCTCACATATGTTCCATCATAAATTTGTCCTTTATAATTTTTATGGATCTTTTCTTTTTCCGCTATGCCTTATACCTACTCTTTCTGGAGCTTTTGTTTAAACTGCTCTCAGCTCTACCCTTTCTTTTCAGGAATACATTTATTTCTCTATACACCTTGCATGATATATGTCACACAGGCCCACAGGTGATCAAATTATAATAGAATAATTTATGCATACAGAACTTATATTGGGGGTGACATGATGTATATAAATAATAAAGATAGGGAATCTTTTTTTACTTTATTCTTACAACTTTCTTGTCCAAGGAATATCCTTTAGCATTCTGTATTTTTCCAATATGTTAAAAGTACAATGGAACCAGGGCGCCTGGGTGGCTCAATGGGTTAAAGCCTCTGCCTTTGGCTCAGGTCATGATCTCAGGGTCCTGGGATCAAGCCCCGCATCCGGCTCTTGGCTCAGCGAGGAGCCTGCTTTGCCTTCTCTCTCTGCCTGCCTCTCTGCCTACTTGTGATCTCTCTCTCAATCTCTGTCAAATAAATAAATAAAATCTTAAAAAAAAAAAGTACAGTGGAACCTCATTTCTCAGGAGATGGTATTACCAAATCTAAATAAAAATTAGAGTTCAGTAGTGTTCAGGCATATGGATGGCAGATGCAAACAGCATTTGACGATCAAGATATAGCTGACATAACTTTAAAGTCATTATCTATTTTGTGAGTCAATCCCAGTTGAAGTACTGGGGATAATCCTGAGTAATGTTCAGTATCTAAAAGTCAGTATCATCACAGCATATTTCTTCAGTAATGAGTAATAAAATATTTATTTAACAAAATAAACACAGGGCTAAAACTATTCTTAATAATTACTATGTGGAATTAAGAAATTGATAATTTTTTATATTTATTTCATTAGGTATTGAACTACATTCAAAGTTAGTCATTCTTTTATTAGCATTTCTTTATATGAACGTTTTACACACCCATCAAAAAAAGCCGACAGGAAGTATAGGAAAAACTAAAAATTCTTAGCAGAGGCTTTTTTATCCATAGCAGCTGTTCCAGGAAGTGACTTGGCTAATATTACTCTATGAAGCTTTAAACTGACTACACTCAGCAATATCTGAAAGCAAACATTTCAAGGCTACGTGAAATGAATTATTTGTGGATTATGAATATATTTTTCTTAAATTCATTATGACGATGGTACACAGACTAAAGATTTAAATGCCATGTAAGTACTTTCAGACTTAATGATTGCATCTTTTTTCACTTTTGTAATCTCTCTCCCTTCTTCCTTTTTCTTCCTACCCAACGGGAGATTTATAATTAATACACACTATGTTTATGTCTAAAATCCACCTTGAATTATTTCTGCTTGTGGTATCAGTGTTAATTTTTCCCATTAAGTATAATGTGTAATAAATCCGTCCAATTTGTAAGAAAGGTCATTCTATCATTCATGCAAGAAAAAATTGATTTTATATAAATTGATCTATTTCTGGAATCCCTATTCTGTTATATCAATACTATACTTACTTCACTATTTAAACAGAAATAAGTCTTGAAATCAGGTAATTGAAGTCTTAACAACTTTGTTCTTCTTTTCAGAATTGATCTAGATATGCTATGTCCTTTTTTTCCCATCAAATGATATACTCAGGATTAATGCTTACGTAAAACTGCTGAGATTATGAATGGAAGTAGTTATGTCTATAGATCAAGTTGCTACAAATAATATCTTAAAAGTATTGATTTTATAATTCAGGAAAGTTATATATCTCTACATTTATTTATTTCCTCTTTAATTAACCTAAGGAATACTTATACAGATTTTAGTATAGAGTTAGATAATCTCTATTTCTAATAGGAGTATTTATTCTATTTTCATGTATACTGTCACTGATATTATCATATTTAGATCTACCAATTTTTGTCTATTTTATGTTTGTCCTGTTGGTTTTGTTCTTTGTTTCTCCTTATCCTGCCTTTTTATAAGGGGATAGAATGTTGTTTTAGGACCTCTTTCTATTTCCACTGTTAGCTTTTTAGGTATACCTCTATTTATCATTTTTATTGGCTGATCCGGAAGATGCTATACACACCTTAAGCTTACTACTGTCAAATTATAGTAACTAATATACCAGTCACTTAAATTTTTCTCAGATATTTCAATAATGTTTTTCCATTAAATTTTCGTTTAAGCGTGTTATATGCTTAAAATGCTGGTACATGGAGTTATAACTTTAACTTCATTTTTCAGTTGCTGCTGCTACTTAGCACATAACAATAAAATTGATTTTTGTCAATTAGTGTCATATCCTGTCATCCTTTAAAATTCACTTACTAGTTCTAAGTTTTTTTTAAGTTACAATTTTCTGTGTAAATGTTATTGATAAATAATACATTTTACTCCTTTTTTGATTCTTATGCTTTTTATTTCTATTTCTTTCTTTTTGCATTAGCTAGAAACTTCCATATAATGTCAATAAGTAATGATCAGAATGGACATCCTTTTCGTGTTCCTAATCGTAAGGGGAAAATATCACTATTGCTACAGCTATAAATATTTGGTAGATGCCCTCCATTAAATTGAAGAAGTTTCCTTCTATTTCTAGTTTGTTATGAGCTTACTTTGTATTGTTAATTCCCTTTAGGTAATACATTGGTATTTTTCTCTGGCTGCTTTTAAGTTTTTAAGTTTTCAGCAGTTTGTCTACGTTGTTCATAGATGGGGTTTTCTTTGAATTATCATGTTATAAGTTTGCTGAATTTCTTGGTGTTAAATTTAGAATTTTCCTCAATGGTGAGAAATTTTTAACTATTAATTTTTTCTATTGCCTTTGCTTCATTCTCTCTCTCCTTGTTTTCTGTAGCTCTAATTATGCATTTGGTCTACCACAGATATTTTCCTACAGATGACTGAAGACGTTATCACTTTATTGCAATCTGTTTTTTTCCCTCATTTGCCATGGCAGATTAGTTTCTATTAATTTATCTTCTATATTACGAACACTTTCTTTTACTTTTTCCAATTTGATGTAAGCTCACGCAGTGAAGTTTTCATTTTAGATAGTATAATTTTCACTTTAGGAATTTATACTTTTTTACAGTTTTCATTTTTTTCCCTATAATTCTCCATCTGTTCACTCATTGTGTCAGTATTTTGCTTTAGGTCCTTAAGCATATTCATAATATTGCTTAAAAGCCACTGTCTGTTAATTCTAACAACTGTATTTTTTTTTGCAGTTTCTACTTATTTTCATCTTCTCTATTGGTGTTCATTTTTCTCTTCATATTTCTATTACTTTTAATTGCATGCTGTATATTTTGGATAATGCATTATAGAGTTCCTAATTCTGTTATCTTTCACTGAAGAATTTTTATTATCATTTTAGTAGGTTTTCAGGTTTGGCTACCCTTAACTTCCAAACTCCACCTCTCTTCAAAAGTAGGGGAACAGCAACTGAAACTTTTCTGAAGTTTTCTGAAGTCTGGAATTTGCAAAAGTTACTTTGTTCCTGGAACTTGAACTTCTCTCTGTCTGCTTTTACTTGCAGACTTCTTTGGGTTTCATTTTCAGGAAAGTAATGCATGCTTATCTATAAATTGATCAAGCAGTGTAAATAATAATTAACAAGATGGTCTATAATAAACCAAGTTTTGGGGCTCGGCTTTCTCTGTAGTATCTGAATATTAGAAGGAGGTTGTAGGCAGATTAAAAGAGGGTTTTTTTTCTGATAACTCAAAGTTTGTTGCAAACCTAACATTGAGAAATGAGTATAAAAGACTAATCTTTCTATAGATTTTTCCTTTTCGAAATGGATTTGAGGGACACCAGGGTGGTTCAGTCAGTTAAGCTTATGCATCTGCCTTCAGCTTGGGTCATGATCTCAGGGTCCTGGGAACAGTCTACATCAGGCTCCCTGCTCAGCGGGAGCCTACTTCTCCCTCTCCTTTTGCCCCTCCCCCTGCTTGTGCTCTCTTACTGTCAATCTCTCAGATAAATAAATAAAATCTTACAAAACAAAAACAAAAACAAAATGTATTTGAGTACATTCCAGGAAAGGTATACGGCTAAGTTAGGAAACTTACTCAGAATGCCCAATATAAATTTGATATCTATATATCTATATAGATATAGGTATATAGATATATCTGGAAGAAAAACTGTACTTAGTATTTTGCAATAATAAAATATTATTTTGATATTAATTTTTGGAGTGGAAT
This sequence comes from Nasua narica, assembly GCA_028533885.1. NCBI lineage: Eukaryota > Metazoa > Chordata > Mammalia > Carnivora > Procyonidae > Nasua > Nasua narica. The sequence goes on from CM052797.1 coordinate 76,475,619, forward strand.
AAATATTGAATTATAGTACACATTTAAAATTAATTTTTATAGATTAATTATAATAGTTACACTGATGCACATTCATCCTTGCTAGATATGAGTCAAAATGATTAATTATGCAACAAATAATTATAAACTGGGTATAAACATTTGTATGTATCAAAATTAAACTAAATTGATTGATTTTGGCATAAAATAAATATTTAAACAGCCTGATATCCACTAAAAATTTAAACTGCGTTATAATGCGTTCAAATATTTTTCCTAAAGATTTTATTTTTCCTCCTTCGGTATGTGTTGCCCTCACTGATTAAAAGACAGTCCTCTATTTATTCTACTTCACCTTTCCTTTTTATCCTGGCTGCTGCTAGTGTTCTTTAATGATGCACATTATTAATACTGACAGGAACTTAGACAAGTATAAATCGGATACTCGTGTGGAAGATAAATTTGTAAAGTCAAGTTATCATTATTTCATAATTTATTACCTAGGTAAAAAGCTGCTACATGACATCTGGTTGATTTTTTGTAACACAGTTTTAATAATCAGATATTAGTTGCATATTGACTTTTTTTTAAAATAAGCGAGCTATATCATTGATGTGTAAAAGTTAGAAAGCAGGAACAGTTTTAAAGTAACAAATTTCTGGGCCATAGAAGGGTAAGACAATTAATGATGAACTTTTGCTGATTCATTTGTCTTCTTTGATCAAATAACGTAAGTGTTGTGATTTATTATAGGAAAGTACCAGGGGAAAATACTTCCATTTTTTTTCTCTTGCCAAACATCAACTGTTGATAGGCTAGCTGAAGTCACATTTATCAATTTCTACTCTGCTGTGAGAAAATTCTATTGAATTATAAAGTATCACAGATTTATTAAAACTACTAGAGTCACAGATATAGGCTTTGAGGAAAAGAAAGTGTGCATTTATCAGTATTTGTTTACTTTTCTTTGGTCTCATTCTCCTGACACCTGCAGTTACTTGATGCCAACAATAATTCTGCCTTCCTTCACCTGAAAGTATAAATCTTTAGAAGAGGCAAGACGAATTCAATAGCATTTAGCCCAGTTACCTGTGTTGTGTTTGTTGGTCTCTGATCAATTCTAACTACAGAGTTTTCATTTTGTTCTTGAGATTTCACCATTTTCCTGTTTCACCTCACAAAACTCAATCCAAGTGCTCATTCATTTTACCAGTTTTATTGGAAGAAATTTAAGTTATTCTCTCCTAATCAGTTCTGTGAATTTAGGTTTGTAAAACCTACTAATCCCCGCGTCTATGCTGTGTAGCCATTTACTTAACACTGATTCAAATCATCTTTATTCTTTCATGGTTAGTTTTTTGGGAGAGAGGTTGTTTTTTAAGTTATAAAATACACATGACATAAAATTTACCATTATAACCATTTTAAGTGTGCACTTTAGTAATAATAAATACCCTTACACTGTTGTCCAACCATCACCACTGTCCATCTGCAGAACTTTTTCAGCCTCACAAACTCAACTCTGTACACATCAAACAATAACTCCCTGTTTCTTCCTCCCCCAGTCCCTGATAATGACCGTTTTTGCTTTTTGTCTCTATGAATCTGACTATCTGAGGTACCCCAGTTAAGTGGGATCATACAGTATTTGTCTTTTTGTGATTGACTGATTTCACTAAGCATATCTTCAAGGTTAATGAAAGGTGTAGCATATATCAAAATTTCATTCTTTTTGAGGCTGAATAATATTACATTGTATGCAATACACCACATTTTGTTTATCTGTTTACCTACTGGTGGACATTTGAGTTGTTTCCACCTTTTGACTATTGTGAATAATGCTGTTGTGAACACTGGTGTGCAAATATCTGTTTGAGTCTCTGCTTTAAATTCTTATAAGCGGAATTGCTGGTTTATATGGTAATTCTATGCATAGGTTTTTGAGGACCTGCCATATTCATATTGTCTTCCACAGAAACTACATCATTTTACCTTATCAACAGCGAAGTACAACTGTTCCAATTTTTCCACACCTTTACTAACACTTATTTTCTCTCTCTTTTTTTAATAATAGCCAGCATAATAGGTGTGAGGTGGTATCTCATTGTCTTTTTGATTTGTATTCCAAAATGATTAGTATCATAAATAGTTTTAACTGAATATTACATTTTATGCTTAGTGTTTAATTGAGCACAAAATTATAGGAACATCTTGATCTCAAAGTATTTTAATACTTAAATATTCAGCCTAAATTACCATCGGCATAAATGATAGTTATACATTTAAAGAGGAAAACTAGGTATTTATAAATAATTCCAAGTCATATTACTTACCTCCTTGCATTGAGGGAAATATGTTGACACTGTTCCAAAGATTAATCTGATAGTTACTATATAGATAAATGTATGGTGGAAATATAAGAGACTTTGGGATCAAACAGATATGTCTTAAAATCTGCTTCTGGTATTTCCTAAATATGAGGAACTAGGCCAATTATTTAACCACCCCAGTCTTGATTTCCTATTCCAAAAATTAATAATAATAAAAATAACTATATCATAAGGGTTGGAACAGAGATTCTTGGAATAGCTTGGATTATTCCTCCGTAAATACTGAAATCCCTCTTCTTTGGGCAGAGTATAATTCCCCACATTACTGGTGTTGGGCCTGGCTAGGTCAGATGTTTGGCCAATGAAATATTAGTAGATATATTTCAAGCAGGCCTTAATGAGCTTATACAGTTTGGCTCAGCTCTTATGATTATACCGTTTGTTAGGAGACTGCTATACTCCAATTATCTACTGGTTGAAGAGTTATCTACTGGTGAACCCTGAAGTAAAGTAAGGACTCTGGCTAATAATGTGCCAGTGTAGGTTAATCAGTTTCTAACAAATGTACCACTCTGGTGGGAGATGTTGATACTGTGATAAGCTGTGCATATGTCGTGGCAGCAGGTATATGGGAAATCGCTGTACTTTACTCTCAATTTTGCTATACTGCTCTAAAAATCTTCATTAAAAAATAAATTTGAAAGAGATTATTATAACATTTTCTTTATCACATGTTAAATAACAAGATCCATTAGTGAGTTGATAAAATATGTACCATAATTTTAAAGATGTGATCAGAGTAAGCAATATGTTTAAATATAGGGGCGCCTGAGTGGCTCAGTGGGTTAAAGCCTCTGCCTTGGCTCAGGTCATGATCTCAGCATCCTGGGATCGAGCCCCGCATCGGGCTCTCTGCTCAGTAGGGAGCCTGTTTCCCCTTCTCTCTCTGCCTGCCTCTCTGCCTACTTGTGATCTCTCTCTGTGTGTCAAATAAATAAAATATTAAAAAATAAATATATACAATATCTGTAATGTTATGAAAATATATGATTTCTATTGGTGAAAAATATGCTGAAAATGTTAATACTACTATGTTGCATTGTCTATATTTAAGACCAAAGGACGTATAAATTGAAGTAAAGAGTTTAGCAAAAATAAAGAGCAAGCTCTTTAACTTCCTTGTAGGTCAATTTCTCCTTCTACTAGCTGATGTTTCCGGTTATTAAATAGAACATCATTTGAAAAGTGCATAGCATGATGCCCTACCTTAGGAATATTTAATTATTATGCATGTATGTAAATCCGTCATAATCACTACAAAAAACATACCCAAATATATTTTTTAAAATATGACCAAGTCTGTGATCAATTACAATTGTAGAACTACCATCACCACAGAACAAATAACATAGCGTGTTGGAAGTCTAGCAACTCTGAAGAATTCTAGGGAGAATTTAGTCCTAACTGAAGATTAAGAAATTCTTCTTGGTTATAGTGCCTAATAGAATGAAGAGACAACTGGGCATAAACAAGGAGGAAGGTTGGTGGAGTGTACACATAGGAAAAAATAACTAGAAGTTTAAGGTTGCAGTATAGACATATTAGTTTTGAGGAGGTGAGAGTAAGAAGTCAAGTTATTGTTTTTGTGACAAATTCTGGTGAATATAAAGATAGGATATTTGGGGTTGTTTCTGTAAGTAATGAGGACTCATGGACCATATGTTCAAATTTGTGTCCTTGGACAATTATAATTGTTAGAGTTTGGATTCAAGTCTGAAAAGGGTTAGGTATTTATAGGAAAATTGCTCATAAGTCTGCAAAATCAGAAAAGAGATAATGAAACTTGAAACATGGAATAGGATTGTCAAGGAAGTCACCAATGACAGACATATATAAACTCAACCCCCGCTTATTACAAGTTTCTTCATCTTACAAAATTATTCCCATGGCTTTTTGCCTCCCTATGTGTTTAGCAGTATATGCACACACACATGAACAACATACTTACAAAGGTATATCCCAAAATTTACATCTATAAATGTCATGAAAATTTCCTACTTTCCGTATATATTAAATGTATATTATGTATCTCACATAACAGGATATAGTATCATGACAAGTTTTCTTTTGCAGTTTTTCATTAATTATAAGAGGAAATAAGAATAGCACTTTGATTGAAACTCATAGTCACTAGGAGACTGAGATTAAATAATATTTGCCTAATATTATTCAAATATCAAATAAAATTTTAAGTACATCTTGAAATCTCAACTCAGCATAACTCCAATTGAAGTAACTTTTCAATTTGAATTTTAAGTGCTTAAAGTCTCTGTTCCTAGCAGGATACTAAAGTATTAAATTTTATCTGAGATGGAAGCAAGTGAGAAGGCTAAAAATCAGACAAGTCACCATATAATCTGATCTCTGAGGAAGAGTATAGAGAACAAGGAAATAAGTATGGATTTAAGGACATTTGACAACTTGGATTAGTTTTGTGGGGTTTTCTTCCCCCAACCATGGTGTGAAATCATCTCCTCTCTGAAGACAAAATAAATATATCACTACTTACCATATGATATTGTTTTAAGGGTTGAAAAATTAATGTTGGCAAAATATATTCGTGTATGTAGCTCACAGAAGACTTTCAAAGGTTTAGCTAGGAAACCAAATCCTGTAAAACACTCTCACCCACAATATCATCCAATCCAATCCATGCAAGCTATTTACCACATTTCCACTGCAAGTCTTTTCAGACAGAAGTAAAAATTGAGGAAATACTTCAAAAAAAAAAAAAAAGAAGAAGAAAAGAAAAGAAAAAGAAAAAGGAATGACAGCAGGACAAAGATTGATCAAATCTATCGACAGAATAAGAAAGCCCACCCTATGTGTTAAAATACTGAAAAAGTTTATTAATAGGTCAGAGCACTTATTCAAAGGGTAACTTAGTACAGTACAAGAAAAAAAAGAAAATTAAACATGTAAAGAAACATAATACTTCCCAAATTTTCTTCAAAACAGTTACTTAAATGAAGAAACCATACCTTGATACACTAAAGGAAAGGTATGCTTGTAGAACTTAAAACCTGATAAACTTGTCATCTCGGTCCACAGAAATGCAAAAGTGCAAACTGTCTTCAGCTATATAAACTGTATTTGTTTATATAAAACATTAAAAAATTAAAGAGCAAATGAGAATCCCAACAATTCAGCAAATGATCCCCCCACACACAATGGCAAGGTAGAAGGGATATATAATTCAGCACTCACAGTGAATTAACTATTCTCCCTATTTGTTCAAAGCAAAATCAAATAGGGATCCCATTTAGATTTCTTTTTTTCCTTTTTGCAAAAATAATGAAATCCCTTAAGGAGAAAACTCAGATGAAGAGGACCAAGGTCTGGAATGCTCCAAAATATGGAGATGAAACAAGAAACAGAAGCCACAAAGTAAACGGTAAAAAGAAATATGGAGATTGAGGGAAAAAAAACCGTGAAGTATAAGCCAAAGAATCCTTAGAAACAATTATCCTAAAAGGGAATATTGTTATTGCAAATGCTGCTCAAAGACAAATTAAGATGTGGACATAGAAATAATAATTGAATTATGATAAAATGCCATTCGATAACATTTTTATCAGAATCATTGGGGACAAAAATCAACTAAAATGAATAGGAGAAAATGGGTGACTAAGAAGGAAGACAGTGATTCAGACCAGTCCTTTAGGCTTTCCTTAATGAGTCATTGCCACAGACAAAAAAAGCACTAGAACAAATAAATAAAACATAATTTCAACTCTCAAGAAACTCATAATTTAGTGGGTGTCCAATTCACTAAATCCCTCTTAATGTTTTTAGGCTTTTTACTAGTTATAGAGAACATGGCTCACTGGGGACACAAAGAAGGACGTTATTAACGTAATTTAATTAAGTATTTTATTGTCTCTGAAGACGAATGGTGAATAAAGTATATTCTACCTCCTGTCAAACTTAAAAATATATTACTGGCTTAACTTCTATTTGTAGCTCTGTCACTGATTAGTGCATTTACATTTCTTTTGAATAAATTTTCACCACGTGTATTTTTAGCTTTTGATAATAAGGATTTATTGGACTATATTTACTATATAATATTGCCTTTTATTTTATTTTCCTTAACCTCTATATTTTCTTCCATTTCTCTTATTTTGTATATTATACTGAAGTATTGTACTGAATTATACCTATCAGCGTGGTCAAATCTTTTGTCCCATATCATGATAGAGTTCATGATCAATTATTATGCTTTTAGTTTAAGAATAAGATTATATAGATGTTTTTGAAATACAATTCTGTTTTTTAAGACTTTATTTGGGAGGGAACACAGAGGGAGAGTGAGAGGGAGAAGCAGACTCCCCACTGAGAAGACCCCCTGACACAGGGCTCCATCCGAGGACGGTGAGATCATGACCTGAGCCAAAGGCATATGCTTAACTAAGCCACCCAGGCACCCTGAAATATGATTCTTAAATGAACTTAACAAAGTGATTTTTGTGAAATGACTGAAGGTAATATTAGCATACAATTATTTATCTCTTCTCATAGGTAGCTAGAGAGAAATGTCTTAATAGTGTTATGTTTCTTGTTAAGCCATATGATAATTATATATTGAACCCTTGCCCAGTCAATTAAGCTCTAAGCACAGTCTATTTAACAAATACATCTGGTATTTCATGTTTTTTTCCCAAAGAGTAATCTCAGTAATAGGATACTGCATAAATTGATAAGAATAAGTCATGGCCCTTAAAAATGACATTATCATCCATTTACCTCATATGGAAAACTCAGAAAACTCATAAATAGTTAAAACTCAATTATACTTGTCAAAATAAATTAACCAAATATGCTATTTTTACATATATTTTGGTGTATTTACTCAATTGCGTTTTACCAGTATCAGTACTTTACAACATTTTTTAACATTAATGTATATAAGGCATTATTCTTAAATTTTGCACTTAAGATTTTTTTTTAATTTTATTTTTACTTATTTTTTTAAAAAGATTTTATTTATTTATTTGACAGGGAGAGAGACCACAAGTAGGCAGAGCAGCAGGCAGAGGGGCACCTAAGATTTTTTTTTTAAAGATTTATGTATTTATTTTAGAGGGAGAGAGAGCACGAGTGGGAAGGGCAGATGGAGACAAAGAGGGAATCCCAAGCAGACTCCACACAAGTGTGGAACCCATCATGGGGCTCAATCCCACGACCCTGAGATCATGACCTGAGCCTAAACCAATAGTTGGACACCTAATCGACTGTACAACCCAGGCAACCCAGTGCCTAAGATTTTTATTGTTAATCCTGTTTTGCTTTTTTTCCTAAAAGTTAATTTTATTAAGTAGTCAACATTTTTCCCAATATAACTGTAATAGGCAAAACTTATCCTAACATTTAATTGGCTAGCCGCTTTTTTCACACCTGTATAGAGTTGTTACTTCTTCTGAAAATGGAAGTTGTTTCTTCATCTGAAAAATGGGACTTTTAAAAATTGAGTGAAATTCAGTTTCAGCTAAAAAGAAGTCATCCAAAATAAACTAGCTAATGTCTGGTCTAGTTGTAATGCCACGGTTTTGATAAGAACATTCCCCCATCAACACGGCTTAAGTATTTCCCATGTTTAGTACTTTTTAAAAAAATATTTTAGTTATTTATTTGACACAGAGAGAGATCACAAGAAGGCAGAGAGGCAGGCAGAGAGAGGGGGAAGCAGACTTCCCGCTGAGCAGAGAGCCTGATGCGGGGCTGAATCCCAGGACCATGAGATCATGACCTGAGCTGAAGGCAGAGGCTTTAACTTACTGAACCACCCAGGCACCCTCCATGTTTAGGACTTAAATTGTGTATTAATTATGTTAACCCTTTAGCAGCTCACCACAGAACTTTAGTCAAAGCTCTGGATATCATCATCCAATCCCTTTATCTATGAATCTCGTTGTTTCCAACACCTATGCATCACACAAAGCTCTGAAAGAATTTTGTAATTTTGATATTATCCAGGCATTTCTGTTTTAGTCTCACTATAAATATAATTGCTTATCACTGGTTGTATGTCAAAATAGTAGAACATAAAATATAAATCTTTTTATGTTATGCCTCTGTCAAGTTTCTCTAAGGCTCTCCCTTCTCAGAGTGAAGGTCTATGTGTTTGCCATGACCTAAGAGCCCTTCTTGGCTCTTCATTTTTAATCTGTTCTTATCTGTAACTCCTTGCTTGTTTTTACTGTCTTCCACCCACACTCTTCTCCTTCCTGTTCCTTGAACACATTGGGCATATTTGCTTTGGTCTTTGTTCTTACTCTTACCTCTCTTTGACTATTCTTTCCCTAGGTGTCCACACAGCTAGCTCCTTTACTTCCTCCTGGTTCTTAATTGAAAATCACTTAGAAAACCTTACTTGAAGTGTTAACAACACATCTGGCATTTCTTATCCTTTTTCCTTATGTTCCTCCTTAGCAGTTTGCACTAAATAACAACTATTTAGTTTATGTTATTTATTTTCTTTGTCTCCCTGTAGAATGTAGACTCCACAAAAGCAGGGACTTTTGCTTGTTTTATTTATCACTAATGGTGTTCCCAACACCTAGCACACTGCCTGACAAATGGTACCTTCTCAACTTACAATATTGTTGTATAGTACCTTCTTAAAGTAAAATATTGATGAAAAAATTAAAATCTCATTTAACTTCACATTTGAAATATATGCCTCAAGAATGTATAAAAAATACATTCAAAAGAGTTGGTGAATACAATGTAAAATACTCCTTAGCTTGTCCTTTTTTCTTCTATTTAAATTTACATCTCATCAAACCACTTATAAATGCTCTCATTTTTATGTAGTAAACCTCTGATTTTTCAACAGTGTTTTGTAGTTTTCATTGGACAAGTCTTTCACCTCCTTGGTTAAGTTCTTTCCTAAGTTTTGGGTTTTTTTTTTTGTTTTTATTTCCTTTTTTTTAAGATTTTATTTATGTATTTGACAGAAAGAGAGAGATCACAAGTAGGCAGAGAGGAAGGCAGAGAGAGAGGGGGAAGCAGGCTCCCTGCTGAGCAGAGAGCCTGATGCGGGGCTCGATCCCAGGACCCCGAGATCATGACCTGAGCCGAAAGCAGAGGCTTTAACCCACTGAGCCACCCAGGTGCCCCTGGAAGAGATGTTTTCAATAATGATGAGGTGAGAAATTGTCAAATGAAGGTGAAAAGCCCAGTAAGATAAATTTTGAAGTATGACCATTGGATATGAACATTAAAAGATCATTAACAGCCTTTGAAGGAATAATTTTATGTAAGGATATGTATGAAAAGGCAGCTAAAGTGGGTTGAGATGTAATTCAGACCTTAAGATATAGAAAAAAATAGGTATAAATAGCTCTTTGGGGAAGTTTGGCAATGCAAAGGTAAAGAATAGGACAAATGAAATAGGCACATTAGAAATAAAGACCTGTCTGGTTTTAAGAAGAGACGAATTTATGTGCACTTGGGTGATGAGGGGCAAGGAGCAGTGCAGTGATTGAAGCTGCAGGAGTAAGCTAAGCATGGTTCCTGGGAAGCTGGAGGAAATGGGCAGGCTCTCATCTAAGCCACAAATCTCTCTGAGGGTCTAACTTCTCTGTAGGAAAAGTGTTATGTATAAGATAAACCCTGTTTTTTTGTTTGTTTGTTTGTTTGTTTGTTTTAAAGATAAGCCCTGTTTTTAAATGTAGTATCTCTGAAATCTAATTTCCTTTCCTGGTATATAACATTTCTACTTTCCTCAGAACAAACTATAGCAGAATTTCTCTTTCTTTCTAGCTTTGCAGTGCTTCAAAGAAACGAGGATATCCTAAACTTAACAAATAAACAAGAACAACAGCAAAAACAACAACAAAAACCAAGGATATCCTTTCTTTTCCTCTTTCCAGTGTAAATTACCACTTCTTCATTTGAGAGTCCCCACCATTTACACACTATTTCTCCCGAATACTCCCGAATTTCTTAGGGAAAACAGACTACTATTTGTAAATGGACTGAAACTCATTCTGTTTCCAGTCCTTTCTTTTTCCCACTTTCTTCCTCATTATGGAATGATTTGTGCCATTTTATTCATGTACAGCTAAGAGTAATATCCCTTCTTTGGTTCCAAATCTGTTATACTACAAATTTGCCTTCCAATTTTATCTTATTTTTTCTTAGGTTAATATGCACTAAAGTTACCACTTATTTTTATTAGATACTTTAATATTAATTATTAAGTTCAAACTTAATTCAAAAATTAAATGATGGTTCATTGAACAATCAAGTATTTCTACACTTTATCAAGCTAAGTTTATATTTTTTTTTATTTTTTTTAAAGATTTTATTTATTTATTTATTTATTAGGAAAGAGAGAGAGTGAGAGAGAGCATGAGAAGGGAGAAGGTCAGAGTGAGAAGCGGACTCCCCATGGAGCTGGGAGCCCGACGTGGGACTCGATCCCGGGACTCCGGGATCATGACCTGAGCCGAAGGTAGTTGCTCAACCAACTGCGCCATCCAGGGGCCCTAAGTTGTATTTTTATAAAAGTCTTAAATTTTGCAATATAAGCAGGTTCTTAATCTTTCAATATGTTTTACAAAATTTTCCATGGATTTACGCATTGCTTGATGTTCTCTGATCTGTTTTCTTTTGTACTATGCTATTTTGGAAAATGCCTGCTTTAACTGTCTGCATCATCTAGGGTGTCTCTCTTGCACAGCTGCCTTTAACTTGTACTGTAATAAAGGGGTTATAGAGGCTTTGTATTTGGACAGGAAAAAGCACTTCTAGATGAAGTCTCAACTGAAAAAAATTGGTTCTAAAATGGGCAGAAATAGTTAACATTATAAAATAACTTTTTTAAAAAAAGACGTTACTTATTTGTCAGAGAAAGAGAGCATGCGCACAAGCTGGGGGAGCTGCAGGCAGAGGGAGAAGCAGGCTCCCCTCTGAGCAAGGAGCCAGACACAGGACTCAATCCCAGGACCCTGGGATCATGACCTGAGCTGAAGGCAGAGCCTTAACTGACTGAGCCACGCAGACATCCCAACTTTTAGCAAATAACTTTTTAAAAACTTCTTCCTTGGCATTAACAGTCACAGTTTTATTGCTTATCCAGTTTCAGCTCTCTATCCCAGAAGATACCACAAATCAAGGGTACGTATGCCTTTGGAAGTTTGTCTTCAGGAAGTGTACCCTAAGATAATCAGAGCATTTGACAATATGTTGTTGTGTAAAAATCATTTCATGCTATTTAAAAATTTGTTATATAGGGGTGCCTGAGTGGCTTAGTGGGTTAAAGCCTCTGCCTTCAGCTTAGGTCATGATCTCAGGGTCCTGGGATCGAGGCCAGCGTCCGGGTCTCTGCTAAGCAGGGAGCCTGCTTCCCCTCTCTCTCTGCCTGCCTCTCTGCCTACTTGTGATCCCTCTCTCTCTGTCAAATAAATAAATAAAATCTTTAAAAAAATTTTTATATATTTATTAATAAAACATTGCATTTTTACAACTTTTTTGAGGTATAATTGATATACAGTTGCACCATTTAATGTGTGCAATTTAATGAATTAAGACATAGGCAAACAACTGTGATATCGTCACCACAATCAACATGATAGACATTCGACAACTTGCAAAGTTTCCCTGTGTCTCTCTGTTGTTTGTGTTGGTTTTTTTTATTGTAAAAATACTTAACATGAGATCTACTCTCTTAAATTTTGAAGTACACAATACCATGTCATGAACTGTAAGTATCAGGTTGTACAGCAGATATCTATAACTCTTTAATCTAGTAAATGTTTGGCTTTTTAAAATCATATGGCAGTTTGGGGTGCCTGGGTGGCATAGTCAGTTAAACATCCAGCTCTCGGTTTTGGTTCAGGTCATGATCTCCAGGTCATGCGTTTGAGTTCCATGTCAGGCTCTGTGCCTAACAGAGTCTGCTTAAGACTCTCTCCCTCTGCCTTTCCCAGCTTTCTCTCCCTCTCTCAAATAAATAAATAAATCTATTTTAAAAAATTAATATGGAAATTTGAAAAAATAATTCATTTTTCTTGTCCATAATTAGTGATTTTTTTTTTTAGAATCAACTAGATCTGGAACTAATGATACTTGGTCACTATTGTATAATATAGCTTAAAAGCCTATTTCAAGGAAAATCAGAGAAAGGCAAAGATTTTCTTATTTCCAGTCATAGCTGAGAACACAGAAAAATAAAAAAGAAATCTATTAAGACACCGACACTCTAATTAAGTACTGAATTAGTGTTCATTTGATTTTTAACATTGAGCTGAACTTTGCCATGAATATAGTGCACCCGTAATCTTTATTGTTGTAATTTAATTAAATGGAAACTAAGGATCCCAGGACTTAAGTTATGAATTACATATTGATTGGATGAGACAAATAACTAGTCAGATTTATGTCAATATGGCAAAAAGCTACTTATTATTATTTATTATCTGATTATTGTTCACATTTCACAACTGAGAAAATAAAAATTCATTGAAATCCTTTTATTATATGTACAAAACACATCACTTAAGTTCTTTATTCAAGTCATTGATTAAAGAACTCTAGTTCAAAGAGGTGAACTGCGCATGGCATTTTGTATCCTCTGAAGAAAGACTCCAAACTTCAAACTGTATGAGCTCACTATATCACGTGGTGAGCAGAGAAAAGGGGGGGAATCTAGATTGACATTTCATTGTGCACTTTTGAAGGACTGGAAAGAAAGAGAACATGCTAAAAGCCTCTATAAATGGAAATATGTCTTTTATAAAGGGATAAGATTCAGGTTGACCTCAGGTTGGCTCTGATCAGAAATACTGAATACAAGAAGATATTGAAGCAAGAGCTTTCAAAGTTTGGAATCAATATTATGGACCAAGAATTATATACACCATTAAACAGTTAGGTAAGTGTGAGACTGAGTGCCCCCCCCCAAAACAACAAAAAGCGGCATTTTCAAGTATAAAACAATTTTGAAAAATTTACCATTCATAATACCTCAAATGACAAAAAGTTAACAAATCAAAAATAAAAATAAAATCAATGGATAGCAAGGAATGAAATAATTGTATATCTAAAAAAATGAGCTCTAAATAAAATAAATCCCAAATTAAAATAATGTAGGACACCTAAAATCAGTTGGTAAAAATTAGAGAGGAGAATTCCTGGGTTTCAATGGAAATGTCTTCAAAAACAACAACAAAAAATGAAATGCATTCAATACAATAAATTAAAGAACTATTTGACTGTACTAGACCAAATAAGGCTGTTTCTTTTCTTCAAAAGAAAAGAAATAAAAGGCTGGAAAGCCAAATTAGAATATAAGAATATAAGCCAAATATTTGCTGGAGTAGTATATAGTCCATATCTTTAGCAAATTTATGTTTTAATATTTTATTATTTTTGAATAATTGATGGCTCCATAAAAAATAAAATTTAATTGGACCTATATGCTAATAATAATTGTATGACTGAAACAGAAGTTATGACATTTTACCAATAAAGAAAGAAAAATAATTATACCTTGCTGTTTGGACCTTTAGTAAAAAATTAAGCACATAATCTTCGCACTCAGTGCACAGATGCAAACACTGAATATTTATCACATGTCATTCTTATTCATTTAGGGGATTGCATTCTATATATGTGAAAGTTTTTAGGTAAAAAATATATTCCCCAGATATTTCCCAAGTATTGTCTCCTCTAAATCATTGATTTTATTATCTATTTTTAAAGGTACTCTCTAAAATATCATATGTATGTATTTATAACAAGATAGCATTTAATGTATTTCAGAAAATTTGATTTTTATTACCAAAACTACTTCAGGGTCTTTTTGTTCTTTCTACCATATAAACTGTCCTCATACAGTCAATAGTTCACTTTGATTGTATATAGGCAAAAATGTTGGGAAGAAAGTTACTCAGTTATATTTAGGTCATTTTTCTCTATAATCAGAGAGAGAAGAATAAAGATAAAACAGAAAAGGTAGAGAAATAACATAGGTGTAAAATATACTACCTATCTTTGATGTTAAAATGTTTGACTAAAATTACATATCAACAACTAACTACTTCTAGTCCTAGTTTGATTATTACAATAATTCAGTTAATACTGTAAATCTTAATAACGTTTTTTATGACTAGCTTTTATTTTGTAAAAAAAATTAATGTCATTCTTAGGAAAGAATATTATAAACTTAATATTTATTAAATGGTGACATAAAGGAGGAAGTTACACTAAAATTTTATCTAACACTAATAAGCAGTCTTTTCTAATTAGATGGTTTCTAAGGAATTTAATTTCATTACCTCATAATTATCCCTTATTTATTTTTCACAAATTCCTTTTTCAGACTTTTATTGCTTTTATTTAAGCAACCAGACACTTTTCAAAAAGATATTTACATTCTGCTATTTGTATTAGAAATATAAATATAAAATTTTGCCTATTAGATTGAACCATGAAAATGTAATCAATATTCAAATATCATTTTCCCTGTAGGTTTAACACCTGGAGACTGGGTGGTTATATTTAGCAGGTTACAATATATGTTGCAATCCTCTGTGAAAATGTATCATTATTTTTATTTCCATAATAAGAAAATTCAAGTTTTAGAAGGGATGTGATCATCAGGGCAATATATATAAATGTACCAATGATTTTTTATAAATAAGGTCTATCTGTAATTTTCAATGCATATAGTTACTTACTGTAATGCTTACTTCACTGATGTTAAATGGAAAAATTTACGAGAAGATGGAAACAGAGGAAGCAGAGTCTACAGACAGTATTTCACTTTCCTTATGTTCTGTTTGAAGCACGACAGTACTATAAATATGATAAATATGTTCAGTACTGACGTCATCTTCACATTATAGCATACTATAGAACTGTGCCTGCATGAAAACCTAACCCAATAGAAGAAAGTTTCTTTTTTTTTTTTTAAGATTATTTATTTATTTATTAGAGAGAGAGAGAGAGAGACTGAGAATGAGAGGGGAGAAGGTCAGAGGGAGAAGCAGACTTCCCGCAGAGTCGGGAGTCCGATATGGGACTCGATCCCGGAACTCCGGGATCATGACCCGAGCCGAAGGCAGCCGCTCAACCAACTGAGCCACCCAGGCGCCCCAGAAGAAAGTTTCTTAATAGTGCCTAAGCCCCTGGAGTTACTCAATAAAAAAATATTTGAAATAAAATATTTCTAAAATATAAGTTCATAAATCAGTATAATGAAGTGAAAAAGAAGACTGAGGACATGAGAAAATAAGTAGAAAAACAAAGCAGTTCTAAAAATGTAATAAATAGGGGTACCTGGGTGGCTCAGTCAGTTGTGTCCAATTCTTGATTTCCATTCAGGTCATGATCTCTGGATCGTGAGATCAAGACTTTCATTGGCTCTGCATTTACATAGAGTCTGCTTGAGATTCTCTCTCCCTCTCTTTACTCCCTCCCCCTGTAAAATAAATAAATAAATAAGTAAAAATCTTAAAACAAATAAAAAATGTAATAAATTATCAAAAGTACCCTAAAAAAAGAACAAAAAAGATATTCTAATTTGAGAAGCAAACTGAATATCAAGGAAATCTGACAAATAACTCTGAGGATTTTTTATGCTGCAGAATGTGAGAAATAAATTTTAAATATATTCAACATCTTGGTAGAAAAACGTGCATTATATATCCCCAAGAGGAAAACATGGACCAGCATTAGGGCTTCTCTATAATAGTTGTCAATACCAAAAACTGATGTAACAATGTCAATAGATCTTAAAGAAAAAAAATATATAGTCTTAAGAACGATTTATCCAGTCAAGTGTTCATTGAAGTATAAAAACAATAGACTTTCACTAATATAAATACACATATAAACTGTTCTTGAGGAAAAGATAAATTCCACTTAGCAATTACATTGAGCCAGGTGAAGAAATGAAAAGAGAAACTAAAGGAAAAAAATCCGAGATAAAATGAGGACGGATTGACATGATGAACATAGAAATAAATTAAATATTTCTGTCACTTATGTAAGAGTATGAAATGCCATAAGCAATATTATTATAAAATAATGACTAATAAAATTGAGATGTGCATGGAAGGGAGAAAAAAGAACATGGGAGAGTGCCAGTGCCCTTAAGACACATAGCAGGCTATCGGCAGATATTTTAGAAATTAAAGAATATGTTTTAAAAGCCCAGAACCCAAAACCACAACCTCTCACTGTGTTTCATAGGTCTTTTGAATATTATAGAGAGATTTTAGAAATAATATCTCCCGTAGTAAAGAAACACTCATCTGAAGGTAAGAAATATCCTTAGTTTTATTTCTGATTAAAGAAAAGTATTAAGGGGGCGCCTTGGTTAAGCATCTGACTCTTGATTTCAGCTCAGATTACAATCTCAGGGTCCTGCGATCAAACTCCACCTGGGGCTCCATGCTGGGTATGGAGTCTGCTTAAGATTCTCTCCTTCTCCCTGTACCCCTCTCCAACCCTCTAAATTAAATAATTTAGGATCCTGGAAAGGACCAATGAGATTTCTCTTGAACTTTAACTACAAACCCACTTAAATCTTCAGCATGTACTGAATAGTTGGACATCTCAGTCTGAAAAATGAATGTGTGTATGTTTAGGAATACAGTGCTAAAAGCTTTTTTGGAAATTCTGGTTACTATTATTAGACAAGAAAAGTGAAATTAACTCCACAGATTTTTAAAACAGGAAGCAAATATATCAGTATTTGTAGATGATTTGTCTATCTAGATCTAAGAGATTTTAATTGATTCTTTCCTTTTACATAGCTCTGTATACATGGAAATGTAAAATGTTTTATAGTAGTCATTTAGAGATTAGGAGGTAAATAAATTCTAAAGTAAATCATGTTAGGGCAACTGACGGGGGTGGTGCTACCAAGGAGTAGGAAATAATCTCATTCCTTTCTCCAAAATAAATTATAAATGATCAATGTGATGATATAAAACTACAAAACATTTATTGCAAAGCAAACACAAACAAGACAAACAGAACAAAAGTTTGAGCATAAACAAGTTTAGAATACAAAGAACAACCTGAGAAAGGAAAAAAAAAAAGAGGGATGATAGGTCAAGAAAGGTAAATATTCAGGTTTCAAATAAAATGAATAAGATGGCCCAAGAATATTGTAGACAATACAGAAATATATATGTATACATATGTGTATATATATACACATATATATAGAATATATATAAGAGCACCCTCAGCTAAATTTCAGAGAGAATTTAATAACGGGATATATTCACAGGTATGGTCACATTTAAGGAAAACACCAGGAAATATGAAGTAACCCAATGACCAGCATTTGTAGGACACTGTCACCAATCCTGGGTCTGAAAAGGTAAAGAAATGGTGCTAGTAGAGCCAGCTAAAACCTTGACCCATGGAAGAGACAGCAGCAGGTCCAAACTCATGCTAAAAAGTTCTAACTGCCAATGTGTTGAGGCAGGCAGGACAGAGAAGGGCAGTGGAAGGATTTTCAGGGATGGCAAATGAAGATGAGCCAGAATTTCATTCTTCAGTGGCATGCAAACCAAAAAAAAAATACTATTTTTCATACATCAGTAATTCTATATTTCCAAATCTATATGGAATTAAACATACACATCTATGGAACCAAAAGTTGATCCAAGCTTTCTAGAGGACATTTTGATCATTCATAGAAAAATACACAGCACATTTTTATTATTTAGCATTAACTTGTTAATATAATCACTATCATCACTATAAACTGTATCCAATATATTTATATTTAAATTGGTGATTTCTGGTGATTAAATTGGTGATTTTAAACTTCTTTATGTACATATATTTCAGTATAACTTGATAATTTTTGTTTTCTTAACAGTGAGTTGCTTTTAGTTTTATTAAGAGAAACAAGGGGAACCTGGGTGGCTCAGTGGGTTAAGAGCTGACTCTTGGCTTGGGCGCAGGTCATGATCTCATGGCCATGGGATTGAGCCCACGTTTGGCTTCCCATTCAGAGCAGAGTCTGCCTCAGGTTTTCTCCTTCTCCTTCTCCTTCTCCCTCTGCCCCTCCCTGCTTGTGCATGCTCTTTCTCTCTAAAATAAAAAAACAAAATATTTTTTATTAAAAAGAAACAAACAAAAAGCAAATTGGTACAGAGAGATTTGAGAGGAACAATCTTTTAAAGTGCTTGAGATCTGAAATTCAATATTGGAACACCTAGTATGAACTAGGTTTAACACTGGACTACCCCTAAATCTCCTCTAGTTTTATATATTTTTAAAACATTTATTATTTTTATATTTATGCAATCAGGTTTTATATATGCCTATAAAATTTGAAATGTTTTAGTTTTAGTTTTAAGAAATCTTATCACTCTCCTCCCATCCAGTTCATGGCATTCTTTGGTTACTGTGTATTTACATTTATATTTACTATATTGGAGATGGTAAAGAGGTTTTTTTTTTAAGTTTAAAATTCTTGAATTTCTCTGTTATACATTTGTATTTAATTTTAATTTCAACTTTAAAATGTTTCCTTTTGCCAGGCAAAGGATTGTATCTGTGGATAGAGGAAGAGATGCTGACGAGGCTATTTTAGACATAATCTTCTCTCTAAAAACAAGGAATCTAGC
The DNA here is from genome assembly GCA_028533885.1 of Nasua narica. Taxonomy (NCBI): domain Eukaryota; kingdom Metazoa; phylum Chordata; class Mammalia; order Carnivora; family Procyonidae; genus Nasua; species Nasua narica. Next base: position 76,494,595 of record CM052797.1, read on the forward strand.
CATCAGTGTACATAGTCAAGTACTTCTTTAGAATTTTCTCCTCTTCATTATGAATAAGTCAGAAGAATAATTCCTGCTTAGAAATTCCAAGCGTCGTATGAAACACAGTATCTCCACAGCGCAGACTGAAGCAGGGCTCTAGGCAACTTGTCTAATCTTAAACATGTCATAATTCATATTCTATGGAAGGCAGGGCAGTCTTGAAATATGTACTCTTTGTTTCTCAAAAGATACCATCCCTTATTTAATCTATCTTGTGTGTTTTGCATATATCCATTTATTTATTTATTTATTTATTTATTTAACTTAGGTGCAAGGAGGGGGGTGTGTGTTTGGTTTTGGTTTTGCTTTGGCTTTTACATAGTGTAACATCTCAGATATGTGAAATGTGATCATTATAATTTAGGTTTAGTTCACTGGCAAGTTCTGCCCATGTGCTGGTACTGCCTTTGTTCTTTTCATATCATCTCTGTCCTTCTAAGTGTCAAGGTCTCTGACCTCAGTTGTGTTACATTAGGTTTAGTTCAGATCCCTGGTTGTATTTTGTTCTACGAATAAGAATCCTGAAAATCTTCAGGCCTAGCAGAATCCCAGTGGAATTTCGTGTACTCCCAGCAGCAGAGAACAAGGAATGGCCTCTTCATCCAAGAAGTGTGTTTTTCAGCCTCCGCCATTGTTGGCTCAGTTCCACTGGTGTCCAGATCCTGGCCAGGTAAGATTTCAGCAGTCCTCTTTGCATATTTCTAGTCTTTGTGGTGAAAATCCAGATGCCATCTGCTATCCATTTAGTCTCCCTTTAAATCACATCTATAGATGTTTCTTCCTCTAATTTCCTTCTAGTTCTATTGTTGTGATATAAGCCTTATGCCTATTTTCTACAATCTCCCTCTGTTTATTTTCAAAATACCATTTTAATGTAAAATTAATTAGTCAATTAATACATCTCAATTTTTTCTTATTCACTTTGTCTTGGCTGCCAATTCTGCTTATCCCCGTGGGACCAGGGATTTTTGTTTGTTGGGAAACATGAGGGATTTGGTTGTTCAGTTTTTATTTTATAAAACAAGAATATCCAAAATAATATGTAAGTTACTCATCAGTGTCACTACTTAAACAGGATTTACTCTAATGACTTACCAAATGGCAGTCGTGCTATTTGGTAATACAAAATGATTATGATTTTTTTCTTGACATTTGCCTTGTTACCCTGAGTAACCTAAATGTTTACATTTTAACCTTCGATCTTTAAGTTGTCAGTGGACAGACCTAAATTTGTAAATAAAGCATGGATTTTATAGACCTGAAAATCCAGTACACACTTTGTCCTATAGCTGGCCTATCTTGTTGCACATAGAGTCTAACTCTGCAGCAAGCGGTCCGTGAAGATGAATTCAGGAGGTTTGCAGGTAGATTTCCCGGATAACAGTTTAAGTGCAAATCTAGGGAGTTACACTTCAAAAACTTTTCCAATCTGCTGTCTACAAGGAAGAAGGGGCCTCTTCTAAAATAATCTGGCATCAGACTATTTTAAGGTCATGTTTTATACTCCAAATATTGTCTTCCCTTATCAGTCTATGAATATTTTTTTCTGATATTTTTTCTGCTAGATTTATTCTCACCTTCTTCAACCAGGGTATTTGAGTCTTCTGACAGATTTGTTTTCCAGAAAGTGACATAGAATAATTACTGTGACATGAGAGAATTTAAGAGTGATATTGTACGTTTAGCAAAAGAGTAAAATATATCCAGCTGAGATCTTTTAAATACTAAATTCATACATACTTTTATTAAAGGACTAGTGAGCCATTATTATAGTTCAAAATGATATCTAAGTTCCTTTGAAAACTTATTCAGTGTTGTCTTATTGAAAGGTCCCATAATTATTAATTCTGAGCCTTACTTAGTAATTTAACTGATATCTCCTGAAAAGAAGTGCATGACTCATAACTAATTGAGAGCTGAATTAAAATACTTTTTCAGTGGGCAGAATTACACTTAATTTATAAATTCTATTTCCATATAAGAGCAACCCTTGAGTAGTTAAGTGAACTTTGTAATATTATGCATCACAGTCCATCCATGAACCAGTAACATTGTAGAAGTAGTCCATTTAATATGAAAAATAGTTTATGAAGGTTTCCAATTAGTTTTACTGATTAAAATGGATTCTTCAGAAGAATGTTCCATGTACTATAATACATAGTTGCCCATTCCGAGTTATCTTTACTTGTTTGCAAAGTTCAGTCATCCAATGACTGACTTTCTTTCTTTCCTTCTTTCTTTCTCTTTCTTTCATTCTTTCATTCTTTCTTTCTTCTTTTTCTTTTTTCTTTCTTCTTGTCAGAGAGATACAGAGCACAGCAGGGGCAGAGGCAGGCAGAGGGAGAAGCAGGCTCCTTGCTAAACAAGGAGCCTAATGTGGGACTCGATCCCAGGACCCTGTGATCATGACCTGAGCCGAAGGCAGACACTTTGACTGATGCTTTGCATTCTGACTGAGCTACCCAGGCATCTCTATTTCTTTTTTTAAGTTCCTTTATATTAACATAATACTAATAATAATTTAAAGAGTCTGAATATATGTATTACATTTTTCTTAGAAATTCTATCTTGGGGGCGCCTGGGTGGCTCAGTGGGTTAAAGCCTCTGCCTTCGGCTCAGGTCATGATCTCAGGGTCCTGGGATCGAGCCCCACATCAGGCTCTCTGCTCAGCGGGAAGCCTGCTTCTCCCTCTCTCTCTGCCTGCTTCTGCCTACTTGTGTGTGCTGTCTCTCTCTCTAATAAATTAATTAAATCAAAAAAAAAAAAAGAAATTCTATCTTGAAGAGCAGAGGTGGAGGTAAATAACCAAGAGTTTAGCTCCTAAACTCCTTTTAGTTTAGGATCACTTATGGTGGAGTAACCACAAACAGAACAGAAGTATTATTTCATATCCGTATTAAAAGCAAACTAATCTTGAATTCATTCCCAATTTAGAGAACCATATCCCAGGTTAATCATCTTCTTAATTTTTCAGTCCCTATAGTGGTCAGACAATAAGACACAAGTTTCAAAATGAATTAAAATGAATTTTACTTTTTTAATTCTTTAAGGTTTTTTTTTTTTTTTTTAATTTTATTTATTCATTTGAGAGCGAGAGAGAGCACCAGCAGAGGGGAGGGGCAGAGGTAGAGGGACAAGCAGACTTCCTGCTGAGCAAGGAGCCCAACATGGGGCTGGATCCTAGGTCCCTGGGATCATGACCCTAGCCAAAGGCATACACTTAACCAACAAGCCACCCAGGTACCCCATTAATTCCTTAAGGTTTCTCTATTCTGTGTGGACTAGTTTTATCCACTGAGGGAAAAATGTACAATAGCTCTCCCTTATTATTGGGATTTATTCCAAGAGCCTCAGTAGATGCCTGAAACTGGTTAGTACTGAAGCTGATATATATTGGGTTTTATTCACATACATATATACATATTTATGGTCAAGTTTAATTTATAAATAAGGCACAGTAAGAAATTAAGAACAATAACTAATAAAAATAGAATAAGCATAGCAATTTACTGTATTAAAAATTATGTGAATGTGATCTCTGTCTCTTGCTCAAAATACCTTTTTGCACTGTACTTGCCCTTCCTCTTGTGCTGGTTTGAGGTGATAAATGCCTGTGTGATGAGATGAAGTGAGATGAAAAAAGGGCATTGTGAAGTAGTGTTAGACTATTGGCTATCTAGCAATATGTCAGAAGGAGGATCACAGGTAATTGACACTCTGGAAAGTAAAACAGTGGATAAGGAAGTTCTACTGTATAGAGTTTCAGAGAACATTCTTGATATGCCTGCAGTTTAATTTCTGTTTAAAACCTTGCTTCTTGTCTTTATTTTTGTAAATAAGAATACAAAGATCTCATCCCGAATCCCACAACCAAAAAGATATAATTGTGCATATTTGAGCATATATCATTAAAATACATACCTCATGCAAATATATTCAAATATTTTAAAATATTCAAATATTTTATTTTTTAGATTTTTTAGATTTTATTTATTTATTTCAGAGAGAGAGAGAAAGAGAAAGCACAAGCAGGGGGAGCAGCAGACAGGGGGATGGGGAGAAGCAGGCTCCCCACTGAGGAGAGAGCCTGACATGGGTCTCAATCCCAGGATCGTGAGATCATGACTTGAACTGAAGGCAGACTCCTAATCAACTGAGCCACCCAGGCATCCCTAAAATAGTCAAATATTTTTAAACAATTTTATACTAATGAAATTGCAAGTACCAATCTCTGTTATCCATTAATCTTTCTGACAAATTGAGTGAAGATACCTCTAAAGATAGTTTTCTTTAGTCTGAGAATGAAGAAGCTTTTCTTCAAATTTTAGATGTTTTTTTAATCTACAGTAAGTCTAACTATAGAAGAAAGAGTGGAAGCTCCCTCCTTCTTGGTTTAATAGAAAGAAGAAACAGAGCTCATAGTGTAGTTATTTCCGAAGAGTTAAAAAATTTTTCATATCTTATATTTTATTCCCTTATTTTACTGTGAAGGGCTGGAGTAATTGCCTCACAGGTACCTCCATGAACATTTATGCATAGTGAGCTATCCTTTGGATTATCTGTCACATTTTAAAAGTCTCAGTTGAGGGTATGCCTGGGTGGCTCAGTCAGTTAAGCATCTGCCTTTGCCTCAGGTCATGATCCCAGGGTCCTAGGTTGGAGTCTCGCGTGGGGCTCCCTGCTCAGCAGAGAGCCTGCTTCTCCCTCTTCCCCCGTTCGTGTTCTTTCTCACCATCTCTGTCTACTCTTTCAATTAATAAATAAAATCTTAAAAAAAAGTCTCAGTTGAAATATCTAACTTAGCATAGATTGGGTTACCTATATAGTAACATAACTCAATGTTGAGCAAGCATGTGGCTACCAAAAATAAATCTACTATTATTCAGCCTCCTCTCAAGTTTGGCATATAATATGATTAATTATTAGTCAATGTGAGCAGAAGGAGGAAGGGTGTATGCAGTGTCGTTTATAAATTTTTTAGGAAAACACATGATTGCCCAAGTTCTCTGCTCCCCTTTCCACAGGTTACAATGTGGCTCTATGCTGACCTATCCTGGACCAGTTGAATAAAGAAGCATCGTAAGGATGGAGGGACAGAAAGATAGAAGTGGCTTGGTTCTACTTGGAGAGCAGACCTGCCATATCAGCCTAGATTTTTATGTGAGCTAGGAATGAACTTCGTAATTGAGCCACTGTGGTTTTAGAACTCTCAGAGCAACCACAGTTGTATCCTAACTAATGCAATCCTTAACCTTTTTATGGGATTTAACTTTGAGGTCTTGTCCTTCTGAAAGAGAGAATGTGATGATTCAGTTCAATTGAACTAAAAATAAATTTATAAAGGTGAAAATACAATTTAAAATGGAAAACAAAAGGAATTTGAGAGATTAAAGAAAGTGAAGAAATGTAGAGAGTCAATATTTATGTTTGAAACTTGGGTAGATACCTGGAATTAGGGCAGAGCTTTAAGAAAATTAATGAAAATTCAGTTTTCAGTTTATCACTAAATTAAGATTCACTTCTGATTTCTCATGCTGCATATCATACATGCCATCACTAATCATAATTATATTACAATAGATATTAGACATTATCTACTTGCCTGGACTACCGGAGCTAAAAGCTAAAAGAGGTCCAGTGATCCAGTGGATCACCAAGGGTCATACGCCAATATGCAGAAAAAAAAATCCGAAGTGGCAGAAATCCAGCTCCTTCTACCTCTGCTTATACCTACTTTTAAAGTGCTTACATTTTTGTAATGCAAAGATAGTTTTGTCATTTTGGCAAACCATAATGACATAATAAATTAAGCCAATCCCATTTCATGTGAATATATTGCTATATATATAATTTAAAAAAGTTTTCTTTTTACTTTTTGAAAGCCAATCACCCTATTTTGAAATACAAAGCTGGATATGAGTCAGTTTTTACTCTCATTAAACTCACGAAGCAATTTAAAAATCTTTAAATATTAATGTAATTACTATATTGGGTTAGTTACTTTTACTGGTGTAAACAGAAACATTCAATCTATTTAATCGTCCTGAATTTAAGATAGTCTCTAAATTTATGGAATTATTTCAAAGATTATTTGAATAGCAAACATATCATTAACTTCCAAGCTGATATTTTTGCAATAACCTAATGAAACAATGACTAATTGTCCAAGGTTTTACAATTTACGTGACTCTGTCAGATGCATTATGTCACTCAAATTATTCTCTACAAAGTTCTTTAAGGGTTATGAAGTCAGATTGTTTCTTCACTGACTAAAGTGTGGGAATAGGAGCAATATTAAGAGCCTCCAAAATTCAATCCATTGCCCTTTTTGTGTTACCTCCATGTTCAGAATACTTCATTATATAACCATGATTTGATAATTACCAAAAAATATTCCATGGGAAATGACAGTTTTATGATATTCCAGTTTCAGTGTCCATAAATGTTATTGGAACACAGAGACATTCTCAATTCCTTGTTGTCATGGCTGCTCTCACTCATGACAGACTAGAGGGACTGCAAGCATATGGTCTGCAAAGCATAATTTACTATCTGGCCTTTTAACAGAAAATATTTCCTAACCCCTAAAATGGGCCATTTCTGCAAAATATTCACTTGTGTTCTGGGAATTTATATGACAATTTTTTAAAAACTATGTTCCATAGCTAATTGTTTTTAAGAAATCTTGAAAAACACTGTAATGCACTATTTGATCTTCATAAGAATCCTGTGCCATTGGTATAATTTTAGTTTATCAATAATGAAACATTGTCAAATGGCATACCAAATGCTTGTGACTAATAAGTGTCAGAGCAGTTAGAGTAACTAGTTACCCTGATGCTCCTAGTCATAATCCTAGTCCAAATCTTTCAATATATGTAAAAATAAAACAACAACCATATTATTGTCTGATCTAATATTTGATTAACCTCTTGTCTACCATCATGTGAAAGAATAGGTATATGGCATCCAAATTTTACTATGCAAATTTACTTCTGGTTAAATAGGAGGATTTATAGAACAATAGAAAATTTTCTCCTAAAACCTTTGCCAGAGCCTGAAATAACAATTTTGAGACTTTTATTTATGTAAGCAGCCATTCAGGTTTAAATTATAAATGTCCCTGAATGCTTACCATTCTCATATACTCACATCTCAGAGTTAAGTGAGTCTAATCAGATTGCTTTTTTTAACTAACAACTGAAACAGACTGAAGAATGTGCAAGAGCAGTAAGAGAAAACACCAATCCAAAAATCTCTACAATGCATAACGTCTTATGTCCACTTAAGGCCAATTATCATGTTTTTTTTAACTGATTAGAAAAAAACAGGTTAGAAGTGAGCCTGTTTATGTGGTAAATTATACCTTTCCAATTACTTGTTTTGAGATAGATGAAACTATTATTTTTGTTAATACTTGAAGGAGTTCCTCTACTGGATGCCATTATAAAACAATTAGAAACAGAAGAATTCATTATGGCAAAACTCAGCTAGCATGGTGATACAATTTAGCATTTAATAAATTATGTTAATCAGAAACAATAAAAATATGTATCTCTTATGAGAGTCCCTCCAGATTTAAAGATGTGAATTTTATTTCCAATCTAAAGACACACTACATAATAATTGTTTTTTTAAAAAAAACCTTCTTGGAGTCAAGCATCTGGGTTAAGTATTGAACAAATTTATGTAAATCTCCAAAGCTATAAAATAGCAATTTATTATCTTGATGAAAGTTTTCCAGATTGAAAAAAACTTCTACCATACTTAAATTAGTATATAATTAGTATGGCAATTATTTCTCTTCCCCTGATTTTTCATTCTGACCTTTTCTGGTACTTTAAAGGCATACAAAGATGAAGAAAACCGTTATGTTTGTCATTTCACGAGTTAAGTTTACTCACTAAGCTGTTCACCTTTGATAGTTTTCTATGCTGTAGAAAACATTACTCTTTGTTTCCTACAAAAGTATTTATTCTCAGGCTTTTAGAAAATCAAAATATATTAGACAACTTAGTTTCAGCTTGCACACAAAAACAAAGGCTCATAATGAAAAAAATTTCAAAGAAAAAAATTAAAATATTTCATTTTAATGCATTTAAACATACTGTGTTAGAACTGAAATTGTCTAGTTATTCCAGTTGACTTTTTGGCAATTCTTTTATGTTTCAGAAAAATACATTATGAGAAATGTTCAAAGACAGGTAATTCTATCGTAGATAACAATCACTGAAAAATCAAATATTTTAAGGGGAAATACAGTACTCTAATATCACCACATATTTTAAAGGAATTCATTTAAAAATGCAGGCTTTACTGAAAATTATGCATTATCTATAACATACTATTCCAATTTATATAATCTCCTTGTATAGAAACTATTTTATAATTCTCTAAATCATAAGATATCTGGTAGTAATGCAAAACCACTATTTCTTTTTTTTTCTTTTTTTCTTTTTTAAGATTTCATTCATGGGGCGCCTGGGTGGCTCAGTGGGTTAAAGCCTCTGCCTTTGGCTCGGGTCATGATCTCAGGGTCCTGGGATCGAGCCCCGCGTCGGGCTCTCTGCTCGGCGGGGAGCCTGCTTCCCTCTCTCTCTGCCTACTTATGATCTCTCTCTCTCTCTCTCTCTCTGTCAAATAAAGAAATAAAAAATCTTTTTAAAAAAAAAAAAAGATTTCATTCATTCGTTTGACAGAGAGAGAGATCACAAGCAGGCATAGAGGTAGGCAGAGAGAGAGGGGGAAGCAGGCTCCCCACAGAGCAGAGAGCCCGATGTGGGGCCCAATCCCAGGACCCTGAGATCATGACCCGAGCTGAAGGCAGAGGCTCAACCCACTGAGCCACCCAGGGGCCCCAAAACCACTATTTCTTATAAATTCTTTTCTACATACATTGTATCCTTTCTGATGGAGTTTCACTTGACTTATTACCGCCACTGGAACAATCCAGTTCTGTGTCCATTTTCATATTTATTTAAATATTTCAGTTTTATAAGTGTGTCTCTTTGAATTCTCCTTAAAATATTTGCTTCACTCCTTTATTATAGTTAAATAAAATATTTAATGTAGGTTCACTTGTATATTTGTATAAGAAATGTGATTTTAATTTTTATTGAACTTACCTTTAATAGTTTAGGTTTTCCAATGTGTGCCCATTGGATCACCTAACACAACTAGGTAAATTTCATTACCAGAGAAGCACACTTCATAAATAGATTAAGTCCAGTTGACTCTTTTGTTGGGTCACAGAAAATCCAAAGGGTTAACAGAATTTTTCTGTTTTCTTTTTTTTAACTTATTTTATCTAAATTCAATTAGTTACTATATAGTGTATCCTTAGTTTCAGATGTAGAGTTGAGTTATTCACCCATTACATATAACACCCAGTGCTCATTACATCCTGTGCCCTCCTTAATGTTCATCACCCATTTACCCCATCCCCACGTCTACCTCCCCTACAGCAACCCTCAGTTTGTTTCCTAAAGATTAGAGTCTCTTATGGTTTGTCTCCCTCTCTGATTTCATCGTTTTATTTTTCCCTCCCTTCTCCTATGAGCCTCTGTTTTGTGCTATGTTTTCTTTATTTTTCCTTCCTACTACTTTTGCATTATATATTTTGTTTTCAATTTTATATTTGGCTTATTAGTAGCCAATAATCATTGTAAGCAGCAGTAATTGATCAGTTGATCTTATGTATGATCATTTGATGATCTCTGACAATTGATTAATAGTTTATAGGTATTTATTTTCTGATGTATGAGAGATGAAGAAGAATCTAATTTGTAAGGCTTGTCCTGTTCTTAATCCATAGCTAAAATATGTTGACACTGTACGCCTCCACTTTATGTGTCTGTTTGTTTATATATAAGCAAGGCTTTTAATTGTGTGGATGTACAACATTTTCATAGCTCGGGATGTTATTAACAAATGATATTATAAAGTCCCTTAAATGAAAAGAACACATACAGTGGGGAATGTGCTTTGAAGATCACAGCAATAGAACATCATTTCCAGGGGAAACTACCAGTTGGGAATACAGAGCCAGTAATATAGTGTTAATGGTGCTAGCTTTGGAAGTGTTTTACTTATCACACAACTTCTCTGGGATTTTGATTGAAATTTAATCTTTGACCCTTCATTTATTAAAACCCATTTTCTTTCCTTGCTTGAGAACCCTTTTGGCTACCATTAATTTTTCTCATAAATTCCCTTCTTGTTTTATTTGGCAGATTTAATTTCTGTTGATTGAAGCTAAAATCTATAATTAATTTGAGTATTGTCAGCAGGAATCACTGCCAAAGAGAACAGCACAGTGGTTAGAATTTGGAGATTTTGCTTTTAAAAGTCGTTTGAGTTGAAAGTGGTGAAAGTATTAGAGGATGGGCTTTTGGTAAAATATGGCAATACTTTTCAAAGAATCCTAATTCTATGATCACCAGTTATCTTTTAAAGATTTCAAGAATTTCTTTTTGTCTTCATCTTTTGCTAGTTTCTCTATAATGTGTCTAGTTATGGTTCTTTTTGCATTTAGCTTTTTTGATTTCATTGGCCTACATCTGGTTAAAATAACTAGCAAGACTATTTTCCTTCAAGGCTTCTGGGAGGGTGAACATATAGAGGTATGGGGAAAGTGGCCAGCCTGGAGAGCCATGGAGGCTACACACCCTTTCCCTATCCCTTGCCTTATGCAGCTTCTATTTGGCTGTTCCTAAGTTATATTCGGTGATCTACCACAGGTCGAAGTGTTCAGGCTGGTCACCTCTCTTGCTAACCTGGGGCTTAAACCGTCCTATGGATGGGAGATGACTGCAAACCGGGATGGCCAAGACTGCTTCATCAATCATGATGCTGGGCATTTCATTTGATGACCCTTGGTTAGAGAGTTGCCAAATCCTCCATCCAGCCCCTTGGAGGGTGGAGATGAGGAGGGAGCCTGTGCCAGGGTTTGGTTTGGTGGCCCGGAGTGAAAAGCCAGTGGTCCTTTGCCATGTAATACCTGGTGGTCCGTCCCAGGGCAAGCTGATCCGGGGAAATCAGATTGTGTTGATGAATCATGAGCCAGTCAGTGCTAAGCCGAGGGAGCGGGTCATTGACCTGGTCAGAAGCTGCAAAGAAGTGATAATCCTCACTGTCATTCAGCTTTATGCTGTAAGTGTCCTGTGAGGAAAAGTGCCACTGTATGATCCCAGGATTCCAGTATCCTTCTAGTCCAGTGAAACCGTGAGGATGAATAATGGCAGAGAAAAACAGCGTGCATTCACAATATGACTTCAGAAATCTTCATTATTTATATTTTATGCACCACGAGAGCAAAACCATTCATTGGCGAGAAAGGAAAGTAACGAATTTTCTGCAGATCTGGAAAACCAGCTATTCAGTCCTATGGGACTCACATCTGGAAATTACTGAAGACTCAAGACTTTCTGAGGTTTCCAGCGTAAGAACCGCAAATGTGATGGGACTATTTAATTGTGCGGTGTTCTAGCATAATTCTTTTTCATATCCCCTTCTAATTAATTTGGTAGATATTTCCAGGAGACCCTCACTTTAAAGATGACTATTAAAGGAAATCCAACGGTCAGAATTTGATTTTAGCAGTCTTGGTCAGGAGGGTGAAGCGTGATTAAAATCATACTGCCTTCAGTTACCATGATTTTTTTTAACAGCTTTATCATGGTATAAATTGTGTGTCCTAAAATCCACCCTTTTTAAGTGTACAATTCAATGATCTGTATAAAATTGACTGAGGTATGCAGCCATTACTACCATCCAGTGTGAGAATACTTCCTTCAGCCCAATGAGATCCATTGTTCCCATTTACAGTGAATACCCCCTTCCCACCCTGAGTCCCAAGCAATTACTAATTGACTTTCTACTTCTATAGATTTTCTACTGGTTGTGAATTCTGTACATTGGCAGTTGAACCAAAAAATGTTGAACCAAAAAAACTTTTACCATCGGTACCTTGTGTGGCCTTTGCATGGACTGGCAGAGATTCCCATCTGTTTACTTCTATTTTCCTCCTGGTGGAGTTGGAGATTCTGCTAATGGTCATTCTCCATCTCCTGACCAAACTCTTCCTCGCCCCTGTTCTAGTTTTCCTCCTGAGCACTATGACCTGAGCATTTCAGGCAGGAAAAAATATGTATTCCAGATTCTTATAAGATGCAAATAGAACTAACCAAGACAACAAATTGTGCCATCCAGGACATAACTACTTATAATAAAAGCTCAGTTTACTATTGAAAAAAATCAACTCTTTTCCTTCAGGAGTTTTGACATTTCCTATTGTTATTCAAGGCATAATTATATTATGATGACCCAAACAATTTTTTGTGAAAGTATAAGTTTGGAAATGAGTGTATATGAGGATGTTGAATAGCCAAAGTGTTAAACTAGATGATTTTTTTTTCAGCTACCTGACTTCTATGAACTCTTTTTGCCTTTAGAGATATCTCCATATAAGAAATCTGATGGGGAAACAAAGTACAGACTTCCTACTTTGAAGCTAAAAAGTGTCATCTCACTTTTTCTTAGCCTGTTCTAACTTGTACACTTTCCGCATCACATCTAAACCATAGTCTCATGTCCTTGTCTTGGAATTCTGATAATCATCTACTGACAAGTTTCTATATTAACAGTCCAAAGCCTAGTTAATTTTAAATCCCCAAATCAAGGCCATGTCTTTGTGGCCTTGATCAATATGGCTGGGCAATACATTTGCTGTGAACTATGAAGGTCTGACATGTACAAGACTTCAAGGAACCATAAGACTAAAATTTATTTTTTTAAAAATGGTTGTTGAGATTGTGTGAAAACTAATTTCTGGCTTAATAGATACTGAAAAGTTTATTAAACGTTTCCAGAAGAGTAAAAACCATGCAATGTTAAATCATTTTGATTACCCAGTTCACACATTTCCCAATAATACAAAATGTCATAACAGACAAATCATACACTATTTTTACAATATTTCTTTGGCTTATAGTGATATTTCAAGAAATATCAAGGTTAACATTTGATTGACCTCTGTTGCTTTACACTATTACTCCAAAGTCTGAATATCATTGTTGGAGACATTTTTTTTAAAGGTGTTATTTATTTATTTTGAGAGAGAAGGACAGGGAGAACACACATGAGGAAGGGGCAAAGGGAGAGGTTATGGTTGCATACCATTTTGAATGCATGAAAAGCCACTGAATAGTTCACTTAAAATGGTTATAGTTATGTCAGTTTCACCTCAATAAAAACAATGCAAAAAAAATACCTTTCAAGAATTCTCTTCTTCATGGAATTTTAATATTATCAATAGGTGAAAAATCCTCATTGTCTGCTCCCTATATGTGCACAGAGATTGGCACAGAATAATTTTAGTTATTGTAAATAGTGGAGTGGAGTGGGCAGGGAAGGGGCAAAGGGAGAGGGAAAGGTGAACTGTTCAGTGGCTTTTCATGTATTCAAAATGATGTGCAACCACATCCTCTATCCACTTCTAAAACACTTTCATCTCTCCCAAAAGTCTCCTTGTATGGCTTAACCTATTCTAATTCCAGTTGGGAAAAAAAAAAAAAAGAAGTAGCAACAATCAATTAGGATGAAGCAGGCACTCTTGCAGCTCTTCTTAGCAAATCTTGTGCTCACTCAAAATAAACTTACTCTACATCCCAGTGTTCATCACAGGGGGAAAGCATATGCATGTGTATCTCAGATATCCATGTCTGTTCAGAATTTACATTCTCTTCACATATATTTCCTGAAATGAAGGAGGACTTGGATGTGCATATGATGTTTTCCTGATTTTCCACGAAGGCAGAAAATTTTCTTGTAAAGGCAAAGTTTCCTTGAAGAAGTATTTTCCTCTTCCCAGAAATAAATTGATCTCAGTTAAGGAAGATAGATTGTATGGAGTTTTATCCAAGGTTGCATAAAACTGTTCTACCTATTATCATTACAAGGCTTAGGCTTAAAAAATATTATACTGGTGATTTAATTTTTATTATGGTGTTTTCATTCAAGGTAAATCTTCAGCCTCATCCCTTGTCAATAACACTAGCACCAAATTTGTCCTAACATTAAAAGCAGGAAATGAGGAGATGGAGTTGAAAACTGCGGTACTTCTCCGTCACGTGCATCACGACTCATGTGCAGTGCGTGCATCGTCTCAGGATGCCATAACACTGCAGTGAGACAGCGTCACTACTTCCACTTTGGACTGAGGAAATAAGCTCAGAGAAGTGCTATGACATGAACAAAGCAGCAAAGCCAGTAAATGACAGAATGGGTTTCAAATCTCTAATTACCCAGGCCCCAGTTCCCACTGCCCAAGGTGTTCATATCTTTGCCTATTAGCATAGGCATGAAGGCTACATAAAGAGGTATCAATGTTTGTATTCTCATTTTATATCCTTTTTCTATTACTTTTTGAAGGAGCAGAGCAGGGCTGGTTCCTTTTGCTTACACCCGCCTTCTTGTGTGTGGCCCCCCGCAGGACCTGCCTCTGGGAGGGTCTGAGTGTGGCTCAGCCCTCCCTTGAGCTAATTAGCCCAGACGGCCTGTGGGTTGGGTTTGGGTTAGCCAATAGGAACGCGGAACCCCTGCCCGGGAAAGAATATAAACCCCGCCTTTTGCCCGCCAAACTTGTGCGCCAATTCTGGCCAGGGTGATAGGCTAGATCAAACAGTTACTAAGCAACATTCTGTGTTACAATTTCATTGGCCACTGACCCCTCTAAAACTGTTGTGCTTTTTGAAACTCGCTCTCTTTCTCTATACCCTGCCACTGTGTCGGTGAGTGTGAGAGGGAGCTCAAGCTAGCTTGAATAAAGGGCTCTTTTGCTTTTGCGTCGGACTCGGCTCCCTGGTGGTATTTGGGGATCTCAAAATCTGGGCATAACACTTTTATGACATACAAGGACTTGTATTTGGAAACTACAGGAAAATGAATTCAAATGGTTTATAAAATATCAAGATATATCTAAAAGTAAGAAAAAAATAGTTAGAAAAACACTATTTCCTATTTTCTATTCCTTTCTCCTCGAAAGAACTCTATAATAGGAAAGTAAGTTTGAAGCGGCACAATTAACCTTATTGTGTATAAAAGGTGGTTTAAATAAAAAGAAACTAATCAGACTGAAATAACACTCTCAGAAGCATCTTTGGTAATTCGTTATGATTTTTATGTACTCTGCTTTCTCAAAACTGACTATAAGATTAAAATTGACTATTAAAATTTTAACTGGTTAACTAAGATTAAATCAATATTTAATGAAAAGTATCTTTGTAAAAACAGTATCGAAATACTTTGTGTACAAAATATGGATCTTCCGTTTAACTAGTTTTGAGAGAAACAAAAAGAGGAGGCCATTTTCCTATCCGTTTGCCTTGGAACAGTTAGTAGTGGACTGATACACTTTAAAGTCTGGTATTTTAGTTAACAAAAGAGTAAGTAACATTTCATCACTGTTTCAGAGAGAGGGGAAAAAACAAAATGGATAACTTTTTCATGATCGATATCTTTGCAACATAGTAATTTTTCTTCAAATGCCATAAATCATGTAAACAATGCATTATATTGTTGCTTGTATCATTTATCTATTTAACTCTATAGTCTTTTTTCTTTTCATCTGTGAATTATTTTAGTTTACTCAAGATTTACCTCTCCGGGCGCCTGGGTGGCTTAGTTGGTTGAGCGACTGCCTTCGGCTCAGGTCATGATCCTTGAGTTCCGGGATCGAGTCCCACATCGGGCTCCCAGCTCCAAGGGGAGTCTACTTCTTCCTCTAACCTCTCCTCTCATGCTCTCTCTCACTTTCTCTGCCTCTCGAATGAATAAATAAAATCTTAAAAAAATAAAAATAAAAAATAAAAAGATTTACCTCTCATATATGTTCAGAAGGACAAAAAAGTTTCTATCACTTTTTAATAAATTCTTTTAGAACATATTGATAACTCTAAACTTGAACAAACTCTAAATTTGAACAACAAATTCAGACCATACAGGTAGACAAAGCAAAACTGGAAAGGCATTGAGTTATATAGTGTCGAAGGTTCAAAATAGCCAAAGTAAAACCCAAAACAACAGTTTGCAAACGAGGAACACTCAAACCAGAGCATGGAATGAGGCTCAGGGGTATATTGTTATAAAGCAGCTTATGTAGTGAGAAAGCAGTAACTGTTTCCTTGTCACAATGATTGGCTACAATATTACAGTTTTCAGTGGTTACCTCATATCAACCTTGAGAAACGGGTCAAGTTTTGCTTATTTCCAGAGGCCCAAGCAAAAAATTATCCAGGTCGAGTTAGCCTTGCAAAATAAGCTAAATTAAGCTTTGTTTGTATGATTAAACTACTTTTTTCTGCTCAGGAAATTTTCAAGGCTGGTCTCCGTTTGTTTTTGATTTTAACAATAGTATGAGAAACATTCAGAAAGAGAATTATTTGTAGAGGCATGCATTTATATTGCCAGTAAAACCTGAAACATTAATAATGCAAATATTTTAAGATAAGATTTACATCACTTTAATTAGAGAGCTTTTATATAGAAACGTTGTTAAGGAATTATTTCATAATGTAACGATAATTGTTGAAATAGAACTTCAATAATGAAGTTTAATTTTAATGAAGCATATATATATATATATATATATATATATATATGTGATATAATAAACCACAGAGATAACTTAAAGCATATAGATTAAAAACAGTGAATCTCTCAATGAAATAATTTCCTAGGAAACTTTAATATGTCTTGAAACTCACCTACTCCAAAAGTAAAGACTCTAACAAGATACTAAACTACAAGTTCTATGATTTTGCTTACACAAAGTAAGATATGCTTTAAAAGTAGACATAGAGGGCACCTGGGTGGCTCAGTTGCTTAAGCAACTGCCTTCGGCTCAGGTCATGATCCCAGAGTCCTGGGATCGAGTCCCGTATCGGACTCCCGGCTCTGCGGGAGGTCTGCTTCTCCCTCTGACCTTCTCCCCTCTCATTCTCAGTCTCTCGCTCTCTAATAAACAAACAAACAAAAAAAACTAAAAAAAAAAGTAGACATAGAGAGAAAGGCAATATAAATTATATGCCAAATAATCCTACATACTGAGAAGTAGTAACAAAATATACACAAAGTACATTGTGGAGTTGCCAACAGTTGGGAGCAATATTTTTTTCTAATAAAAGAATTTAAGATTGCCTCACAGTGCAACAAAGACTATGGGACAACTTGGAGGCAATTCTGCTTTACAAGACTTTTAGGGCATATATGAAAATTTGTGTCTCAAAATGAATGCTTATTAAAAACTGTCCCGGGGCGCCTGGGTGGCTCAGTGGGTTAAAGCCTCTGCCTTCGGCTCAGGTCATGATCTCAGGGTCCTGGGATCGAGCCCCGCATCGGCCTCTCCGCTCAGCAGGGAGCCTACTTCCCCCTCTCCCTCTGCCTGCCTCTCTGCCTACCTGTGATCTCTCTCTCTCTGTCAAATAAATAAATAAAATCTTAAAAAAAAAAAAAACTGTCCCTCTCAGGGCGCCTGCGTAGCTAAGTGGGTTAAAGCCCCTGCCTTCAGTTCAGGTCATGATCTCGGGGTCCTGGGATCAAGCCCGCATCGGGCTCTCTGCTCAGTGGGGAGCCTGCTTCCCCCTCTCTCTCTGCCTGCCTCTCTGTCTACTTGTGATCTCTCTCCTCTCTGTCAAATAAATAAATAAAATTAAAAAAAAAAACACTGTCCCTCTCTAAGTAGGTGCCATCACACACTAATAAAAATGATGAAAGAAACTACCATTCATTTGAATTGTCACAAATATCCCTTATATGTACATAGAGCTGATAATCTAACTCTGTGGCCTTAATCCTACAGCTTTTCAGAAATATTTATTTTTCCTGTAAAAGTTACCCTGGAAAGAAACACTGAAAAACTTAACTTAGTTTCAATGCATATTTGGACTTTATCTGGCTGTCCTTGTTTGTGAAGGAAGTCTAACTATAATTTTAGTCTATCTTGGGGAACAACAACTACCCTAAGAGTTATAAAACAAGCAATGGTAACTGTTCAATGAGCTATGAAAATCAATGAGGTGAAACTATTTTTTGACTCTAAATTGATTTTCCTTGCCAATTAATTCCTACTTGGTTACTCATTATTAGTCATTTTGTTTATGTTCTATTACATTTAGTTTGTCACTTTTTCCATGAGTGTTCCAAGTACCAGGAACTGACTTTCTAAAAGCTATTATCTTTAAAAAATAGTATTACAGAAAAATAAAAAAGAAAGAAGATAATCATTGATGATTACAATTAAAATCTAAACTATGAAATTTATGGAAGCCACTTAAAAAAACTGCCTTAAAAGAATTAGAGTGAATAATTTTAGATTTAGTTCTGTTTTGTTTAAAAAAAGTTTGAAACTAAAACATTGTAAATGGATGACTTAGAATTGAACCATGTATTCATTGACCATCTGCCTATATTCTAATTTAAACAGTTGACTATCCTAATTTCTGGGAAGAAAAATCTTAATAGTAAACCTAGGTTTAATTTTATAGGACTTTAATCATCATTGAAGAATAAGAATAACTGAATAAAAACTTACAGCTTTTACAGGGTAGAAAAATTCAGCAGTTTCTTTACAAAATCTGCATACAATTATCAAATCTAATGATTGCACTCTAGGGTCTTTATGTCAGAGAAATAAAAACTTAAAACCAACAAAAACATATGCACAAATGTTCATAACAACATTAATTGTAATAGCCAAGAATTCACAGGGAAATGCCAAACTGTGGTACATACATACTATGAAATACCACTTGACAATAAAAAGGGAGGAATTATCGATAGACACAACGACTTGGATGGATCTCAAGGAGATCATGCTGAATGGAAAAAAGAAGCCAATCCCAAGAGATTTAGTGCTTTTTTTTTAATATTCTTAAGTAACTCATAGTATAATATCAGTTTCAGGAGTAGAATGTAGTGCTTCAACACATATATAACATCCAGTGCTCATCCCAGTTTAGTGTCCTCCTCAACCCATTTAACACATGTCCCGCCCACCTCTCCCCCAACAGCTCTGTTTGTTCTCTATAGTTAAGAGTCTGTTTTATGGTTTGTCCCTCTTTTTTTACACCTATGTTCTTCAGGTTTTTTTCCCTAAATTTCACATAGCAGTGAAATTATATGGTGTTTGTCTTTCTAGATTGGTTTATTTTTTCTTAGCTTAATGTACTCTAGCCAAATGGCAAGATTTCATTCTTTCTGATGGCTGAGTAATATTGCACTATATATATATATACCACCTCTTCGTTATCCGTTCATCAGTCAATGGACATTCAGGCTCTTTTCATAATGTTTATTGTAGATAATGTTGCTATAAACATCGGGGTGCCTGTGCCCCTTTGGATCAGTATTTTTGTATCTTTTGGGTAAATACCTAGTAGTGCAATTGCTGGGTTGTAGTTCTATTTTTAACTTTTTGAGGAACTTCCATATTGTTTTCCAGAGTGGATACGCCAGAATATTATTCAGCCTTAAAAAAGAATGAAATCTTACCATTTGCAATGACGTGGATAGAACTAGAGTGTATTATGCTACGCCAAAAAAGTCAGTCAGAGAAAGACAAATACCATACGATTTCAATCATATGTGGAATTTAAGAAACAAAACAGAAGAACACTGGGGAAAGGGGAAAAAGAAAAGAGGTCAAACCATAAGACTCTTAACTATAGAGAACAAACTGAGGACGGTTGTGCGAGGGGCGGTGGGTGGAGGAATGGGTTCAGTGGGTGATGGGTATTAAGGAGGGTACTTGTTGGAATGAACACTGGGTGTTATATGTAAGTGATGAATCACTAAATTCTACTCCTGAAACTAATATTACACTATGTGTTACTTATTAGAATTTAAATAAAAACTTGAAACATAAAAAATTAGCATTTGTTTATAAGTATTATTATTCACATGCTGATGAAACATTAGTCCACAAATGTAATCAATTCAGAAAAACATAGATAATTTTCAAAATGATACACATAGATCCTAACTCACAAAACAATCTCGACCACTAGCTATCCTACACCACAAAACACAGTGTTCAAGGAAACTACATGCATTGAACAGTCGCTTTACATCTAATCTGGGCCCTTGCAGCTTTATTTCACTTCTTAATACTTAAATCTTAATACTTTGGTGTATTAAAAATATTTAAGTTATTTACACAATTCGCATTGAAATGTTATATATATATATTTATTGAAGTCATTGAGGAAACTGATGTTGCCAGTGTTTTGTGTATATTTTTAGAAACTGTTCATATATATAGAATAGTATATACATATAAGTAATAAATAATTGATTTAGAAAACAAATTATTAAATAATTATTTATAGCAATATATATGTATCCTTCATCATTAACAATTTTGTATATAGGTAGTATATTCACATGATTCAGAATATAATTCAGAATTAATGAGATACAGGGAAAAGTGTGACCTTCACATCTGTTCTCCAGAGAAATAACTCTCTTTATTGGAAACAATATTGTCAGATTTTTTAAAATTATTCCGGACGTATTTAATATATTTAATGATAAACAGGCACATATATTAAATGATTTTAATACATGTATTATAGTTTAATAAATACAGATCTTTTTTATTTTAGAGAGACAGAGCATGACTGGGATGGAGGGGCGGAGGGAGAGGGACGGACGGAATCTTAAGCAGGCTTCACACCCACCCTGGAGCCCAACGTGGGGCTCAATGTCATGACCCTTAAATCATGACTGAGCTGAAATCAAGAGTTGGACACAGCCCACTAAGCCACCCAGGTGTCCCAATAAATATAGATTTTCATTTTGATTTTTCATTTAGTGTATATTGGAAGACTTTATGTCATTACAAAAAGAGATGCAGTGTTATTTTTAGGACTGTATCTCTCTTAGTTTATGATAACACAATGTTTTGTTTAACCATGCTTTTCTGGGGGATAAATATATTGCTTCCAATTTTAATTCTGCAAAGAAAAAAATGGCATCTTCATGTAGTTTTAATTTATATATATATTTTTGCTGTATGTGAAATAGAGCATTATTTCAAACTCTTAAGGATTATTATATTTCTTTTTCTATATCTTATAAGTGTACCCACTTGTTAAATTGGGTCATAATTGGTTTTTGTCTAATGACAATAATGAGCTCTCTTTAATAGGAAATGCATTAGGCTACTTTGTGGAATATAAGTTGCTTTTTTTCCTATATTTTTTTCTCCAGTTGATCCTCCAGTGCATAAAATTATCTAGAGAATAAAACTATTCAAAATATGCTTCTGGCCACAATGGAATTCAATTAAAAATCAGTAACAGAAAGATCTTTAGGAATTGACTAAATATTTAGAAATTAAGTAACAAACTTATAAATAATCCATGACTCAGGAAAGATAATAAAAGAGAAATAGAAAAGTATTTAGTCAAAAGAAACAAAATCATCATAACAAAATGAAAAAGAAAATAAGATCATATGACCATCTCTATAGATACATGAAAAGCATTTGACAAATCCAATATCTATTCTTGATTTTAAAAGAAGCACTAATCTCTTCAATCTGATAAAGATATAAACATGAAAAATATATGTATTCAGTTAATTTTTGACAAAATTTCAAAGGCAATTCAATTAAGAAAAGACTGTATTTCAAAATATGGTGCTAGATTGGTTGTACATCCTTTTGAGACAAAATTAACTTTTATACATTGCACCATGAGGAAAATTAACTCAAAATGGGCCAGAAATTATAAAGGGAAACCTAGAACTATAAACATCTGGAAAAAAAAAGAAAAAAATCTTTGTGATCTTGGGCTCAGCAAAAATGTCATAGATGTAATAATAAGACACTCTTTTTATAATTTTTTTAAAAAATGATAAAATTAATTTTATCATAATTAAGAACTTCCATTCTTCAAAAAACACTGTTAAATAATGGAAAGATAATACCTAGCCTGGTTGGAAAAATTTGCAAATCACGCATATGCCAAAGAATGTTGAGTGGAATATAGAAAGAACTCTCTCAACTCAATAATAAGAAAGCAAATAATACAAATGGGCAAAAGAATTCAACAGTCACTTCACTATAGCAGATATATGAAAAGTGAGCAGGCATATGAAAAGTTTCTCAGCATCATTAGTTATTGGGGAAATGAACTTAGAAATATATGAGTTACGGGGCACCTGGGTGGCTCAGTCAGTTAGGCATCTGCCTTCATCTCAAGTCATGATCCCAGGGTCCTGGGATCGAGCCCTCTATCAGGCTCCCTATTCAGCCCCGAGTCTGCTTCTCTCTCTCTTCTTCTGCCCCTTCCCCTGCTTATGCATGTGCTTTCTTTCTCTCAAATACATAAAATCTTTTAAAAAAATATATGAGTTACCACTGCAAACTTATTACCTTGAATGAAAGTAAAAATAATGACCATACCAAGGGTTGCTGAGGGTGTGGGTGAACATGGATTGTCATACACTGCTGCTGGGAATGTAAAATGATACAATTGCTTTATAAAACTATTTGTAGTTTCTTGAAAAGTTAAACATATGCATAAAATCACCCAGCCATTCCATGCCAAGGAAAGCATAGATCCATACTTGTATGTAAATGTCCATAGCTGTTTTATTTGTAATAACCCCAAACTGGAAACAACACAACTACCCATGGGTAGGTAAAATGGTAAAAAAGTTATAGTATGTTTATACAATGGAATGCTACTCAAAAATAAAAAGTAATAAGCTAGTGATATACACACAACATGGAAAAAACACAAGATAATTATGTCACATGAACAGAGACAGACCAGAAAAAGAATAAATACTGTAGGATTATATTTATACAAACTTCTGAAAAATCAAACTATTTTATAATGATAAAAAACAGATAATTGGCCATCTCTGAATGGGGTGAGGGTGGGTGTAGCAGGGAAAGGGCTGGCAGAAGAATTACAAAGAGTCAGGAAGAAACTTTTGGACATGATGGATGTATTTATTTTTTCAATTGTGGTGATGGTTTTACGAGTGTATAAATATGCCCCAACTTATATTGTATAATTAAATCATACTCAGCTTATTGTATGTCATTTATACCTCAAGAAAAATATTACTCTGAGATGGCCCCTAAAATAAGTCTCATGGGAAAATATAAACCAGCTTCCATGTGAGAGTAAACAGTACCCTAGCACTTACTGGGATCTTTCAGATGTGGGGTAAATCATGTTTTTAAGACCTAGTGACCAAGCAGGATTTAGTAGATTTATAATAAAGTTACCTCAGGTTTGTTGCTTAAGACCTAAATTTTGCATAATATCATGATATATTTGAAGCTCCAAATTAGAACTACCAACCAGAAAAAAAAAAAAAAAGGTTTCTGTGCTTCTTTTAAGAAATGTAGTCTGAGAGAAGAAATATGGATAGCTATGATTTTCTGTGATTTTTAATGTTGCAAAAGAAACCTGGATATAGCAAGTTTTGTCACTTCAGCTATGGTGATGAAAAGCCCCGATAATTAAAAACATTTTTTTTCTTTGATGGGGGCCCAAGTGATCTAGTTTGTTTTTTTTTAAAAGATTTTATTTATTTATTTATTTATTTATTTATTTGACAGGAGAGAGATCACAAGTAAGCAGAGAGGCAGGCAGAGAGAGAGGGGGAAACAGGCTCCCCGCTAAGCAGAGAGCCCAATGTGGGACTCGATCCCAGGACCCTGAGATCACGACCCAAGCTGAAGGCAGAGGCTTTAACACACTGAGCCACCCAGGCACCCCTGATCTAGTTTTATTTTGACTTCCACCTTATATTAATGTACCTTTACAGAGTGCATTTGCTCTAACTTAAACACACACACACACACACACACACTTACACACATGCACACACAAATCTACAGGTAGAATCCCTATATAAAATGGATCCAAGTAATAGTTCCTAATGTATTTCTTGTTATAAATCTTTGCTGAAATTTACATGAAGAAACATAAAATAAAAATTCAAAACTAAAACTAACAGCTGAGCTGGTTATCTGAACCATTTCTCTATCTTGACTGCTCTATTATAAATAATGCAAAATTATCAGAATGAAATACAGTGGAGAGTTGCTATCTCAGAGCCTCTAACATGGTTCAAAAATACAAAGGATGTGCAAATACGAAAATCGATTCCTCTATGGCAGGGCCTGAATTACTATTTTTTTTAAGGAAGAAAGGATTATTTTCCTAACTCTCACAAGGAAGTTTCCCTTTTTCTTTATGTACTTTCCAGCAGATACACAAATAGAAAAAAACGATTGGTAGATTTAAACTGGGGGATTTAAATTTGGGGAGTTCATTCTCTATAGGTAAAATTAGGTAAAAGCAAATTAAAAATATGAGATTACAGGTTCCCAATCCAATCGATGTGCTGGAAAGCCAGGAAATACCGAATGAAGACAGTCTTGGCTCTGTCTTGTGAAACGACAGGAGACTGGTTGCAAATTTGCACTGTTGGGAGGTAGTTCTCCAGGGACTCTTATCTTTCTGTCCATCTTGTCAGCAGAGGCACTGATGTCCCTCTGTGGCAGACTACTTTTCCAAAGATGTTTGTAAAACAAACAGCCTCTGGAGAGAGTTTTTCTTTGCTACACAAGGTCGGTTTGTTAACAACTGTTAAAGTTCTATAAAGGTGTTTTTTTTTTTTTCCTGGAGCAAACGTTGAGCAGGTTTGCTTGCATCCCATTATAACAGACTAGAATTTCCTAATTTGAGGGTTCACCTGCAATGTCATAAACCAAACATGTGCGCACATTCCTCCAGGCTCACCAGGGACTTGGGGGCCATGGGAAACTGGCATGAACATGAAGGTCCTGCTGCCTGCTGTATGTTAATAGACTTTACCTCTGACCCAGGAGTCTTCTGTCTTCTGTCAGCTCACATGAAACTCTAACAGGCTAGCTTGCCAGCTTGCAAATAGGGTAAAATAAAGACTCTTCAGAGTTCTTGGTATGCTTAACATGGGGACATACACTAGAACCTCTTCCATATGGTTATGGATATGGAAGGAGATTTAATCTATAGATGAAAGAGCAAAACCAGGCCAAAAGGCAATGACTACAATCTAGGGTTTATAGTCCCTGATTCTTAGTTCAAGTAAAACAAAATAGGAAAAGACATATACATGCATATGTAATATAAAGGGGTTATAAAATACTTTCACAGAACTATCTTAAAAATTAAAGCAACTTATTTCTGAAAAGCATTACTGCCAGACAATCCTGCATAATTATTTCCATATCCTTTTTGTGTCTTAAGATAATGTAAAAATTTTATATATGCAAATACTTTAAAAGCTACTACTGCGGCACCAGGGTGGCAGAGTTGGTTAAGCGTCCAATTCTCGGTTTCAGCTCAGCTCATGATCTCGGAGTTCTGGGATTGAGCCCCGCAAATAATTTTAAAAATCTAAAAAAAAAGCGACTACTCACACACATACAATTATTATTTGAATTTATAACTGCAGATGTATTCCCATAGAACAAATGTTAAGAATTAAAAAATAGAGACTTCATTTTGTAATAGGACAAATGAATTATATCTTTTAATTAGAGTTAGTGATACAGTTGTACTTGATAATATCAGTCGATTTGCTGAAGATGCCCATTAATTCATTGTGGTCTAACATTATAATCCTGGAACAAACAGCTTCATAATTCAAACAAAATGAAATAGTAAAGCAATGGAGCGATTAGGCATTGAAGTCAGAAATCCTACTTTTGAATATCAGAACTTACTATCTGTGAGAGTATGACAAATTACATAATCTTTCAGACCCTTATTAACCTTAAATATGAAGGACTGTGTAGGAAACAAATTGACAATGAACAGTATTATAGTTTTTGTTCCTTGAAACCAGAAGTTAAGACAGATTTTAGAATGCAATTTTTAGGAAGTAAAATTTCTGAAAGGAATGGGTGTTCCCTTGAAAGGGAAAAAGGCACACTTTGGTGCTAGCTTAACAAAGATACATGTAGTCACAAAGAAAATTCTGGGATGTTAAAAAAAGTATTTTGTATTCTTGGGATAAATTTCAATTAGTAATGACATTATTTTTATATTTTTGGATCAATATGCTAAACTTTGGTTAAGAATTGTTGCATCTATGTATATGAGGGATATTTATCTGTAGTTTTCTTTCCTTGATTTTTCTCTACTTTTACTTTTGGTATGAGAATAATACTTCTTCATAGATTATATTAGTAATTGTTTCATCTTTTATTTTCTGAAATAATTTATGGGAAATTGGTGTGCTTTCTTCCTTTCGTGTTTGGAAGAATCCTCAATTGAAGCAATGTCAGACTAAAGATTTTTGCAGGTATGTTTTAAACTCCAATTCCAGTTTTGTTTTTTCTTTTATGGATACAGGATTATTGAGTTCCTTTATTCTTGTGTGAGATTTGATGGTTGGTTCCATTCAAGGATCTTCCATTTTATCTAATTTACCCAACTTATTGTTATAAATTAGTGTTGCAGATTAACTTATTATCTTTTAATTATCATATATGTGATGTCACTTATCTTTTTTTAAGATTTTACTTATTTATTTGACAGAGAGATCACAAGCAGGCAGAAAGGCAGGCAGAGGGAGAGGGGGAAGCAGGCTCCCCGCTGAGCAGAGAGCCTGATGTGGGGCTCGATCCCAGGACCCTGAGATCATGACCTGAACCAAAGGCAAAGGCTTTAACCCACTGTTTAACCCACTGACAGGCACCCTGTCACTTATCTTTTTTGATAATAGTAATAAGGTTATTTATTTATTTGTTTGTTTGTTTATGGTCTGATTTGAGTAGTGGATCTCACTGGCAGAGTAGGGAGGCAATTTTGCCTCTTAGGGGACATTTGGCAGTGTATCTGAAAGCTTGGAGAATCTCCTTTTTTTGGTCACACCTAAAATGGCATCTAGTGTGTAGAAGCAGGGATGTTTCTAAATATCCCACAATATTCAGAACAGTCTACCTGACAAATAATTCTTCAACCCATATTAAGAGTGAGAAACACTGGCATTTTGCATCTTCTATGTTATTGGTTACACTTAATGTCTTTATTATTTCCTTTCTTCTGTTTACTTTGTGTTTAATTTGTGTTTCTTATATTATTATTTTCTTGAGATGGAACCTGGTTAGTGTTTAATGCTATTCATTTCTGTTCAGCACTGCTTTTGCTGCATCTCACAGTTTGTTTTAGTTACTTTGTTTTTATTCAGTTCATATATTTTCTTTTTTTTTTAAGATTTTTACTTATTTGACAGAGAGAGAGAGATCACAAGTAGGCACAGAGGCAGGTAGAGAGAGAGGGGGAAGCAGGCTCCCTGCTGAGCAGAGAGCCTGATGCGGGGCTCGATCCCAGGACCCTGAGATCATGACCTGAGCCGAAGGCAGAGGCTTTAACCCACTGAGCCACCCAGGCGCCCCTTATTCAGTTCACATATTTTCTAATAGACCTTGTCATTCTTCCTTTGACACTTAGGTTATTTTTTAAACATTTAATTTAAAAATAGTTGAGATTTTTGAGATGTATTTGTTATTGATGTATAATTTCATTCATCAAAATAAGAAAACGTACTTTGTATCATATAACTCTTTATAGAGACTTGTTTACAGCCCATAATGTGGTATATTTTGGTAAATGATCAAATTGCACATTGAATAATTGCGCATCCTACTGTTGTTGAATAGAATGTTCTATAAATACTAAGAAAAGTTGATAATAGTATTATTCAGATTCTATTTGAACTATCAATTTTTGAGAGCAAGTGTTGAGATCTCTGATAATTCCTTGCCTATTTTATCTTTTTCTTTTCGTTTTTTATAACTTTTTGTTTCTTTCAGTCTTGTTAATAAGTGTTTTGATTTATGTTCTTTTTTAATTGCATCCTTAATTATTATTACAAGTATCTTATTTTTAGTCATATTCTTTCTCTTTCTGAAATCTACCTTTCTGATATTAATATAACCAGTCTTCATTCTTTTTATTAGTATTAGTATGACATATATTTTCAATTTTTTTTTTACTGTAAGCTGCTGATGTTTTTTTATGTACAGATTTCTTGTATACAATTTATAGTTGCTTTTTGCTGTGTTATCATTAATCTGGCAATCTTTGATTTTAGTTGCGATATTAGATTGGGGTTTAATTTAATTTTAGTGTTAGTATTGGCTTGGTTGTGTTTAACTCTACTTCCATTCTACTTATTCAATCTTTCTTTTTCCCTTTCGGTTCTACTTTCTTTTAGATGAAGTGAATATTATTTATGATTCATTTTTTCTCAATATTAGCTTATTATCTTTACCTGCTTTTATTACTTGCTTTAAGGCTTATGTTATTTATTTTCAACTTATCAAAGACTACACTCAAAAGATGTTATAGCATTTTGCTACAGTATAAAACTGTATAACTTCATACTTTTATTTCGCTCCTCCTGGCCTTTGTGCTACTGTTGGCATATATTTTTCTCTAGATATTCCTTCTTCCTAGCTGAATTTCACATAGGTGATAAAAGATATTCAACATCCACTGTGTTTTAGACATTATGCATTATATTCTAGGCATGTATTCTAACTTAGTTCTCATAGTCACATGAGATAACAATCATTACTTTCACTTTTCAGATGTGAAAACTGAAGCTCAAAGAGATTATATAACCTACCTAAATCAGATATCTACTAAGTAGGGGAGATGAAAATCAAACCCAGGTCTTTATAATTCTAAAACCTATGTTTGTGTTCATTATATACCACCCTTTTTAGTAAGTATTTATTGAAAGAACAAATGAACTTCTAAATCAATATAATTTGAGGGACAAAAAAAAGATATTCTGATTTCCAAAACATTTACATTTGCTTTGCTTTATAATACTTAAAATTTTTATAGGTAGAACATATCCCTTCAGCTTAAAATGATAAGCAACTAAATATAGCACCCACAATGTTTACTAAGAATGTCAGTGGACATGGAAATGGTTAATTAATAAACTAAGAACCTTTGATGGTTAAAAAATGTTTAGTGGGTATTGCAGACACATACACGAATAGAACAGCACTGTGGAGAACTGTATCTGTTTTCTCCTAGTCCCAATGAGGCATGTCCCACTGTTGGCCCATAAGCATCCCCACAGGCAAGGAAGAATCAGAATCCAATACAGTGCTGGAGTTAGGTATTTCAGAGATGAACAAGTGAAGCTGGAGGTTGGTACCCTGAAGAGTGACATGCACAGCCTATGGAGACACTGCTGATAAACTCTGCTTATATAAGTACATTTATACACAGAAACTTCAAGTTTTCAAATGAGTTGTGTTCCCTCAATAGCTATCTCCTCAGTGAAATGCTGAAAAAGAAGAGCAATACAGCATGAACTAAGATCATCTTGCTGCAAGAAAAAATGTGAGGAATTCAGGGGGGAAAAAAAAAGAAAGAGCCATCCTAGAAATAATGATGAGAGGATTGGCAAACATTTAAAATTATTTTGTGGGATTTGAATACCATCCCATAGGACATCAGGTTCCTAGCAATAACTGATAGCAAGTAGTGTGGCAGGTGAGGCAGGGTTCTCCTTCACTGTTTAATCGGTATTACAATGAGAGAGAAATGAGAGAGTTCTGGGGGAAGCTACAGGAGATGCTGATTTTCTAGAGGGAAATCAAAGCTAACTAGAGCAGTACAAGGGAACTAACTGGTGGACCAAAGTGAAACGTGAGGGTTTGATTGACTTTGTAAAATTAGAAACTATGGAAATCAAGGGATGTGAAGGAAAGAGAATGCTCTGAGTATCATGTTGGGAGTGGAACAGTTTCTTTCTTTTTTTTTTTTTAAAGATTTTATTTATTTATTTGAGAGAGAGAGCGAGAGAGAGCATGAGAGGGGAGAAGGTCAGAGGGAGAAGCAGACTCCCTGTGGAGCCGGGAGCCTGATGTGGAACTCGATCCCGGGACTCTGGGATCATGACCTGAGCCGAAGGCAGTCGCTTAACCAACTGAGCCACCCAGGTGCCCTGGAACAGTTTCTTATTATGACAGAGTTTAAGGTTATGCCAGGTAGATAGATAGCTGAAATTTATTGGTGATGGAAGTCATTTGGATTAAGGATCCTTAAGTATGATGATATAAACTGATGGCTTTGAGTGTTTAACTGAGCTTTTGTTAAACCAATCCTAAAAATATTTACTTATTGAATTTAGAACAGTAATTGGATCAGCATATTAAGAAGCAACAAGCAAAAATAGCATATGAATCATGAAATGGATATGGAATAAAGGCTTTCTGGATAACTAGTTTTTCTACCTTATATGAAGCATCTTAAACTTTTCTTCTGTACAACTAGAATTGATTTCCCAAGAAATATCCAGTTCTTCAATCTCAATGTTAAACTAATTTTTATTTGTTATCACTATTAAGTTATATAAAATACTAGATATACTAAATGAAAATATTGAGAGAACAGTTATGGTTACTGAAATATATATTTAAAATTTTAGGAGAACATTTTTACAAGAACTATTTCTTTAAAACATTAGATGGGGCACCTGGGTGGCTCAGTAGGTTAAAGCCTCTGCCTTTGGCTCAGGTCATGATATCAGGGTCCTGGGATCAAGCCCCGCATCCGGCTTTCTGCTCAGTAGGGAGCCTGCTTCCCCTCCTTTCTCTGCCTGCCTCTCTTCCTGCTTCTGATCTCTCTCTGTCAAATAAATAAATAAAATCTTTAAAATAAATAAATAAGGGTGGAGGTTTGGGGAGAATGCCGGCCCGGAGAGGTCAGGGAAGCTGTTTGCTCTTTCTGCACACTTCACCCTACCTAACTCTGCCCTTTGACTGTTCCTGAGTCACATCCTTTTATAATCAACCACTGATGGGAATAGTGCATGTTCTCAGCCGTACAGTTCCATGGTCCCATCTGTATAATCTAATAAGCTCAACAGTCTTCATTCCTTCTCATCTCCTGGGGTGCCTGAGAAGGTACAACCTTTCTGGATCATGGGTGATATATCTAGCTATACATCCTCTCATCCACTTCTCATCAAAATGACTAGGAGGAGGAACACCCAACAAAGAAAAAACCCAGAGACTGCACCCTCTCCCTCAGAACTATTGGACATGGACATAAACAGTATGTCAGAAAGGGAATTCAGGGTGACAATTACTAGGCAATGGCTAGGATGGAGAAAAACATCAATGACAACATAGAATCTCTAAGGGCAGAAATGAGAACCAGTATAGCAGATGTAAAAAATGCTGTCAGTGAGATCCAATCTGATCTAAATAGTCTAACAGCTAGAGTTACAGAGACAGAGGATAGAATTAGTGATCTAGAGGATAAAATGATTGAGAAGAAAGGTCAGGAGGAGAGCTGGAGCAAACTGCTCAGGAATCATGAGAAGAGACTTAGGGAAATAAATGACACCATGAAACATTCTAACGTCAGAATTATTGGAATCCCAGAGTGGATAGAGAAAGACAGAAGACTAGAAGATATAGCTGACCAAATTCTGAATGAAAATTTCACAAATCTGGGGAATGGAACAAGTGTTCGTGTCCTAGAGGCGGAAAGGATGCCCTCCAAGATCAATAAGTCTAGAAAGACACCCAGACACATAATTGTAAAATTTGCAAATTATAATTTTAGATAAGAGGTCCTGAGGGCAGCTAGGGGGAAGAGATTCCTTACATACAGAGGAAGACCCATCAGAATAATGTCAGACCTGTCCACAGAAACCTGGCAAGCCATAAAGGGCTGGCACTATATATTCAGGGCACTAAATGAGAAGAACATGCAGCCAAGAATACTTTATCCAGCAAGGCTGACATTCCAAATGGATGGAGAGATAAAGAGCTTCCAAGACTGGCAAGGATTAAAAGGGTATGTGACCACCAAGCAGGTACTAAAAGAAATATTAAAGGAAATTCTATAAAAGCAGAAAGAACCCATGAGTGACTTAGAACAGAAGTAAACCATCTATAGAAATAAGGACTTCACAGGCAACATGATGCCAATAAACACTTATCTTTCAATAATCACTCTCAACGTGAACGGCCCAATGCTCCCATAAAATGGCACAGGGTTGCAGAATGGATAAAACGACAGGACCCATCCATATGCTGTCTACAAGAGACACATTTGGAACCAAAAGATATATCCAGACTGAAAGTGAAAGGATGGGGAACCATCTTTCATGCCAACAAACCTCAAAAGAAAGCTGGGGTAGCAATTCTCATATCAGATAAATTAGATGTTAAGCTAAAGACTGTTGTCAAAGATACAGAAGGACACTACATCATTCTTAAAGAGTCTAGCCTCCAAGAAGATCTAACAATTGTAAACATTTATGCCCCCAGTATAAGAGCAGCCAACTACATAAGCCAACTGTTAATCAAAATAGTCATATTGATATGAATATATTAATAGTAGGAGATCTTAACACGCCACTCTCAGTAACAGACAGATCATCTAAACAGAAAATCAATAAAGAAACAAGAGCTTTGAATGACACATTGGACCAGATGGACCTCATATATATATACAGAACATTCTACCCTAAAACAAAAGAATACTCATTCTTCTCTAGAGCACATGGAGTAACTTTCTCCAGAATAGACCACATACTGGGTCACAAATCAAGACTCGACCAATACCAAAAGATTGAGATGATTCCCTGCATATTCTCAGACCACGACACTTTGAAACTGGAATTCAACCACAAGAAAAAGTTTAGAAGGAATTCAAACACTTGGAGGCTAAAAACCAACCTGCTCAAGAATACTGGGATCAACCAGGAAATCAAAGATGAACTTAATTCATGGAGACCAATGAGAATGAAGACACATCGATGCGAAACCTATGGGACACGGCAAAGGCAGTCCTAAGGGGGAAATACATAGCCATCCAAGCCTCACTCAAAAAAATTAAAAATTCTCGGGGCACCTGAGTGGCTCAGTGGGTTGAAGCCTCTGCCTTCGGTTCGGGTTGTGATCTCGGGGTTCTGGGATTGAGCCCCGCATCGGGCTCTCTGCTCAGCGGGGACCCTGCTTCCCCCCTCTCTCTGCCTGCCTCTCTGCCTACTTGTGATCTCTCTCTCTGTCAAATAAATAAATAAAATCTTAAAAAAATTAAAAATTCTCTAATACACCAGCTCTCTTTACACTTTAAAGAACTGGAAAATGAACAACAAATTAAGCCAACCCCGCACACAAGAAGGGAAATAATCAAGATTAGAGCAGAGATCAACGAGTTAGAAACTAGAGAACCAGTAGAATGCATCAATGAATCCAGAAGTTGGTTTTTTGAAAGAATCAATAAGATCGATAAGACACTGGCCAAACTAATCCAAAATAAAAGAGAGAGAACACTAATTAACAAAATTATGAATGAAAGAGGAGAGATCATGACTAATACAAAGAAAATAGAAACAATCATCAAAAATTATTATCAACAGCTATAAGACAATAAGTTAAACAATGTAGAAGAAATGGATGCATTCCTGGAAACCCATAATCCTCCAAGACTGAAACGGGAAGAAATTGACAACCTGAATAGACCAATATCAAGTAATAAGATTGAAGCAGTGATCAAAAACCTCCCAAAAAAACAAGAGTCCAGGACCTAACAGATTCCCTGGAGAATTCTACCAAACTTTCAAGGAAGAAATAATACCTATTCTCCTGAAACTGTTTCAAAAAATAGAAACAGAAGGAAAACTTCCAGACTCTTTCTATGAAGCCAGCATTACCCTGATCCCCAAACCAGGCAAAGACCCCATCAAAAAGGAGAATTTCAGATCAATATCCCTGATGAATATGGATGCCAAGGTTCTCAACAAGATCCTAGCTAATAGGATCCAACAGCACATTAAAAAGATTATTCATCATGACCAGCTGGGATTTATCTCTGAGATGCAAGGGTAGTTCAACATTCGCAAATCAATCCATGTGATAGAACAAATCAATAAGAGAAGAGAGAAGAACCACATGGTCCTCTCAATTGATGCAGAAAAAGCATTTGACAAAATTCAGCATCTGTTCCTGATTAAAACTCTTCAAAGTATAGGGATAGAAGGAAGATTCATCAACATCATAAAGTCTATCTATGAAAAGCCCACAGCAAATATCATTCTCAACAGGGAAAAGCTGACAGCCTTCCCTTTGAGATCAGGAACACGACAAGGATGCCCACTCACCACTCCTGAGCAAATTTGGAGCTGATGGGGGTGGGAGGTTGGGCGAGCCTGGTGGTGGGTATTGAGGAGGGCACGTATTGCATGGAGCGCTGGGTGTGGTGCATGAACAATCTTGTATCACTGAAAAAATAAACGTATTTCGGGAAAAAAATTTTAAGAGGTTTTAAAAAATTAAAATAAATAAATTAATGATAAAACATTAGGTGGATTATACATAAATGTTATGCAAATGCACATGTGTATGTGTGTTTGTGTATATATTTTGTGTGTAAGTGTATATATTTTTTCTAATCTTAATTGATAAGAGATATTAAAATACTATCTTGTGAATCTTTAAAATAACCTGACGCTTATAATACTAACAAGACAAGGCACTGTCCCTACATTGTTGGGATTTTTTTTTCTCTTTTAAGTGTTTCCAGGGGTGGTGGGTGGCCTGGTTGGCTAAGCATCCTACTCTTGGTTTCGACTCAGTTCATGATCTCATGGGTCAAGGGATCGCCCTGCGTGGGGCTCTGTGTTCAGTGGAGAGTCTGCTTGAAGATTCTCTCTCTGTCTCTGCTCACCGCCCCAGCTCGCACTCTCTCTCTCTCTCTCAAATAAATAAATCTTAAAAAAAAAAAAAAAAAGAATTCTAAACATCCTTTTAAGAGTAGAAGTAGATGGCAGATCTTTTGTCTTTTTTTAACTGCCTGATCGGAACAGAAACTGAAGGGTTGTCCAAGAGAAATAACAAAGTGTGCCTTAAACTTGTTTTCAGGTAACAGGGTCTCTATTTCAGAGAAAAGTGGTGCAGAACTACTATCTCTTATATTTATAATTGGAAACACTATCTTGTAGTTTCTATTATTAATCCAAATTAGATTACTTCATCAAGATAACAACATATTTCAGTGGTATGTTAGCAGGTTTTCATAATAATTTGAACCTACAGTGCAGACTAGGCGTTTCCTTCTACCTAGTATATGACTTGGGGAACACAGACCACAAAGTTTCATTTATTTCTTGTGAAGGTATTGTATAATCTCTTCCTATTCTGGGTGATTTATTTGGTTGGGGGCTTCGAATATATTTTTAGTGTCTTACTACGACTGATATTTAATTACTACACAATTGCAGTTTAACCCTTTCCCCAGTTTTAAGTTACTTCCTCTAAAACACTTTCCATGACCTCCTATGGCTTAGTTCCATCCTATCCACACTTCCAACTCTACTGGAGTTGCTCACATTAAAAATGTGTCATCTCACTTTATAGCTTTATGTTCATTTTGTAGTACAATGATATAACTTAGAAAAAAGTCAAAAGAGCAAGTCTTATAAGCAGAGTGTCTATATACCTTGCTTTTCCAGAAACGGTCTCATTTTTTAACTGTTTCTTCAATATCCCATGTATCAGTATTCTCTTTTCCAGACACTCAAAGTGTCCTGGTTTGGGTTAGAAATGATACATATAGTTACTACACTTATAAAACCTATACCCCGGGGCGCCTGGGTGGCTCAGTTGGTTGAGCAGCTGCCTTTGGCTCAGGTCATGATCCCCGCGTCCTGGGATCGAGTCCCACATCGGGCTCCTTGCTCAACAGGGAGCCTGCTTCTCCCTCTGCCTCTGCCTGCCTCTCTGCCTGCTTGTGCTCTGTCAAATAAATAAATAAAATCTTTAAAAAAAAAATAAAAAAAAAATAAAACCTATACCCCTAACAACTACCACAAGGTTAGCTAAACAGTGGTCACTCAATAAAGACTTGTGGAATTAATAAATGAATAAATAATAAAATCAATGAATAAACTGACCACACTCATCCTTAATTCTGTTTTTTAAAAAACATATTTGGAAAGTTCTCTTTTAAAAACATGATCCCTCACCTTGCATTCATGACAGAAAAGGAAGCAGTAAATAACAGACTAACGTGTCTTGAGCCAAAACTTGTGAACATTTTCATAAATTACTGGAGAGAAAACTATTCCTGCAATTCATATGAAGAGTTACCTATTTTTTGTTTACTTCTTTTTCTGCCTCTCTTCCTCTTTTGTTCCCCTTTCTTTCTCTCTTTGGTTCTCTTTTAGCAGCTTATTATTTTTTACAATTCTTCCTGGTATCAGTGCAGACAAGACTTTAAAGATCTTTATGCTGTGCCTCTGTCAAGTAGAAAAATATTTCACTTATAGCTTTCAGTACTTCCTATCTATTTCTTTTTGAAGAATTTGGTCATGAATTATACATACCAGCACAGTATGAAATATTCAACTCATGTCCTTTCATTCCAATTCAGCCTACCATACAAAGAAAGAGTGGTTTGAACATAGAAAAGAGAGGGTCTGATAGTCATATGCCAGAACTATTTAATAGCGTTTTTCCCATAGGAAGTCCCAAATGAAAAATCCAGCATAACCAGATTTCATACACTCAGTGTAACTCATGTAAGTTATTAAATTAACTGAAACAGAAACTTGGCTTTAAGCACATAAAATATACTTCTCAAAATTTAAGAGTTGCTTTTTAAAGTCAGAGAGAAATAGTAATTATTGTTGCAAAAGTGAATTACCATTACATAAGGCACACTTAGACATATTTTAGGAAATTTGGAAAAATTAATATAGATTTATTAGGCCAATAACTACTTTTCAGTTAGTAACTGAAGATTTTCACTATGCATTTGAATTGGTAATTGATTGATTATTCTGTTTAGATTCTTTACAATGAAAAGTTTCTTACACTATATCTTTCTAAATCTAGAAAGAGTGAAGTCCTTTCCTTTACTGAGGAATTCTGAATTATATCTGAGGAGAGTGATTTCAGGTTACTGCTGGCAAAATCTTCCTTAGGGAAAGCACAGTATAATATTTCTTATTAAGCTAACTTACCCCTCAGACAGAAAACCTTTAGTTATTCTCTTTTTGTAAACCAGTGAATTCAGGATTTGTGAGGTTTTTTTTTTAATCCAACTATCGGGGCAAGAGCATTTTATTCATTAATGAAAAGTAATTTTCCTACCTCCCTGATGTAGAGAAATAAATGGAAGACAAAAACAAGCAAAATAAACAACAATAAATTTGTGAGGTCTTCTTGCCTATTTACTTCAGAGTACTTGTCATATCAAACTACTCCCGGAAAATGTTCAATGAATGTGTAAAAATCCAGATTGTTTGTAGTAACAACTTTTCTATTTAAGACTTTGTGGTGTGGAAATTATTTGATTTTAAATTGACTGTCACAAATATAAACTCAGTCATCCTATTCAATGGAAGCTTTTTTGTTTTCATTTTAAATATCTAACTTAGCTTGTCTGAAAATCTTTTTTTCAAGTTAAAGAGTTAATTTATGGTTGAGAATCTTTAACAATATAATCTTGAATATATATTTAAGATTTCAGAGTGATCCTTTTCATTCTTGTTAAATATGATATAGTATCCTCCAAATTTTGAAGGCTTTTAACTCTGTTATTATTTCAGTTCATTTCAAAATTGTTTAATTAAATATTAGTTTTGCACTAATATTTAAAGGAGCATTTTATAAAAAAATGTATTAAACTTTTTATTCTTCTGTCCCTAGCCACTTAATCCAAAATAAACACAAAAATTGAAATTGATCTTAAGTAATTTAAATTTTATCCTTGTAAAAAATATTTAAAAAGCACTGATTTTATTCCAGCATTTTTTAAAAGATTGATTGATTGATTGATTGATTTTGACAGAGAGAGAGAGAGATCACAAGTAAACCCAGAGGCAGGTAGAGAGAGGTGGGAAGCAGGCTCCCTGCTGGGCAAAGAGCCTGATGTGGGGCTCTATCCCATGACCCTGAGACCATAACCTGAGCCAAAGGCAAAGCCTTTAACCCACTGAACCACCCAGGCTCCCCCCAGCATTTGTTTTTAACACCTTCATATGGATGTCATATTAGTCAATGTTTTCCAAAAAACAGAATAGGAGATGATTGATGATAGATAGATGATAAATGGAGAGTTATATATATGAAAAGGTTTTTTATAGGAAATTGGTTCATATGATTATGGGGAAAGACTTTTTATAGGAAATTGGCTCATATGATTATGAGGGTGGAGAAGTCCCACAATCTGTCATCTGTAAACTGAAGAATGAGGAAGACAGTGGTGTAATGCACTCTGAGTCAGAAGGTCTATGAACCAGAGGAGCTGATGGTGTAAGTCCAAGTCCAAAAGCACTCGAACTGATGGCTGGATGGTGTAAATCAAGATCTGAGTTCAAAGACCCAAGAAGGAGTGCCAGTGTCCAGGAGCAGGATGAGATGTATATCTCAGCTCAAGCAAAAAGAGCTATTCTCTTTCTCTAACTTTTGTTCTATACAGGCCCTCAACAGATAGGATGATGCCCACCTGCAATGGTGAGGACAATCTTCTTTAGTCACTGTTCCAATTCAAATGCTAATCTCTTCTGGAAGCACCTTCATAGCCACAAGCAGAAATAATAATTTACCATCAATCTGGTCATCCTTTATCCCAGGGAGGTTGACACATAATAATAAGCCATCACAGATGTATTATTTAATGCCTCTCCTCTAAGACGTCCTTTAAGTCTTCTCAAACTAATAGTATTATTTTTGTCCTTGTTTGAGCTTACACATCTCTTTTTTCACTCCAGATGATTTCTTCCACTTTAACTTTGTGCCTGCCAATTCTGTCTTTTAAAGTTTTTTTGACTATCTTTAAACAAGCTAATGGATTTTTTTTTTTTTTTTTGGCTAATATCTATTAAATGTTAAACATTGTAACTCGTTTTCATTCTAGTTGTTTTACTTAATTCTTTTCTCAAATGAGCCCTTCTTTTGTCATGGTGGACTTTTCCCCCTGTTATAACCTATATTCTTTCTTTAATTTATTTAATAATAAAATATATTTATGGTCTATTAGTTACTTTTTATTATTCCAGGTTGTTTGTGGTACATTATCATTGTGCCTGTTTAATTACCCAGGTGGAATACTTTTTTTTTCTTTTTTTTTCTTTTTTTTTTAATACTTTTTTTTTCTGTTTATCATTGTTATTATTATTAATAACACTAAACTCTTTTACTGCTGTACTAATTTTCTACTGCTATACAGCAAACTACCACAAACTTAGGAACAAAACAATACCCAGTTATTATCTTACAGTTATGTAGGTCAGAAGTGTGGACGGGCTCTATGAAATCCTCTGCTTACAATCTTCGAAGGCCAAACTTAAAGTGTTGGTCCAATTGGACTTTTAACCGGAGGCTCTGGGGAAAATTCTGCTTCCATCCCTCATTCAGGTATTCGGAAGAATTCAGTCCTTATGTAACTGAGGATCCTGATCCTTGATGATTATCAGCCGTGGGCCACTCTCACCCTGAGAGGCAGTGCACATTCCTTCTTTTGTAGCTCCCTACATCTTCAAAGCAGCAATGACATGCCAACTTTCTCACACCTGCAATCTGTCTCTGCTGATTCCAGTCAAAGAAGATTCTTTTTCTTTCTTCTTCTTCTTCTTCTTCTTCTTCTTCTTCTTCTTCTTCTTCTTCTTCTTCTTCTTCTTCCTCCTCCTCCTCCTTCTCCTCCTCCTCTCCTCCTCCTCCTCTACCTCTCCTCCTCCTTCTGTACCTCTCCTCCTCCTCTTCCTCCTCTCCTCCTCCTCCCTCTTTTATTAACATGTAATGTATTATTTGCTTTAAGGGGTACTGTGAAACATCAGTCTTACATAATTCACAGTGCTCACCATAGCACATACCTTCCCCAATGTCCGTCACCCAGCCATCACATCCCCCCCAGTCCCCCTCCACTCCAGCAACCCTTATTTGTTTCCTGAGATTAAGAGTCTCTTATGGTTTGCCTCCCTCACTGGTTTCGTCTTGTTTCATTTCTCCCCTCCCTATCCCCCACGATCCCCCCACCCTGCCTCTCAAATTCCTCATATCAGAGAGATCATATGAAAATTGAAAGAAGATTCCTAATTGAAAGAAAATTCTTCTTTTAAAGGCATGTGATTATAGTAGGCCCACTCAGATACTACCTTAAAAAAAAAAAACTCAGTTAACTGGCTTGTAACTTTATCTGCAAAATCCCTTTTGTCATGAAAAAAACACAAGTAGAACATGATATCTCAATATAGTCACAGTCATAATGACTAGGAGCAACTATATAACAGAGTTGCTTTAGTCTGAGTATTTATCTGCTTATATTATTCAAAAATATATTGCTACACTATTATTTCAGCCTTTATTTTTTCATTTTTTATTTGCTTTTTCATTTTCATATGTCTTATGGTCATATTTTAATGATATTTTCCTTGCTGGGACTGCCTTTGCAGACTTTTTTTTTTTTAACTTTACTTTACTTTTCAAGAAAGACTTATCTTTTCCATCTACCAAAACTCAAAGTAGCCATCAACCACAATATTTCTTTGTTGTTTCCCTAAATAGATGATAGGGCACTTCCAGCCTCCCTTCCTTAAAGGGCATCCTTTTCAGTGTTCCTACTGAAAGTAGAGATCTCAGCTTCCTCTGAGCAGTTTAAAGGCCAAATGTTCTATTTCTGCTTGTGCATTAAAACTCCAGCCACAACTCTATAGGAATGTTGATCCAAAATATACAAACATAAAGCACTTATAAATGCAGCCTTCTTGTTTTTTTCTTGAAGATTCTGTGAGTGAATAACTAGGTTTGCCCACATGTCAGTGAGAAGGCAGGACATGGAAACTGTGTTCACAAGGCTCCTGATTGATAAGGTAATATTCCATTAAGTTCACAAGGTAAACTTGTTTGCAGTTGGACATTTTCCAACAATAGGCATTTGCCCACGTCCCACGAAAAGTTTTTCTAGAGGTATTTTTGTTCTTTCTCTTCTCAGGTACATGTTACAGTGATACAAGGAATGGGAATGTTGTTAAATAAATGTCTTGCTCTGACACTTCAAGTCCTATTTTGACAGTATCAGTGTTATTGCTGGAGTAACACAACCATGCATTTTACTAGGGAAATTTCTGTCCGTGGTTAGGTATAACTGGTATTAATTGTTCTATGAAGACGACTTGACAAACAACACAACTTTCTCTGTCCTAGTTAAGAGTTATGTTTGTGAATAGGCCAAAGTAATTGATAATGGTAAAAATCAGAACAAGGTTTCCAAGGATAGGACAGAGTTGGTTATTGACTGAAATTGAGCATGAGGTAATGCTCTTTGTTGACATAAGTACTCTATATCATGATCTGGATGGTGATTACACATGTAAATGCTCATCCAGCTGTATGGTTATGATTTGCTGAATGTATTTTAACCGCAATTAAAAAGCATAAATAGAGAATAGTTTTGACTTAACTTAATAGTTAAGTCTGCTTTAGGCTCCAGTCATGATCCCAGCATCCTGGGATAGAGCCCCGCATTGGGCCATTCTGCAGGAAGCCTGCATCTCCCTCTCCCACTGCCCCTGCATGTGTTCCCTCTCTCTCTGTGTCTCTCCCTGTCAAATAAATAAATAAAATCTTAAAAAAAATAAAGAAATATCAAATAAATAAAACTGTCCATCATAGGTTAAAACTCTAAGTTGACCACAGATTTGCAACTAACAGAAGCTGCTATATTTAACCAAGAATGGAAAGTTGTAGAAGCAGGGTCTTGCTAATCATCAAAGGAATGTTGAACCAGAGGACCAATAAACAAGAATAAACTTCTTCTTCTTCAATCAGCACTAACGTCTTTGTGACAGAAAGTAGGATACAAGGAAATACTATTTATAAAGAGAACATAAAAAGGGAAAAATAATTTTTGTAATTCAGGGCACACGTGGTGGCATTTTTAGCTTGTATTCCTACCCTGCTAACTCACCTATACTTTTTAGACTGAATTCTAGATACAAATATATATGAATATTAAAAACAATGGTATAGCTAGGTTGATCAAATGAGTGGTCATATTCTACCTAGTAATTATTGAAGATATTTTATCAAGATAGACATCAAGTTTTATTAGTTTCCTCTTATCTCAGAATTATTTGAACTATCCAAATTTCATCATCTATTCTAGAAATGTGACATTTATAAATGAAGTCTTAGTGCATTTAAAAATAGAGGATTTGGGAAGTTTCTATCAATATCTTGTCAAGTAAGTGTAGATGACTATTGGTGAGACCTTTTTTCTTTGGCAAATCAGATATTAAACGAATGTGATATGATGTACTGATTAGAACAGCAATATCTTAAAAAAAAAGAACAGCAATATCTTAACACTGAGAGATCTGAGACCCTCATCAATATTTTATTTTATTAAATTATAGAACTACCTGGGGTCCTCAGGGGGCACCTTCCTTCTCCTCACCATTCTCATTGTTCCCTGTGGTGATATTTCACGTAACACAGAATAATTCATCTTCATGTGTGCAGACTATGAACTACTCATTTTTCATAAATATGTTTATTTTTCTTAAATGTCTTTGAAGCTGATTGACTCATCCCTTGATCGGCATTTTTTTTTTTTAATAATTTTTAACATAATTGCTACTCACTGACATGGAAGAAACTAGAAACTTCATTCTTAATCATCTGGGAAGAAAGTTGTAGTAAAAAGCCTACTAATTATGTGCTGAGTCACAGCAATAAAATGATGCAAAGTTTAAAATCTACCATATTTCAGGGCACCTGGGTGGCTCAGTTGGTTAAGCCGCTGCCTTTGGCTCAGGTCATGATCTCAGGGTCCTGGGAACGAGCCCCGCATTGGGCTCTCTGCTCAGCAGGGAGCCTGCTTCCTCCTCTCTCTCCACCTGCCTCTCTGCCTACCTGTGATCTCTCTCTGTATCAAATAAATAAAATCTTTTTAAAAAAATAAAAATGAAATAAAATAAAATCTACCATATTTTTAGAAAGTTGGGCAATGTCTTTGAGCTTTTTTTTCCCCTGAAAGATACACTTTTATGGGACTCATAAAGTAATTGTCTAAGGGCACCTGGCATGTTCATGTGACTCTTGACCTTAGGATTGTGACTTCAAGTCCCACCTTGGGTACTGAGATTATTTAAAAATAAAACCTTAAAAAAAAAGTCACTGTCTGGAAGTAATTACATATACTATCACATCTGTCCAAGTATACTACTTTAAGAAGAGTTATCTATCAGTCAGAACTGTCACAGATTAAATACACATAGCAAACTTGCTCTATGGTAACTTCTACTTAATTAATACTTGAAAAACTTGAAATTTTTAAAACACTTTTCCCTGGCATTTACTTTATTCTATCTATAATTGAATAAGTTTGCTGGGGCTGCTGTAACAGAGTCCTACAACTGAGTGGCTCAAACAAAAGAAATGTGTCATCTCACAGTTCTAGAGGCTGGAAGTCTGAGATCAGGGTGTGAGCAGGGCCTTACTCCCTCTGAAGGCACTTAGGAAGGATCTGTTCCATACTTGTCTCCTAGATTCTGGGGGTTTGCCCCAATCTTTCCTGACTTGTGGCAACATAATTCCAATCTTTACATGGTATCCTCCCTTCATTTGTGTCCAAATTCTCCCTTTCTGTAAAGACATCAGTCATATCGGGGGAAAGGGGGGTCCATCCTACTCCATCATGATCTCATCTTGACTAATTATACTTCCATTGACCTTATTTCCAA
The DNA here is from genome assembly GCA_028533885.1 of Nasua narica. Taxonomy (NCBI): domain Eukaryota; kingdom Metazoa; phylum Chordata; class Mammalia; order Carnivora; family Procyonidae; genus Nasua; species Nasua narica. The sequence continues at coordinate 76,538,447 of CM052797.1, forward strand.
ACAAGGTCAGATTCTGAGGTAATGGGGTTAGGACTTCAACATATGAATTTGGGAGGATATAATTCACCCATAACAATAATATAAATACTTCTTTAAACATCTGACAAATTATTTTTAAAACTAATGTTGCATTTGAAACTAAAAGCAAAAAAGTCTGTATCAAATTTGAAAGCATATCTTTTGTAAATTGTGTGTGAATATTATTATGTCTGAATATTTTATTATATCAGACTTATATGACTGAATATGTAGTAGATATTACTGTACACTAATTAAACAGAAGGAGGGAAGATGCAATCAGTTTAAAGCTCAACATTATGTAAGATCCATAAACACCACTATAAAATAAAGACAGCTAAATGGTTCATATTGAAGTACACTTTTGCAAAATTCTATCATCTATCTTAAAAAAAAGGCATTATTTTGGATAATATAGATGATGAATAACTCTTCAATTGTGCACTCTTCACTTTGATGCTTTCCATTCTCAAAATGTATATTTTATTGTATTTTTCCCTGCTAAAATTCACCTCACTGGGGGATTCCTTCTGCCAAATAAAGAGCAAACTTTCACATAAAGCGAAAATGTTTTTTACCCACAACAAAAAGTTAGATCCTGCTGAGTGTTTCCCCAGGCTTCTATAAAAATTCACAGGTGAAACTCTGCCACCTTAAAAGAAACCCGAAATAGCTTTGATCAGCTAAACAGAAATAGTTTGTATTCTAAGCACATTAAAATATACAAAGAAAGCACAGTATAGGCGTTGCTTTTGGCTGTTATTTCCTTGTTTATGATACTTTATGACAAAACTTTAAAATACTCTTAAAAATACTTTCTAACTTAAAAAGCATCATTTGAAACAATTTCATGCTAGGGTGATAATTAGTTCTATTTCCTGGTATGCTATGACCTTGATCCTTATTTCCTTACTTATTTGAGATATCATTGAGAAATAATTGTAGGATTAATGAAAAAAAAATCTGTCCATAATTTTAAAATACTAACTTACACCTTTTATAACATAAAAAGCTATTAAATAGTGCAATTTTGTTTTGATATTATAAAAAATCTCCAACTCTAAAAATATCTTTCCTTCTTTTTTATAAAAATTGTGGGTTTTTTTGGAATATCTAACTTTTGGGTTTTTTTTTGATTAAAAATGTAATGCTTATTCAGTTTATATCATTTGGAATATGGAGAGAATTAGAAAGAATTTTAAAAACACATATGTAAACCCACAAATATAGAGGCCCACAGCTAACATAATTGATATAAAGCTAGTCTTACATACATCTGCATATTATATACATATATACATTGAAAAAATTACATCTCAAAGAGGCAGAGGGAAGATTTATAATTACATATTTTCTATTTTTTCTTTAAATTTTTTAATTTAGATTCTAGGTGGTTAACATATAGTGTAATATTGGTTTCGGGAGTAGAATTTAGCAGTTCATCACTTAACATGTAACACCCAGTGCTCATCACTGGGTGTTACATGTAAGTGCTCACCTTAATACCATCACCCATTTAACCCAGCTCCTGCCCACCTCCCTTCCAGTAGCCCTCAGTTTGTTCTCTATAGTTAAGAACGTCTCTTTCCTTTTTAAGATTTATTTATTTGAGAGAGAGAGAGAATGGGGGTGCGGGGGAGATGGGCAGAGGGAGGGGGAGAGAGAGTCTCAAACAGATTCCATGCTGAGTGCAGAACACAGAGCCCTGAAATGGAACTCAATTTTAGGATCCTGAGATCAGGACCCTAAGATCGTTACCTGAGATCATGACCTAAGCTGAAACCAAGAGTTCGACAATTAATCGACCATGCCACCCATGCACCCCTATAGTTAAGAGTCTCTTATGATTTTTTTCCTCTCTTTTTCCCCCTTCTATGTTCATCTTTTTTGTTTCTTAAGTTCCACATATGAGTGAAACCATATGGTATTTCGCCTGACATATTTACTAAAATAAGTACACTAAGAAAAGGGATGTGAGGGGCCTAAAATTAGAAAGATACTTCTAATAGCATTTTTATAAGATAAATTTCAATCAAGCAGAGGAGAAATTTAAGACCATTTTGGTCCATACTCTAATAGAATTTTAATTGCTTTTAGTAGAGTACTTTCCGAATCTGGGTCTTGTCAGTCATTTGTGGAATGCTTCTAAGGGATGGGAGTAAAACTCCTTCTTACATGCTTTGTCCATGAGCAGAGCAGGCTCTGTCAGCCAGAAAAGTCCAATGGCAGAAGGACACAAGTGGCGGCAGTTGGAAGCAAAGCAAACATGGCTAGAAATTGTAAGGACCAAGAGGATATCAGTGGGGCATCAGCAGAATCTGCCCCCGGCAGCATCATTGTCTAGAGCACTATTTGGGACTTCAAAGGTACTAAACCATTTTTAAAAATCGAAGTAGATATTGAAGAATTCATGCTCACAGTATGCTTAAGTAACCAGTTCTGCCTTATCCTGGAAGTCTTCAGGAAATATACTATGACCGTAACAAATCATAACTTTATGACTCATTAAAATGCATCTTAATATATAATAATACTGTCAGTAAATAACTGCTGATTTTTATTGTTTTCACTCAAGATTGTTTATTGAATGGACAGAATTTATTTATTTTTTTTGGTAAAATAAGGGCATATATATGTCTTAATTTAGTGATTTACATAATGAGTATATTTACATAATGAATCCTGGGTAGAAATTTCTATATCTGGAAATGTAATAGAATCTCAAGGGCAGTTAAATTCTCTCTCTAGAAGTTTTTCTCACATCTTTTTCATACTGAAAACAGATTACAGAGTAATAAATCCATAGCCTTTGATGTTCTGGTCACAAAGACACTAAAGAAAATAAATCTCACTCATATTTGTTTAGATAAAATAATCATCAATCTTCACCTCAAGGCTGTTTTAGGAAACTTTTCAAACTTTCAGTTTCCTACTGAGTATTAGCTAATAGCCTTTGATTTGATAGTTGTTTGGATGGCAATCTATCGGATTAAATGATGCCCTAAAGCTACCTCTTGGCAAAATTAAAATTCAGTATTTCTGTTGGTAAATTATGCTAGCTTTATTTAATTAGAGATTTCAAGGTGTCTAAGTTTTTTAAGTCTGATGTCTATTGAGCTTTGCTCTAACATGTTATTAATTGCAGGGTTGGAATTGAAATTTTATTCTTAAAAAGGATATCAAATTCTAGTGGTGAGGAGAAAAACAGATTCATAAGACAATGTTTAATTAAAGAAGATATTAGAAGTTTCAGGAGAATATCATTCTAACTGTAGCACACAGGAAATTGCTGGTTTTATATAATATATTGCCTGGTGTACATCCCAAGGGATGACCCAAACTTTTTTATTTTATTTTAAAAAGACTTGTTTAAGTGTGCCTAATAAAGTGAAGCCTCATATATGAAAGGTTTGTAGTCACATTTTCATCCGACACTGGACAAATGTTATGAATAAACATTGTAAAGTGTGGAACTTTTATAGTGCTCTTGAGAAATATAAATGCAGTTTCTTAGTAATACAACTAAATAGGAACATTTTAAGTACACTGCATTACATTTCTTAGAAGAAAAAAGAAGAAACAAAACTATCTAAGCATATAGTTGCATACATTAAAGAAAAAAAAATGAAGAGACATTTAAAAACAAGGAAAAATAGGAGCACCTGGGTGGCTCAGTCAGCTAAGTGGCTGCCTTTGGCTCAGGTCATGATCCCAGGGTCCTGAGATGGAGCCTCACATTGAGCTCCCTGCTCAGCGGAAAGCCTGCTTCTCACTCTCCCTCTTCATGCTGCTCTGCCTACTTGTGCTTTCTATCTCTTTTTCAAATAAATAAAATCTTTTTAAAAACACACACACAAAGAAAAATAAAAGTGGGTCTGAGATCAATGAAAAATGCATGCAAGAGAATTTTTAATTAAAGTGGTGGTTAAACATGTAACATTTATTTTGTTCAATTATATATTTTAATGGCAGTACTTTTTCTAGCATCAGAAGTAGAGAAATTATAATTTTTACTATAAAAATGAATCAGTATTTTATACTATTTATTATAATAAAAATTTAATAGTTTTAATACCATTATATATCAATTTATAGTTAGTGGACTATCTCATTAAGGATAACAATTCACTATAATGCTAAAAATACTATGCAATTTAATAAGATAATTGGCCTAAAGAGAAATAAATATAAATGAGTAGAACAAAAGTGTTTAACCTTCACTCTATTTAGCTTTTTCCAGTTTTCAGGCATAGTTTAATTTGCATCTTATATATCTATATAAATGTTATGCCTTTTTTTGACACTTGGGCAATGACTTAAATACTATGCATTAGTATCCTCACCTATAGAATAGATACGCTAATAAAACTATTAACCTCATACTTAAGAAAAACTTAGAATAGCAACTAGCACAGAGTAAATGCTCTACAGATTCTTGTCAAATAAAATAAATAACAAGTGTCTGTGAAGACAGCTAAATCCCCAATAATTCTCTATTATAAAAGGCATTGGGGGGAGCCTGGGTGGCACATTCCATTAAGCACCCAACTCTTGGTTTTGGCTTAGGTCATGATCTCAGGGTCTTGAGATTGAGCTGCAGTCAAGCTCCACACTCAGCTAGGAGTCTGTTTAGAGTTTCTCTCTCCCTTACCCTCTACCCCACCTCCCCATTCTTTCTCTCTGTCTCTCTCAGATAAATAAATATTTTTTTTAAAAAGTGCCTGAGTATTGAAAGACAATAGTAGTAATTAAGACATTCTGTCCATGTAGAAAAATGTCTGACTTTCCAGAAATTTTCGTGTGGTTTTCTAATTTTGCCTGTATTTTCAAATAATGATTCAAAAGAAGATAGAGAATTTTAGATAAGCATACTTTATTCTCTATTAATGCAGTAATTTTTAGCAAGATAAAAAACATGGCATAGTGTAAAAAGTGTGAAATGTTAAGGAAAGCATATGTACTATATATAGCAAAGTTTCTATATATGTATATATTAAAAAGTTTATATGATGCCATTTACTTTACCCAGATAGCCAGTGTAAGATGTTAGATGTTGATATAACAGATAAAAAAGAGAGACTTTAATATGATAAATAAAATATTGTCATTACTATTATGTATTTCCTTAACTAATACCTTTGCTTGTCCTTTCACTTTATGGAGTACTCTAAGGTATATTTCTTATCAGATTATATAAACCATGACTTTGGACAATAAAATACATTCAGAAAATCTGAAGTAGGTGGTCAATTTCTTTGGTTTGTCATGTGTACTGTCTTAGATAATGAGTTTTTCATAAGTTATAGTGCCATTCTAGAGTAACACTGAAGCCACAATAAATATTTAACAGGAAAATGAAGTGTAGAAAATAGACTTCTCTAAAGACGTAAGTAGACAATCTGATTTAGTTCCATAAATCTAGGAATGTTACTCTCCATTTACAAATTTATAACACTGCATCCTTTCTACTATGGGTTAAATTTATTTTCAAATAGCACTGTTTTCTCCTATCAATAAACATTTAAGTGAAGAATGAAGCTGTGAACGCTATGTATGTCTGAAGTAATAACTGGCTTATAATTCATGCAGGTATTTTGTTCAGTGTAGGTTATACTTGAAGTGATTATTTGGCTTACAGTGGAATTGGTACTGTATCCATATGAGTAGATCTCCACCAGGCAAGTTCACACACAGATTTTACTTTCCACATCCACGGTTCATAAATGAAGGGGCAAATGTATGACTCAAATTTGGGCTATTATGCTCTGTTTAAGTATTTTAAAACATGAAAAAGATAAATAAAATCCAAGAGTACTTGAATCTAAATCTTGTTATTGAGAGATCTCTTGAAAAGAGATCTATAAATATTCTTACTGCCCAGAAGTTAACCTGCTACCTGTCCTTCAGAAGGCTTAGCGCTCAAAAGTTCCTTTAAGCTTGTAAACTATTTCATTTTTAATCCAAAAGTTGCATTTTATGCTTAAAATGTCCAGACTTAGTTTTGCTGTTTACAACTAAAATAAATTTTATCAATAAACAAATCTAAAGGGAACTGCTAGATAATGTCTATGAGAAAAAAATAATGAGAAACTATCTGAATATAAAGTGAGTTACAAATAATAATAGATAAAGTGATTTTGTATGAATAATATAGTACTTACTGTACAAACATCAAAATAAAAATATATGTAAATTCTTGAAGAAGGTGAAATAAAAACAGCATGGTCTTTTGTGTCAAGCAGAGGTGGCTTCCCACCTGAGCCCTGGTTTTTCCTATGTCTGTGACTGTTGGCAAATCTCTGAAATGATGAAATACAGACAATAATTAATTCCTAATGTCACTTTTAGGATTTAATGATCCAATTTACATGTAATCACTATTTTAATGCCTGTTCACACAACAAGTACTAAAGAATGTATGCTCTGTCTCTCCTCCACAATGACTATTTGTACATTTTGGGGTATGTAGAGATCTAAGAAATGATACCATTTTCCCTCCACAGATTCATAACCAAATGGAAAAATTTTAAAAAATGTGGTTAATAGGGGTCAAATATCACAGAAGTAGAGATGAAGGAATTCCACCTATGAGAGAAGTGGCTTTTCTAGTGCTGAATTTCAGAATCAAACTGCGCTTTCTTCTGACTTACAGGGCCAGTTACACATCCTGAGGCTTGGGCTGCAGAGATGGGACTAAGCTTATGATATGCCAACAGCAAAGTGAACGCTCTTCAGAATAAGCAAGAAAAATAGGGATCAGCTAGCTACTCATGCCTTTTTTTTTTCTTTCAAACTCACCAATCAAGAGTATCTAAAACCTTAAAGCATGGTAGGAAATACCAAGAATCGAGAAAATAATTTTATACATAAAAACAAGTCTTAGAGTGATTTGGATAGCATTCATAATGCTATCACTTTTAAAATATAGAATCGATGTTTTTTAATAAGTTAGTGAAACTATGTAGCTTCAACAGTCCTGGGAAAGCTAAAAGGAACAGGAAAATTTATAAACAAAGACTAGAAGTCAGATGCCTGGAAAAAATAAGTGAGGTTTAGGAAAAAACTATTAGAAGTAGGGAGAACTTGATGGATGATCAAAAGTCTGAAAAATGCAATATGATTTGAAGAAAATAAAATAGAGGAATAAACATAAAGTAATATTAACATGAATTTTTAAAAAATGAACATTTTCAATCAGAACACTTTAAAATTTTCCATTAAAGTATGGATTAATCCATAAAATTAGCTTGCTGGAATAACACATATAGAAATATCAAGTGAGAGTCAGAAAGAAAGACAATCATTAACAAAGAGTTACTTATACACACAAATATGTCTGTGTGTGTATTAATGTGTATTCTATTAACCCTTTTCTTTCTACTTTTGAATATTTTTAAAAAATATTTTTTTCTTGAACATAATCGTTGTAGTCAAATAAGGGCATCCCGAAGATGGCCATGTAACTTATAAATGCATAGTATATATAGCAAGAAGGAATTTGAAAATATGATTAAGGTTATGAGCCTTGACGCAGAGAGATTATCTTGTATTATCTGGATTGGCCAAATCTAACCACATGCACTTTTAAAAATGTGGAGAGCTTTCTCAGGCTTGAAAAATAGGAGAGATGAAGCAAAAGGACAGAGCAGAGAGATTCTGAGCAGAGGAAAGACTCAGACAGCAGTTGCTGGCTTTGAAGATGGAGGAAGTGGCCATAAGAATAGGAACACGGTGGCATCAGGTAGCTGAAAATCTCCCTGACCAGCAACCAGCAAGGGAATGTGAACCTTAGTCCTACAACTAATAGCACCAAATTCCTCAACAATTTAAATAAGCTTAGAAACAGATTTCATGCTGAGAGACTCCAGAACGGAATACAGTCTTGCCAACAGCTTGCTCTTAGCTTTGTAGAACCTAGAGCTGGGAGTTAGCTGAGTGAACTCAGACCTCTGAGCCTTAGAACTGTAAGATACTAAGTTTGTCATTTTTTTAAGTTGCTAAAGTTGTAGTAGTTTGCTACAGCAACAAGAAGAGATAAATATAATATGAATCAGTTACTTGTAATATTTTTACATCTGTTGTTTTTCTGAATGCCTTTGGCTTTATTAATTCATAAAATAGGAGCTGTGTTACAGGTGTTGATGAAGAGATAGGCATTCAATTTTAAAAAGGGATGCTTGCACAAAGGAAAAAATGTGTGAGATAAATGAGTTATTTAAGGTGGATGCTGTAGAGAATGGAAGGATTTTAGTTTGTGTTCAGATTAAAGTAGGTAAAAGATGGTATCTGGAAAGTCCTTGCTGCAACAGAGTAATAAAATTAAGTGGTGTGCTATAAAGTTATCCTATATTCAGCGGTCAGTGGGAGAAAGTAAATTATATTTATTCTGGTTGTATGTGATATGTTGGAGTCAAAAAAACTGAGACACTCAGATCTGTGTTTATATAAATTAGTTTTATATAAATAAGGATTCTTAAATGTCCTAAAAAAACATTAAACAGGTAAAAAGTACAAAGAAACAATTTTAATAACTGTGATGTAAGGATGTCTTAAAATCAAGAATTGACTGTTAGTATAAAGGAGGAACTAAAAATACATTTTGCCAGTTGAACCTAAAGGATGGTGGATTCGTTTTATAGAAAAGTAATGGGAATAATGACATCAGGTTCCTAACTCAAATGACGTAAAGGATGGCAATGCTGTATCTGTGATACTGAATACAGAGAGAGGGCCACATAGATCCTTCTAGATTTAGTACCATTGAGAAAAAGTAGCAGCATTACTGTATCAGCACAAAGAGAAAGTAGCAATTTGAATTACTTGGCACAAAAAAATTAAGTTTGAAAAGTTTCTTTATTCTAAAGTATTTCAAAAGATATCTTATCCCCTTTTAGTTAATTACCTTGTAATTATATTTTATATATATATTTTTGTATAGCTTTACTGCTCCAACATCTCTTAAGTGCCTATCAATGTACTAAGAAAAGAACAAATTCTGCTGGGAACAATGAATGGCAAGCACATTTTCCTTAATGTTTTGATGAGGTATTGTTCTTATCTTTTAGAAAGGACTGAAAACTAAGGACAAGTTACTTTTAAATTATTTGAATTTTGGAAAACCAGATGGTCCCCAAAAAAGGCATGATCGAATACATACATAAATTTCTTAATTTCTTCTTGAATTTAAACTTTGGGTATCTTACACACACATTCTCATTTCTAGTGAAATATTTCAAAAACAAAACAAAACAAAACAAAACAAAAAGTTAAGAAAATTAAAATGCTTTCTAATACAATTGAAATTGTTTTTGTGCAACCTCAGTGTGAGACAGGAATCCATCAGAATCCTAGAGGAGAACATAGACAGTAACCTCTTCCATATCAGCTACAGCAATTTCTTTCAAGACATGTCTCCAAAGGCAAGGGAAACAAAAGTGAAAATAAACTTTTGGGACTTCATCAAGATAAAAAGCTTCTGCACAGCAAAGGAAATAGTCAACAAAATTAAGAGGCAACCCGCAGAATAGGATATTGGCAAATGACAGTACAGATAAAGAGCTGGTATCCAAGATCTATAAAGAACTTCTCAAACTCAATATCCAAAAAAACAAATAATCCAATCAAAAAATGGGCAGAAGACATGAACAGACATTTCTCCTAAGAAGACATATGAAAACAGACACATGAAAAATGTTCAACATCACTAGCCATCAGGAAAATACAAATCAAAGCCACAATGAGATGCCACCTTACACCAGTTAGAATTGCAAAAATTAACAAGACAGGAAACAACAAATGTCAATGAGGATGTGGAGAAAGGGAACCCTCTTACACTGTTGGTGGGAATACAAGTTGGTACAGTCACTCTGGAAAACAGTATGGAGGTTCTTCAAAAAGTTAAAAATAGAGCTACCCTACAACCCAGCCATTACACTACTAGGTATTTATTCAAAGATACGATGTAGTGAAAAGAAAGGGCAAATGTACCCCAATGTTCGTAGCAGCAATGTCCACAATAGCCAAACTGTGGAAAGAGCCGAGATGCCTTTCAACAGACAAATGGATAAAGAAGATGTGGTCCATATATACAATGAAATATTACTCAACCATCAGAAAGGATGAATACCCAACACTCACATCAACATAGATGGAACTGGAGGAGATTATGCTAAGTGAAATAAGTCAAGCAGAGAGACAATTATCATATGGTTTCACTCATATGTGGAACATGAAGGAATAGCATGGAAGACCATAGGGGAAGGGAGGGAAAACTGAAGGGAGGAATATCAGAGAGAGAGACAAACCATGAGAGACTATGGACTCTGGGAAACAAACTGAGGGTTTCAGAGGGGAGAAGGGATGGGGTAGCTGGGCAATAGGTATTATGGAGGGGATGTGTTGTCATGAGCACTGGGGGTTATATGCAACTATTAAATTAACACTACATCAAAAACTAATGATGTACTATATGGTGGTTAACTGAACATAATAAAAAAAAAAGAAATTGTCTTTGTACTATTGTCACCCTCGGATGGTGAATGTGGCACTGTTTGTGGCACCAATTATCATGTACTATCCATCATATGGGCTGAGGATGGAGCCAGGCTTTCCTTCCTAGAGAGTCTTGGTGAATGAGTTGCCAACTAAGGTCAATAGTAACTCATTTACAACTTCAAATGGTAACCCTGAACTAGAACTAATTTGAACTTCCACACACGGGTTTTTGTTCATTCCTAGCTGATGCCTACATACTCCTGATCATGACAACTGATCTCATACTCCATTCCACTAATCAATACATGTGTGTTTGGGGGAAGATGTGTTCAGCATAGAAGTTCCCTAACAATGATGCTCTTCTAATGGGAAAGACTCACGTATCTCAGTATTTGATTTTACCTCCTTTCCCAGGATATTTATTAGAAAAGAAACTCACAAATTGTCAAACATAAGTTAGGTAATGATTTGAATATCATTTACTATTTGTTTTTACAAAGTCAGATGATATGCATTTAGATCCTGGAAAATAACCTGCTTTCAGAAGCCCTCCAACAAAACTTTTTTCTCACTGTTACCTAACTCTGGTGAAATTGAGACATTGCCAACCCAGAGGGTTTCCTGGTCAACTCTGAACATAGGATTTGGGTCTTAGTAAGATGGAGTAAAATCAGTTAAGTCCTCTATTTTTTTTTCCTTTTTTTACCTCATTTTGAGGGCTTAGAATTGCTCCCTAAATATTGCCTTTCTTTTTTGTCACTGTTATTTTGGTTTGCTTGTTTGTTTCAGGTGTTATAAACAACTGACAGCCCAAGTAGAGTATAAGTACATGCAGGAAGAAGACCCAATACTCAGCCTTATCTACCTCTGCCCTGTGCTCTTGATTGCTCATTACAGAGAAGATATCCTCCTTACATACAGAATTTCAGCAAAAATATGAACTCCAGATTTTAATTAATAATTTATAAGTATTTGACTTGTCCTAAGTAGATTCTAACACTCTAACTTTGTGGAATGAAGGGGGTATAGGGCCATGAACGAACAGGAGCTCTTGTCAAAACCCGTTCCCTAGGTCAATGGAATGCATCAAAATGGGTGAAAAAAGTCTTCAATAATAGGTTTCAATGTATCTTCCAGATCTTTACTCCATCCCAGAAGTTGCAAATTCATATAAATGTTAACATTATAGAAGTGTGTAAACACTGGAATGCTAAAGTCTTATACTTTTAAATAGATTCATTCTGAAGAAATTCCTGAAATTTATTTGTGATGCTCTGAAAATCATGTCACTTTTGACTTTCAAGTGAATAAACCCAAAGTTAATTTTATACTTGCATATGCATCTATTAGTATTAAAGTCCTAGTATAATAACAGCCAACCATATTTATTATGTACTTAATTTGCTTGCTAGATCATTGTAGGATTGCAATGTGACTACACTGTGTCTGGTAAAAAAAAAATCTATTGACATCATTTTGAAATAGTGTATGAATAAAATCCTTCTTTAAGACCTTTAAGACCTCCTTTAAGTTATGATACTTAAACATAAGTAACTACAAAAGCATAACATGAAACTTCAAAAAGAAATGTAAAAAATACGTCACACGAATGTTAGTATTATTGTCTTCACACTTAATGTAAGGCAAAATATATGTAGGGGTCTGGCTCCAAGCCCAAATCTTACATGCGATCTTTCGGGTCCAACCATAGCCAATTACAAGGCTTTGCCTGGCAGGTTTCATGGAGGAAAGGTGCTCTCCCCACCACTAGACTATGCAAAACCAGTGCACTATAGTTTTTCTGGAGGGAGTTACAGTCAAAATCTCAGCTCCTGCTGGCCCCCTGGCCAGAGCTCATATGCATGTCTGCCCCCAAGCCCAGGTGCCTCCTTGAGACCTCTTTAACAAGGACAGTGACTAAGTTTCTTTTTTGTATTTTTATTTAGTACTTTTAACCCATAGCCCTTCCTCCTCTCTTCATCCCCAGGGCCCACAGGTCCATAAAAAGCCAACAGCCCCATTAGTTCATGGCTCCTCAGCCATCAGACAATACCTCTGTGCTGGATGTTATCCAAACCTTGCATATACAATTATACTACACGTATATGTGTGTGTGTGTGGATATATATGTATATATAGTATATATATATATTTCACTATTAAAACAAGGAATAGCTATGTACATAATTCTTTGTACACATATGTGGGTAAGGCTACAGAATAAATTATTATAAATGGAATTACCAGATGAAAGTGTGTAAGCATTTAACATTTTTGATAAACATTGCCAAATTGCCCTCAGCAACAATGTTTGAAAATGTTTCTGTACGTTCAACCTCATAATAAAAGTGTTAGTAACTCTTTTGTATTTGCCACTCTTGTACAATAGGAAGATGGTCCTCTAATTGTCTTTTTATTAGCATCTATATCATTTTGAATGGGACTAAGATTCTCTTCAAATGTTTCAGGACCATCTGTATTTTCCTCATTGTGCCTTTGCTGTTCCTGCTTTGGCTCTCTTCCCTGGCTTCTTTTTCTTAATGATTCATAGGATCTGTTACAATATTAAAATGTATCCTTTTGTTATATGTGTTATAATATTCTTCCAGTTCCCTTGTTTTTATACATCACTCATGGTATTTTTTTACTATACAATAATTCGTTATTTATATACAGGTAAATTTATCCATTTTTCTCTCAAGGCTTCTAAATTTGCATTTTTCTGAGAAAGGCAAATTCTATAATGTTTATAAAGCAATCCATCTTTCTCCTACTAATAAGCAGCAAGACCTTTATTATATTTGAATTATATAGAATTTGAGTATATTTCTAGACTTTTATTTTACATTGAACCAATTATTTATTTAATAATATATTATTAATATATCTATTTAATGTACATATTTAATATATGTTGATAGTCTCTAATTTTATTAATTTTATTATATTCTTTGCTATTATTAAAAATGTATTTGTTACAAAGGACAATTAAAATATGCTCTGAAGTTCAGAAACTGTTGTAGATTTTTTAAATTCTTATTGAGCTAAATATATAGATGAACCACTATGCTATATGGCAACTTTGTATGATAGACTTGTTTTTTACTTTGGTTTTGTTTCCTTCTCTTTTGAAAATTCAATTTTTTCTTAGTACTATTGCAAAATGAGTTATCTGAACTATTTTTACTTTTCAGAAACTTAAAAGTTTTTTGAGGATACTTAAAAGTATCCTCAATTTTTTTTTTTTTAAATTCTAGTGCCCATTAAATGAGCCCTTAAGAAATGGGTAATTTGGGAAGACTTAAATCTTTATAATCCTGATAATTCTTGTTCAAGGAAACAGTATACCTTTCTTTAGTTTAAAATTACCAGGTATTTTTAAATAAACATTTTAATGTTTATTTTTCTCCTTTTTGTTTAGATCCATTTTGATTCATTTATCATTATTACTTAGGTTTGAGTATAATAAGGGCTTCCTGGGCTTTTCCATAGACCCATAATAAGAGAAATGATGGCGATGTTCCAGGCTGGGGGGTATTTTCCCTTCATACCCAAATGAAACATGACTGAATGCTCATAAGTTGACTGCAGATTTCTTGCTCACTGGTTTACAAAGGCCAGGATCTGTGGATCAAAATTCAATACCTCTCACTTCCTTAACTGCTGCAATAGTGTGGTGTCTGTGTGCTTTCTTACTAGTTAGAGTCCGGGGCTAACAGTATCAATAAGAGCTCCCATGGTCAGACTGTGTATCCTGTCCTGTCACTCTCAACAAGTCTGCTGTTAAACACTGTAGGAAGTACACCTCCACTGGCAGATCTTTATGTTCTACAGGCTTCCTCTGAGGTCTGCAGAGATCTCCGGTGGATATTCCACCCGTGCCCATTTCTCACAGGAATCTTAGAGTTCGCATCTTACTCTCAGCATTTTACAAAGAGCAAACTGTCAAAAATCATAAACTACTTTCCTAAGTCCACACAAGAATTAAATGAAGGGATCGTTACTTGAACATGAGTATGTGTTCACAAAAGAAATATTCTTTTTTCTCTTATTTGTTTCACGTTCTTTGTATTTCACACAATGGCTATTACTATTAACATCATATGATGGATACCTAATGAAATTTAATTAAAAGGAAGTTATCACTTTTCACTACATAATTAAATCTTAACACTTGTAATATTTTTTTTAGGATTTTATTTATTTATTTGAGAGACAGAGAAAGTGAGAGAGAGCATAAGAGGAGAGAAGGTTAGAGGAAGAAGCAGACTACCCGTGGAGCTGGGAGTCCAATGTGGGACTTGATCACGGAACTCAAGGATCATGACCTGAGCCAAGGGCAGTTGCTCAACCAACTGAGCCACCCAGGCGCTCTAAACATCATTTTCTAAACATTTTCTAAATATTTTCTACTTTATTTTCTAAACATCATTCTACTTTATTTATTTTTTAAAAGATTTTTATTTATTTACTTGAGAGAGAACAAGAGCAAGAGAGCACAGAGGGAGAGGGAGAATTAGACTCTCCCGGGAGCAGAGAACCCCACCCAGGGTTACATCCCAGGACCCTGAGATCATGACCTGAGCTGAAGGCAGTAAATAAACCGAACAACTCCCAGGCACCCCTAAATATCATTCTGCTTTAAAAGGAAATTTGTGCGAACATATTTGACAAAGATTTTTGCCCAATGCCCTATGAATAGCAACTCCCAAAAAGTCCAGGACCCAATTCATTGGGAAGGAAGTCTCTTTTGTGAGAAATGTAACTTTCAGAGTATGCGGATGGTGAGGAGATCCAGCTCAAACCTGTCAAGAATGACTTCTGATTTGCTCAGTAGGCTGGAGAGTTTATGCTTGAAAAACAGGGCTAGTCTGGTCCCTGTGTGAGGAGCAGGACAGAGTTCTGCAGTCTCAATGCCCTGACTGGTACTCAATGCAGCCTCACAGTTTGGGGTATTTTCCAGCTGCCTGGAGTAAAATACAATTTCTCACCTATATGGTTTAGTCCTTTGGAAAAGAGAACATAAACACTAAATGGCAATTAGGTCAACTAGCACAACTAACCAGCTATACTGACTGTGGTTATGTAAATAAATCAGGAAGACATTCATGTGATTCATCATTGCCTGCTTTTCTGTGCGTGAGAAAAGCAAGAAAAAAATATTGACTTTACTCAGAATCAAATCAGTCAAAACAACCAATGGCTTAATGTTAGCTGCAAATTCGCAACCGCCCTGTTATCAACACTTCCATTTAAAGTCAAAATACAGATTGAAATTCTACAATGTGTTTAATGAATACTCCTTTAAAATGTAAATTCATATTTTTAAAAATAAAGGAAAATGAAATTTACTATTGTGTTCTTTTATCTCCCATCAGCCATATAATTTAGACTTTTATACTATATCATGCATAGGTGTATCATTTTCTACTCTGACAAAGAAGAAAGTGGGAGCATCTTTACCTTTTTATATAATTTTTTTATTATATATATATTTTTTAAATTTAAGAGCATAGAATTGACTGTATGGACTTATTCCTAACACTATTAATTTAGAATGAACCTGCTGTGAGAATATTCAGAGTTGACCTTTCACAGTGAATTTGAATTCAGTATATGCATGTAAGAATCATCATTTATAATGCATTAATTAAAATGTATATTCTAAAATGCACTTATGACAAGGACAGTAGAAATGTTAAGTTTACTAATCTTTATGTACACACATTAGTAATTTGATTCATTCTAATGGGTTTTCCACAAGATAGAATCTTAAAAATAATTCATGGAGCAACTAAATTACCCAGACCCTGGTGCTTCCTACTTCACTTTTTAAAACCTACATATTTTCCCATGTATTTTCATGGAAAATTGCTCAAGTTAGAACAACTATGACAGTTACCAGTACTAATGTTAGTAATTCATTACTATAATTGTAAGCACACCATGGGTTCATTGAGATAGCAACAAAGAGATTATTATCAACAAAAAGATACATTTTAATTTCAAGAGGCTAATCCATGAGATTTTCAATGAAAGTATATGAATATACTAAAGTGTTATATTTTTTATCTCAATTTCACATAACATTGGGAAAGTAGGGTTCAGAAAATATGAATTATTTGCATCCAGGGGAGAATAAAAAGTAGCTGATGATATATAGAGAGGCTATAATTGTTATGCTGAGACTCATAGGTAATTTTTAAACTTGTTACAAAATATGAAAGTCTACCTGCATTGCATTGATATTTTTGCTATAAATTTAACTATGAAATTAATGCATTTGCATTGTAAAATGTTAATCTTTTGATATTCAAAGTTTTTTCTTAAAAACTTCTGCGCCTTGGTGTACTTTGAGCAGCAGAGTATAAGAGTACTGAATATAGATGTTAAATAAAACACCGGGGGGATGGTGGCAAGATGGCAGAAGAGTAGGAGGCTGCAATAGCGGTGGATCCCAGAAGTTCAGCTATATAGTTATCAAACTAGTCTAAAAGCCTGCAAACTCAACAGGAGAGAGAAGAAAGGAAGAACAGCAATTCTAGGAGCAGAAAATTGACCACTTTCTGAAAGGTAGGACGGGGAAAAAAGTGAATCCAAAGTGACCAGAAAAGAGACCGTGGGGGGAGGGGCCGCCTCCCGGCAGCCGCAGAGCAGCGGAGCACAAAATCAGAAATTTTAGAAGTCTTCTCCACTGAGGGACATTGCTCCAGAGGCTAAGCAGGGGGGTTAGCCCTCATGGGAACAGTGTGGTTTCAGGACACGTAGGGTCACAGAGGGACTGGGATGTCTGAGTGCGCAGAGCTCCCAGGTATTGGGGCAGAGAAGCTGGCGGCAGAGATGGAGCCAGGCAGTGGGCTATCAACCTGGGCTTACCTTACACTGCAATCTGAGGCACAATCAGGCTGCTGCTCTTCGAACAGGGACCCCACAAGAGGCAGCTCCATAGAGACCCCCTCCTTCCTCCTCCAGGAGGAGCGGCACGGGAGTGCCAAGCAGGAATCTGCTGGGTATGGAGACTCCAAATAGGGCTGTGCACTAGAAATAGAAACATTCCGTCAGGGCTGGCTGAGCTCAGGGCCGGGGCTGTAGACAGGGGAAATGGGAGTGATTGACTGCTTTCCTCTGAGGGTGCCCTGAGGAGCGGGGACCGAGCACTCAGCTCCTCTGGGCCAGAGACTGGGAGGCCGCCATCTTCATTCCTGGCCTCTAGGGCAGTAGGGAAAGAGCTCAGGGAACAAAGACTCCCAAGAGCGAATCTGAGCAAATTGCTTGGCCCATCCCCTGGCAAGGGCGGTGCAATTCCACCTCAGGCAAAGACATTTGAGAATCATCACACTCCCCCAGAAGACCAGTGAGAATACCCAGCCAAGACCAAGTTCATCAATCAGTGAAAACTGTGGAACTCCAGAGTATTTTTCCCTCTCACTTATCTATTCTTATCTCGATAAAATGACAAGGTGGAAAAACTCACCACAAAAAAGAACAAGAGGCAGTACCAATGGCTAGAGACCTAGTCAATACGGACATTAGTAATATGTCAGAAATAGAGTTCAAAATGACAGTTATCAAGGTGATAGCTGGGCTCGAGAAAAGCATGGAAAATATTAGAGAATCCCTTCCTGGAGAAATAAAATCCATTTCTGGAGAAATAAAAGAACTAAAATCTAATCAAAGCAAAATAAAAAAGCTATTAATGAGGTACAATAAAAAATGGAGGCTCTTACTGCTAGGATAAATGAGACAGAAGAAAGAATTAGTGATATAGAAAACCAAATGACAGAGAATAAAGAAGCTGAGAAAAAGAGAAAAACAACTACTTGACTACGAGGGGAGAATTCGAGAGATAAGTGATACCATAAGATGCAACAATATTAGAATAATTGGGATCCCAGAAGAAGAAGAAGAAGAAAGAGAGAGAGGGACGGAAGGTATATTGGAGCAAATTATTGTAGAGACTTTACCTAATCTGGCGAAGGGAACAAGCATCAAAATCCAGGAGACACAGAGAACCCCCCCTCAAAATCAATAAAAATAGGTCTACACACCATCATCTAATAGTAAAACTTACAAGTCTTAGTGACAAAGGGAAAATCCTGAAAGCAGCTCGGGACAAGAAGTCTGTAACGGACTAACAGACTGGCAGGCCAGAAAGAGACTGGCATGATATATTTAGAGCACTAAATGAGAAAAATATGCAGCCAAGAATACTATATCCAGCTAGGCTGTCACTGAAAATAGATGGAGAGATAAAAAAGCTTCCAGGACAAACAAAAACTAAAAGAATTTGCAAACACCAAACCATCCCTACAGGAAATATAGAAAGGGGTCCTCTAAGTAAAAAGAGAGCCTAAAGGAACATAGACCAGAAAGGAACAGAGACAATACACAGTTAACAGTCACCTTACAGGCAATACAATGGCA
>CM052797.1:76557882-76579805 GCA_028533885.1 Nasua narica
TTCACAATTGCACCTGAAACCATAAGATACCTAGGAATAAACCTAACCAAAGAGGCAAAGAATCTGTACTCAGAAAACTACGAAGTGCTCAGGAAAGAAATTGAGGAAGACACAAAAAAAAGGAAAAACCTTCCATGTTCATGGATTGGAAGAACAAATGTTGTGAAAATGTCTATGCTACCTAAAGCAATCTACACATTTAATGCAATCCCTATCAAAATACCACCAATTTATTTCAAAGAAATGGAACAAATAATCCTAAAATTTATATGGAACCAGAAAAGACCACGAATAGCCAGAGGAATGCTGAAAAAGCAAACCAAAGTTGGCAGCATCATAATTCCAGACTTCAAGCTCTATTACAAAGTTGTAATCATCAAGACAGTGTGATACTGGCACAAAAACAGACACATAGATCAATGGAACAGAACAGAGAGCCCAGAAATGGAACCCCAACTCTATGGTCAACTAATCTTTGACAAAGCAGGAAAGAATATTCAATGGAAAATGACAGTCTCTTCAACAAATGGTGTTGGGAAAACTGGACAGCCACAAGCAGAAGAATGAAACTGGGCCATTTCCTTACACCACACACAAAAATAGACTCAGGATGGATGAAAGACCTCAATGTGAAACAGGAATCCTTCAAAATCCTTGAGGAGAACACAGGCAACAACCTCTTCGACCTCAGCCACAGCAACTTCTTCCTAGAAACATCTCCAAAGGCAAGGGAAGCAAGGGCAAAAATGAACTATTGGGACTTCATCAAGATCAAAAGCTTTTCCACAGCAAAGGAAACAGTCAACAAAACCAAAAGACAACTGACAGAATGGGAGAAGATATTCACAAATGACATTCAGATAAAGGGCTAGTATCCAAAATCTACAAAGAACTTCTCAAACTCCACACCCAAAGAACAAATAATCTGATCAAGAAATGTTCATATCATAAGATATGAACAGACATTTCTGCAAAGAGGACATCCAAATGGCCAAGAGACACATGAAAAAGTGCTCAACATCACTTGGCATCAGAGAAATACAAATCCAAACCACAGTGAGATACCACCTCGCACCAGTCAGAATAGCTAAAATTAGCAAATCAGGAAATGATAGATGTTGGCAAGGATGTGGAGAAAGGGGAACCCTCCTACACTGTTGGTGGGAATGCAAGCTGGTATAGTCACTCTGGAAAACACTATGGAGGTTCCTCAAAAAGTTGAAAATAGAGCTACCCTGCAACCCAGCAATCGCACTACTAGG
The DNA here is from genome assembly GCA_028533885.1 of Nasua narica. NCBI lineage: Eukaryota > Metazoa > Chordata > Mammalia > Carnivora > Procyonidae > Nasua > Nasua narica. Next base: position 76,559,145 of record CM052797.1, read on the forward strand.
TATTACCCTGGATCCAAAGGGGTAGTGATCCAAAGGGGCATGTGCACCTGAATATTTATAGCAGCAATGTCCACAATAGCCAAACTATGGAAAGAACCTAGATGTCCATCAATAGACGAATGGATAAAGAAGAAGTGGTATATATATACAATGGAATACTATGCAGCCATCAAGAGAAATGAAATCTTGCCATTTGCAATGACTTGGATGGAACTAGAGGGTATTATGCTAAGCGAAATAAATCAGTCAGAGAAAGACAATTATCACATGATTGCTCTGATATGAAGAATTTGAGAGGCAGGGGGGTTGTGGGGGAGTGGAGGAGAGAAATGAAACAAGATGGGATCGGGAAGGAAACAAACCATAAGTGACTCCTAAAATCATGAAACAAACTGAGGGTGGCTGGGAGGTGGGGGGTTAGGGATAGGGTGGCTGGTTTATGGACATTGAGGAGGGTATGTGCTATGGTAAGTGCTGTGAAATGTGTAAGCCTGCTGATTCAGACATGTACCCTGAGGCAAATAGTACATTATATGTTAATTTAAATAAATAAATAAATAAATAAATAAATAAATAAATAAATAAATAAAAATTTTAAAAACACATTTCCTAATATTAAAAACATTATTTAAAGCAATTTTATTAACCTAATTATTGTCCGTTGAGATCTCCAATTTACTTACACTCTTTCACCATAGTTTTCCCTTCCAAATAGTGAAAAATGAATGTACCAGTGCAAGAAGACAGGACTGAAAAAGGGGTAAGTCATGATTTATAAGAGCCCACACAGAAAGGATTTTGTTCTCATCAGAGCCTAGGTCTCACAAGAAGCAGGAATAGAAGGGGCAAGAAAAGAAGGACGAGCCTAACGTAAAAATTATTGCTCTATTGCCAGGAAAATGTGAGACCTCAGAAAGATTTTTACCCTATTGGAGTAGGACAGCTCCTTACCATTTGGAGGCCTTACCTGAAATGACCTGCCAAATATTCCTGACCCCAGAGAAAGAGTGTTTTTACAAGGGTGGCAAAGATAAGGATCTCTAATGCAGAGATTTCAGAGCCCAGATGCTCCTTCAGAGGAAGAGAACAAAGAAACTAAGTAATTATTTGTCCTGGGTTGAAGACTTGAATTACTATTCAAAAATATTTTCTTGAAATAAAAGATTCAAATTGCAAGACAAGACTAATAATAACTTATAACCAAAATTATTAAAATGTTATGGCAAAAATTTGAATTTGAGTACTGGATCGAGGAGGGGAGAGCAAAAGCATTATCTCTACAACGTCATAATCTGGGGAAGGGAAGCATGGAAAAATGGAGGGTTTGGTTGTAGGACAGAGTTGATATATTTACATATGGTAGAAACATATACACTGATTATTGATGTTGGGAATATTAAAAACAAAACAAAATGCTTGACAAATGGAAAATCTTAAGACCTTCCAAAGTAACTAGAGCAAAAGTGAGGGTGAATAAAAAATGAACCAGCTAAAATAGGCAAAAGGTAAAAAAGAATGCAACATAGTAAAAACATAATTTAAAAAAATGAACTAAGGTGGAAGGAGAAAAATCATACAGACTAAATGTAAATTTATTTGCATTTTTAAAAACATACTTTAAAATTGAATTAAATCAACTTTACTATGCATTACAAAAGGGGACCTCTTAAACAAAGAACTAAATGTTGATATGTTGAACCATGTCAGATAATAGATACTTAGGCAAATGCAATAAAAGAGGAAGCAAGAATGACAATATTAATATCATTTTCAAAATCCAATTGACTTACCAGAGAAAAAAATTATGAGAAAATTTGAATAATGTAATCAATATACAGCAATAGACATATTAGTAAAGTTGCATTCTATAAATTTAAAATACATTTGATATGAAAGAGATAAATTAATTTCAAGAGAGTCCTAAAACAAGTGATACATCAACATCAAGCAGATCAAAAATAAGCACAGATATCGAATATCTGCCAAATATAATTAATAAATCCAAGATATGCTATATTTCATCTAATTCAAAATTATTTTCATTGTAACCATTATTTCACATATTACCAAGGAAGAAAAGAATGCTGTCAATTAACTTATACATGTGTCATTACCATTTAAGATGTTTTATATTTATTAAAAAATGTATTTTAGTTTAGTATAGGTATATTTCAAAAATACCACTATGGTGCACACATGAAGGTGAAAATATAACACAAAGCAGTAACCTCCTTCACCCTATTACCATTTGTGGAATTTGACATTTCCACCTTCTGAAATTTTGCACACTATTATTTACAAATTAAAGTCTATCATATATCTTCTCATCTTAACCTTTAATACATCTGAAATGAAGAAATTGCAGGAAAAAATGCATCATCAAAGTTTATCTAATCAATGGACATGCCCTTACCTAATTGAATATATAACAATTAAATACTTTCCAGCTATTAATTAGAGGTCTAACCAAGACCTGAGAGCAATCATTCTTTGGTTAAAACAGTATCTAGAATTTAAGATCAAGTGGTTCAATGGCAAATATTCTTTCTTTTTTTCTCTCGGAACTCTATATAAATTACTTTTATAAGAATAATTTTTCCCCATCTTATTCATAAATCTAACTAATAAGATAAACAAAGTGCTAAAATGGAAGAAAGAAGCTCGAGACTAGTAGAAGTGATGAAACAATGGGTAACAATGTGTTTTTAAAGACATGGTATCTACTGATATAACTATAACAGATTTAAATCCTTGAAAGGATAAATTGTCTTCTAAATGAATTTGCACAACAAAATTACCCATTTAAAATGTGCTTCAAATTTTATTTCTGCTTATGTCTTTAATTTGCCTGCTTTTCCATCACTTGATTGCTTGATTCTAGAATCACTTTTACTATTTAAATACCACTTTTTTCCTGTCTTGTTTCCTTGATTAAAACTCAGTTGGGTGTTTTCCCTTCGGTCTGATGACTACATTAGTACTCAGAACAAAACCAAAAAAACTCCTGAATGAAATTATTTCCAAGCTTTCCCAGGACTTTAAAATATGTATGAAGACTAAGTATCTTACAGAAAGCATTTCCATTGTTTCATGAATATATTAGTTTTCTTCTCTCATCCATAATCAGGGACATATTTTTATTTGCATTTTACTTATTTTCCATATTTGTAATCTATTGCATGATTACTATTATATATAGCAAAAAAGTAAAAACATCAGAAAAATAATAGAAATAATGAAATCCATCTCTAAAGTGGAACGTTGTAAATTATAAGAAACAGTTTTTTCTTTAATCAGTCTGATGAAATCAGTATAAGTGCATTTTGAAAAATGTATTAATTATATTATAATGTATAAATGTATAATATATAAATGTATTATATTACACAGCATTTTAATTAATTTTAACTAAATATATATTAACTTAAGTTGAATATGGAAGGGACAAAATTCGTGTCCTTTTTGTTTTTCTTTCTATACTACAAGGTCAGAATGGCTCATCACCCGATTGATATTCCAGTCAACCAGAAGGGGTTCAAGTAGCAGAAAAGACCTGCTTGTTGCATTTAAGAGTACAAACCAGAATTCATATGTCACATCTGGCCAATATTCTATTTGTCATCACTAGTCACGAGGCCACATCAGGTGAACGGGAAAGGTATGAAATCGATGGTCACGTAAGTAATGCAGAGCCAACGTAGTGGGACAACTAGCTGAATCAGGCACACCAACTTACTGTTGGTGGTCATTACTCTTGTTATATTTTTTTATTTTTTAAATATTTTATCTATGGGGACGCCTGGGTGGCTCAGTTGGTTAAGCAACTGCCTTTGGCTCAGGTCATGATCCCCGCGTCTTGGGATCGAGTCCCGCATCCGGCTCCTTGCTCTGCAGGGAGCCTGCTCCTCTCTCTGCCTCTGCCTGCCTCTCTGCCTGCTTGTGTTCTCTCTCTGTTAAATGAATAAATAAAAATCTTTAAAAAAAAAATTTTATCTATGTATTTGAGAGAGAGAGAGAGCATGAGTGAGGCAAGGCTGAGGGAGAGGGAGAAGCAGACTCCCCACCCAGGAGGGAGCCCGATGTGGGGCTTGATCTCAGGCCCCTGGGATTACAACCAGAGCAGAAGGCAGATGCCCAACCGATTGAGCCACCCAGGCACCCCTGCCATTACTTTTTTAATAATGTATAAGAGTAATATATTCTTTCACCTATCCATTTCTTAAGAATGTTTTTCTTACTGTTTTAGAAATGTTTAGGGAGAAATCACAATATTTTACATTTTTATAAATACCTTGTAGTTTGGGTAGCTCAGTCAGTTAAGCAACCAGCTGTTGCTTTCACCTCAGGTCATGATCTCAGTGTCCCAGGACTGAGCGTTCTCTAAACGTTCATGAGCTCTCTCTCTAAAATAAATAAATAAAAATAAATCTTTTTTTTTTAAAAAACTATAATTCATGCAAGATGGCACATATGAATATGATACTTTATTCCATAAATTAGAAAGGTCTTCATTATTGCTTAAGTACACCATTAATTCCATTTTCCACTTTTGTGCTTTCTTTGAGTTTCTTAATTAAATTGGACAAAACTCTTCACAGTTCAAAATACACCATTCTTTTCAGAATGTTTTTTCTTCTGGAATGAAATAATACATAAAAATTTAGAACTATTTAATATGTCATTTGTTTACTTTTATTTAAAGGAAAATTTTCATCCTCTTCTCTTTTTTTTTTTAGTGATTAAAGATAACTAAGCACAATTAGCTTTAGTTTCTTGGTTAAGAATAAATAACTTTTGGGGGCACCTGTGGGGCTCAGTCCATTAAGATCAGGATCCCGGGATCCTGGGATGGAGCTCCTTACTCAGCAGGGAGCCTGCTTCTCCCTCTGCCTGCTGCTCCCCCTGCTTGTACTCTCTCTCTGTCAAATAAGTAAGTAAAATCCTTAAAAAAAAAAAAAAAAAAAGAATAACTTCATTGCATAGACACTTGAGCGCTGTGCTGGGACTCATTAAATGTCAGACAAGAAAAATAGACATTTGAATTGGAGTTAAAGATCAAGATAAATTGTCTTATATTGTCCTAGTCCTTATATCAAATCTATCAATATTTCCATACACATACATACAAATGTACATATACAACAGAATATACATGCACGTATATGTTTTGTGTACACACATATACACGCACAAATCCAGGAAGAGGCTTGGGCACATACACAGTTTAATATACAATAACAAATAACCCCTGAAGTCTCAGCAAGGAAATAATTGAGACAGGTTATTTTAGAAAGAGGGTTTATTATACCCTATATAATGAATAAGCTGGTACCTATTCTCAGAGAAAGGAATGGAAGTTTTCATATTGAAATACAGACTAATCCTTGTGGTTGTTTCCTTATAAAGCAACTCACATTCCTCCAAAACTGCACCCCAAGAAGAAAGTTGTGAAAACTCTGCACAGGAAGACAAAATTTTCTACAGCCCATTTTGTATGGAAAGTCACAAGGAAAACCTCTTAGAGAACAGAACCAGGGCTGAGAGAGAAGAGGAGCAGTTCCTTCCAGGGTGTTTATAGGTCCCAGAATTTCAAAAATGTTGCTGATCGAGACAGGGCAGTATGTTGTACAGAGAGATATAGAACAGGATCCAAGAGCAGGGTAACTTCAGGTTTGTCTTGTTGAGAACTGGCTGAGTATATTCTTTTAATAAGAATCAGTGCAGATGTTGGGGTAACTAGAGGGGCAGACTATAGCAGAGAATACAGTCATATATTCCATGTATTCTCAATATACTTCTATTAAAAGAACCCAGTTTTATTTAAAGAAGTAATACATACAGGAAAACAATATAGTTCATCACGTTAAATGTTTTGGATGATGATGGGTTCATTCTAGGGATGATCCAGGTGAAAACTTAAAACTATATTTTTGCTTGATTTACTGTACTATGCTATACCGCTGAATCTTGTTAAAATTTTTTAAAATTCAGTGTATCTTAAGAATGGAATATTTCTTCCCTTTTCATTATTATTGATGGGAAATCAGATATACTTAAACTCAGGGTTTTTTTTGCCTATGTGATCTGTTACCTTAGACTCATCATTGCCATTAGTAAGAAATAAAACAAATTGTTGTGTCACATTAAACTAGCTAGAAACAGTTTATTCCTGCAACTTCCCTGTTTGCCATCTGTCCCCTGAAATATACAATCACACAAAGTAATGCCAAGTGGTCATGTTAGGAGAAATCAGATATCAATCAACTTATTCCCAGAAACATGGAGAAATTACCACTAATCAAAGATTGAATGGATTGATAAAGCCAAACAGCAAGACTAAAGTAGAAAATAGGTTGAAAGTCTCATCCTTTTGCCCACTACAGAGTAATCGTTAGGCAAAAAGCTGGTCCTACTGACCAAACAAAATGAATGGTTCTTATTGTATGTGTGCAGGGGAAATGAAACATTGAAAAAGAAGGAAGTGGGAAGAAAAAAACCACAGGAGAGATTCTTAAGTTAGTTACTATGTGTATTATCACAGTGGGAATAAAAGAAGAACTAATGAGGCAATGCTTTTATTTTTTGTTTTGTTACTTTTGCATTTGTTTTTGGTTTTGTTTATATGTGCCCATTTTATTGCCGCAAATGTAACAGAGCACTCCTAGAAAAACATTCTCATGCACATCTCCAATTCCAGGAAAAGCAAGAGTAGAAACAAAATATCCTTTCCATTAGAAGAGACTCATGATAAATTCTTAAAGGGTTCACCTAGGGGTGATGCCTGATTAAGATGTAAATTCTGACTGCAACCAAACATAAGCTTGAAGCTGAGGGGAAACACTATTCTTCCCCCTACCTCTATTGGCGAATCTCAAGATAAAAGTCTCATTGACATACATTCTTTAAACATATTTTGAAGCGTGAGAATAATAGGGAAGATTACAGAAAAGACTTCACTTGCAAAAGTGATTTACCGCAAGGGACTCAAGCAGACTTGAGAAAGTAACTATTTTGGTGTTCTCAAAGCCAACTCCTATTTTAAAATCTGTGGCATTCTTTTATAATTGTAAGGTCTCTAAAAATATTCCCAGTAATATTTCTGCTCTCTGCTGTGTTGTATGCATAAAATATTTATTAGAGGAATTTTCTGGACTAATTTTCCAAAAATGAAACAAAAAAGGATTAGTAGCTTGCTGAACAAGTAAAATGGATATTTCTTTCATAATTATTTAATGTTTCATTTTACTATTTTGCCCAGAAAAAGCAAATGAAAAGCTGGATCAAAAGTGAAGACAAAACATAGATGTCTACAATACCTACACCTATAATCTCAAGAAATGATCAATAAGGTGTTATGAGAAAAAACTAATAAATCAAAAATAATGAAAACAAAACATGAAAGATGCATCAGCAGATTCAGAAATTCTTCAAAAATAGAAAGTATAGGATGACATTTACAAATAAAAAACCAAAGTAAAATAAAAAACAAAAAACCCAAATATAGATTATAAATATAATATAGATTATAAATATATATACATTTATTTATTTATTTTCCCCCAATACATTTATTTTATTTTTTCAGTGTTACAAGATTGTTCATGCACCAAAATATTTAATATACTTAAATATATTTATTTATTATTAATTTAGTTATTAAATATATTTAAATAAATATATAAAAATATATAGATTAAATAAATATAGATTATACATATAATCTATATGTATATATATACTGGATACATATATATGTACACACACACATATACTGGGAACAAATGATAATATAATGAAATTTGCAAAAATAGGTTGCTGCAGGTTGTCTTACATGTTATAAAATTGCCAAAAAAGCCATATATTTGGCCCAAGTAAAATCTCAACAATTTCCAAAAAGCAAAATTTCTCCATGTGCACTGGTTACAAAGCATTATTTTAAATAATTTTTAAAAAATTTTTGGAAATAAAATATGCTCAGTTGGAAAGTCAACAGATAATCCTTCTTAACAACTCTAGGGTTAACCCAAAAGTGAAATTATAGTAACTTTAACATGAGCTGTGATAAAAGCAGTCCATACATATCAAAACCTGAAGTTTATTGACTAAATGACACTCAGGAGAAAATATGATTTTATATTAGAAAACTCTATGAAGACAAACTAGCAAATATTAACTTAAAAAACTTATCACATTAGAAAAAATAGTAAGCTAACAAATGACTTAAAGGAAGAAAAAGCTAAAATGGACAACACAGTTCATAATTAAGAAAGAAAACAGTGGAGCTGTAAGAAATAATAAATCTACTGATCAATGACACTGATACATATTTTTGGAAAATAAAAAACAATAGATAAACATCTGGTGACTCCAAGGAAAAAGATAAAAACCTTTGTTAGGGTCCGTGATCAAAGAAACCGTTACAAAACGAAGATCAAGCAAAGCTTTATTTTACGCCAAGCATCGAGAATCATACAGACCAGTCAGGGCCATCTCTGTGCAGAGAGAGGCCCCGCCTAGTCTTACAAGCTAGTTTGTATCGGGCAAGAACAGGTAGCTGCCAGGTGCTAATCTTCATTAGTTTACTGATCTTCACCTGGCTTGACTTGCCCTTGTTTTTTTGGGAACTCTTTTTTTTTTTTTTTTTTATTAGGAAAGAGAGAGAGTGAGGGAGAGCATGAGAAGGGAGAAAGAGCGAGAAGCGGACTCCCCATGGAGCTGGGAGCCCGATGTGGGACTAGATCCGGGGACTCCGGGATCATGACCTGAGCTGAAGGCAGCCGCTCAACCAGCTGCGCCACCCAGGCGCCCCTTTTTGGGAACTCTTAATAGGAACTAACAGACCACACCTTTTTTTTAAGTAAGTTCCTCTAGGCTGACTCAGTTCCCTTAAGGTGGGGTCAGCTTGTGTTTGCCACATAAACAACAAAATGGAGTCACTTAGGCTAAGCAGGTCCTAACACCTTAAGGTAGCAATATAAAATGTATGGAGTAGGATTTGAAAATACAATGTGTACATAATTGTGCACTGATAATTTTAAAATTACTTCACAATGGATAGTTTTTCATAAACTTAAAATTAAGAACATTGCCATAAAAGTGCTAGAAAGTATGACTGGACCAGTAAACACATTAAAAATCAATTTGGCAATCAAAGGTATCTTTTTTTTTACAAAGATAAATTTTATTTATGCATTCTTTAGCCCATTAACTTCATATATTGTCCTCCTTTTCTTAAACTGTTTACTTAATTCTAATTTATTAAGTTGCTACCATGTCCAATCGTTCTAGGTATATCTCAAATAAATGTTTACCCTGGACTTGCATGGATAAAGATTTAGAAACTATGAATCAAACTTCTGCAAAACACTCCTATCTTTCACAACTTTACTGTGCATAGCCAGCAGAAGAATTTGTGTGTATATGTGTGATCTGTGAAATGGAAAATAGTTTGTGTGTCAACTCTCTAGAAACATCTGATAATTAAAAAAATAATAATAATTGATTCCATTTTCTGGACTGGTAAGCCAGAGTGGAAAGTAGAATATTAGACTCATATAAATTAATATTACTGTCTTAGTTTGTTTCAGATGCTTTAACAACAACAGAAACATACACTGGGAAACTTACAAACAACAAAGATTTATTTCTATGTGAAACTACATGTGCTATGGGTTTCCAAAATACAATAGTGGGATAACATAGGATAAACATTCCCATTCCAAAAAGGAAAGGTAGGAAAGAAAAGAGTAACAAATCCCACTGAGTCCAAAACCTATCAAGGCAACAAGATTATGACATAAGGCTTGAGAATAATCGTCTTTGGTTTGAAGATCTGACTTCTAGACCCATTGGAATGACAACATCACCCCTATAGTCCAGTGGGAGGGACCTGCACTGGTTCCCTGGCTGGGCCTTGCTTCCATGGTGTCTTTCTGCTTGGGTCTCATGACTCTATTGCCAGGAGTCTCGTGCCTACTGCTCTCTCAGTCTAGATCGGTATCTGGAGTCCCTGGTTTCACCAGTAAACTTGTCTTTTGAAATCTAGGTGGAGGCAGCAATGCCTGCTTAGCTCTGCTAGGCACAGCCCAGGTCACAACTCTCTCCGGGGTTCTACTCCTGAGGCACTGAGTGGGGTTACCCTGGCCCACCTGAAGATGCTCCCCCTTTGAAACCACTTTATCTCTAGAGTACACCCTTGCACTCTAGACTGATGATGTGAGTGCAGCCCTGATGACCCCTTTGGGGTCATTCTTCCATCTTCTTGGAAAATGACCCTCTGATTTCTGTTGAGATTCGTATTAATCTCCTCGTCAAACAATAGCTTGGTCATACCCTTAGTGACCTCATCTTTTTGCAATATGGATAGGCTGAGAATTTTCCAAATCTTTAACTTCTGCTTCCGTTTTGCTCAACAATATCATCTTTTAGTCATTTCTCTCTCCTCATATCCTGCTGTAAGCAGTCAGGAGGACCCAAGTCACTCCTTCGACACTTGACTCAAGATTTCCTCAACTATATATTCAACTTTATTGCTCCCCAAATCTATAGTCCACAAAACACCAGGATATGAATACTGTTCAACCAAGTTCTTTGCCACTATATAACAAAGATAACTTTTCCTACCGTTTTATTTTATTTTAATTTTAAAGACTTTATTTATTTGAGAGAGCAAGAGAGAGAGAGGAGGGGGAGGTGCAGAGGGAGAGGGAGAAGCAGATTCTCTGCTTCTCAGGGAGCCAGGAAGATTCCGGGCTTGATCCCAGGACCCTGGGACCACAACCCAAACAAAAGGCAGACACTTCATTGACTGAGCCACCCAGGTGTCCCATCCTTTCCTCAAGTTTTAAATAAAATGTTTCTTATGTCTATCTGAGATCTTATCAAAATGGCCTTTGTGGAAAGCTCTACCAACATTTGTTCACAATTTAGGTATTCTTTAAGAAGATTAAGGCTTTATCTACATTTCTCTTTTTCTTCCAGAACCTTCACAGAATCACCCTTTAATCTATGTTCATGGTGATGTTTTTCCCAGCATGCACTTCAAAACTCTGCCAGTTTCTATCTGTTACCCAGTTACATAGCCATTTCCAGATTTTTAGGTATTTGTTGTAACAGCACAGCTTCTGTTAGCAATTACTATCTTAGCCTATTTGGGTTGCCGCAACCAAACACCTTAGACTAGGTGGCTTACAAACAACAGAAACTTATTTCTCAACAGTTCTAGAAGCTGGGAATTCCAGCATTAAGGCACTGGCAGACTTAGTGTCTGGTGAGAATCCACTTCCTGGGTCATGCAGGGCTGTCTTTCTGCTGTGTCTCATGGCTGAAGTGGTAAGAGAGGAAGTCTCATGGGTCTCTTTTATAGGGGCATTAATCCCATTCATGGAGGCTGCACCCTCACGACCTTATCTCTTCCCAAGGTTGTCCACCTCCAGGTACCATCATATTGTGAGTTAGAATTTACACATAAGAATTTTTGTTTCTTTTTCAAGTTTTTATTTAAATTCTAGTTAGTTAACATACAGCGTACTATTAGCTTCAGGAGTAGAATTCAGTGAGTCATCACTTACATATAACACTCAGTGCTTGTTGCAAGTGCCCTCCTTAATACCCATCACCTATTTAACCCATTCCCCTACCCACCTCCCCACCCCCCACCCAGCAACACTCAGTTTGTTCTCTATCGTTAAGAGTTTCTTATGGTATGCTTCCCTCTCTTTTTTTTCTCCTTTTCCCTCTGTTCATCTGTTAAACATACGAATTTGGGAGGAACACAAACATTCATCTTATAAGAACCACTGTCTGCTCAGTAAATATGTTAAAGAACTTCAAAACTTCTTTTTTTAATGCAAAGATATCTTTCTGCCTCTTTGTGATAAGATCCCAATGAGGGATACTTATGTTCAAGTTGCCATAACTTGTATTTGGAAAGTGGAGCAGTTAACCAGAACTAGAAGCTATCTACTGGAAATTGTAAGAATTCTGATATATCTTGATGAAGAATAAGAAAAGAAAGATTTTTTTTTCCTCCACTGGGGTCAAAAAGCTTGTTGTGTCCTGTGAAGTTAGAGAATTTTTTCAAATAAAATTTTAATACTCTAGAATTTATGCATCTGTCTTTTAAAACAAAATTAAAGTTATAAATGATTAACAGTCAGGCATTATATTTAAAATAAAGTTATTTGGCATTTAAGTTGAAAATCCTTTCTTCCAAGAATACTTGAATTCTAGATACTTATCTTTGGACTGTTTATTATTCCAAGCCTTATTAATCAGTGCATGCTGCAACTGACATTTCAGTTCTCTGACATGAGAAGAAATTTTTAAGACATAAAGACATATTCCATCTACACAAAAATCTGAAAATATTCTTAGAGCAGCAATTTACGGGTTTTTATATACAAAGGAACACTATTATTCGAATACTTAAATGTCATGAAGATATTAGCTATTTTCAAAGATATTGAAAGTTTTATAAAAGAACCTTACACCTTAGTTTCTGTCATTACTTTTCCATAAACCTCAAAAAGAAATATTTCCATAAAAAAGGAGGTCATTATATTTGGTAGGTTTTCTTACAGCAAGAGATATATATCATAGAGACAATCCTTACTTACTTTTTTGAATTCGATTATGAATTCATTTTATAAAGGAAATCATTAGGTAAGTGAAATGTTGACGATTAGATGTGTCTTATTTCTAGCATTTTCTTATCAAGCATTTAATGTTAGTTTAGTTATTTAAATCAGTTAGGGTAGTTTATGCCAAGCAGGCATATTTAATATTCCATGTATTTAAAATGAGTAGAAAATAGCATCTTCCTGTTTTTTAAATTGTACAGATATTTTTAATCTTAGCCTACTTTATTGGGACCTATTTACCTCCCCACTATATATGAAAAATGACAGTAGGTGTATGTGAATTACTTTTTAAACATCATATGAGATTGAGGTAATTAAAGAAGAAAACTGACCAATTTTCTGGTTATTTACCAAATATACAGCTGTTATGGTGTCTTCCTTAACTGATTAGTTCCTATAGGAGTCAAACCATTATGATCACCCTGCAAATACAGGGAGCACTGTCACTAAATGTCACTTGACATTGTCATGTCAAGAGTAGTGATACAGGGAGCCACCTGGGTGAGTCAGTTAAGCATCCAACTCCTGATTTCAGCTCAGGTCAAGATCTCAGGGTTGTGAGATTTAGCCTCTAGTCATGCTCCACGCCCAGCTTGAGATTCTCTCCCTCTTCCACTGTCCCTTCTGCTGCTAGTGCTCTCTTCTCTCTCTCTCTTTTCCTAAATGAATAAATAAGATCTTAAAAAAAAAAAAGAGTAGTGGCACAGGGCAGGGCTCTCAAGGAGGTCTGAAGTATCTGCAGAGTACTGGGAAAAGAGGCTGGCTCAGGAGTTTTTATTGTGGTTAAGGGTGTGTGGTAGGGGTGAGGTGGGAGCTTATGTGGTTCCACAGGAGAAAGCACTAGGCTTTTTTATTAGCTCACCCAGATGTGGACACGGGGGATGGAGAAGGAATGATGTATAAAAGTCGTCAGCAGGTAAACATTGAAAAAGGGAGTGAGATTCCTGCTTGGTCACTCCTCTGTGAGCAGTAGTGCCTGGTAGTTTGAATGATCACCTAATAAAAGCAAAGACAGTCTTATTTTGTGAGGCATTATTACAATGAAATCATTTCAATAGTGTACCATTGCATTAATAAATTAGGAGGACATAGTGTTTGAAGAATTTAGAGTAGTAATAATACTTAACATTTTTGAAGTGTTTTGTTTTCCCTGAAGTATTTTTCTATGAGGAATCATATTATATTCCTTGACTTTCTTAAGGCATAGTATCATTCATATTTTAGAATATTAAAAATATTAAGACTGCATAGAAAGTAGCTTCTTTAACGTTCTACTAACTAGAATAAAAATATATTTCTTGTGTCTTGAAAAGTTCTTGATTTTTAAACAAATTTAATCTCAATTCATTTTGTTTTCCATCTCCCAAGATAATATGATAGGGGTTAGAAATGGGTGATATTATGAAGATCTGGCAAGAGTAAGAATTGTGTTGCCACACTAAATTAGTGCAAGACTATAAAGTTATTTATACCCTAAATTTGATTACTCCATTCACAAAGTAATTAAACACAATCCAGAAAAATTTTGATTCAGATAAACTTTTATGTTGGTTCAGTAGTGTTGGAATAATAATGATGCTAACACCCCCACTAACAAAAATTCTAACTATTTTTTTCTGAAGGTAGACACATTTGTTCTAAAGCTAATATGAAAAATATAATCATTCAATGATAACTGTGAAATATTGAAAATAAAATTAAGTGTTGGGAACTAGGATAACATACTGTAAAGTCTCTAAAATTAGGGCACTATGTTGGTGACCTGCGAAAAGTTATATATTTGGAACAAACTAAAACATCAAATACAAGTACATGGAAATTTACCATACACAAAGGTAGCATTTCAAATCACTGAGGAAAATTATGTTTTTACTAAAAGTTTGAAAATAACAGTATAGTCCTTTGGACACAATGATGACTGAATCAAAATATAACTGCTTATACTACATAAAACAAATTGGATCAAAGATCTAAATGTTAAGATAGATTTGATATTATTTAAAAAAAACTGGATATATTTCATTATATCCTAAGTGTTGGGAAAGCTTTTGAATTCTGACCCTAGAATCTAGTTGCAATTTTTTATTGCTGGTCTATATTTTATAAAAATAAAATAGACACTTCTGCATGACCAAAAACCAAATAAACAAAAAGGGCAATGTCCAAGGAAAGGAGTGAGATCTTCCTATTGATCACAAATATACACTACATGTATGAGTACATATATGTGCACATATATCTGTATATACCCACAAATATATTTGTAGTCATATCTATACAATTAACAGAATTAGTACACTATGAAATTCAAGTTTTAATTTTTATTCAGGACACAAAGAATATCTCATGATGCAAACGATTTAGTTTGGAGTTGGAAGTGTGACAGCAATTTATTCATGATTTATGCTATCAAGTTCTGCCTCAGTCTAATCTCATGCATAAAAAATACCTACACTCGATGATGGAATGGCAAAGGACTGCTAGATATGCCTGGCATAGTGGCTAGATAGATTTTTTTCATGATATGCAACTTAGGTGGGATGATCACGTACCTTTTCTTCAGTACTTTAGTCTCAAAAACAGCCCAGTAAAAAGTCAGAAACTACTTCTCTATAGAAGAATAGTTACTTGTTAAAAAGTGGCTTTGTCTACAAACCCTAAGGAATTCTATTGATATTTTCCTCTAGGGCCCAAAACAGTTTCAGATGTGGCCTCCTGATCAAGTTCACATGCTGAGCTCTGTTGTATATAACATAAAGGACCAAGTTTCTAGTGCAGACATATTTGTACTAGACACAGGCAAGAAATGTTTACCAGTTTCCTTTTTTTCTACCTCCACACAAATCTAGAAGCAGAAATATAGCATATGCTCCCTATTTTAAGTGACCAACTTTAGTACTTTGTTTTCTTTTGAAAGGTTAGAAAATGTGAGCTTCTTCCATGTCCTTCACTCTAGTAAGAGAAATCTTCATGCTCCATGTTTACTGAATAGGAAAAACTCTATGGAATGGTTGTATTTAACTTCTCTTCTCTGTGGTGTGACTATTGTCAAAACACCTAACCTGGGGAACTTGCTGATGATGGTTGTCTAGATTCCTTCAGCATGGCATAGAGATATGGGGGGTCAGTGATCTGGAAAGGTGAAAGATACTGGTCAGACACTGAGATGCTTGAAGGTGAGCTTCTCGAGATGGTGTAGTTATTAGTGACATGATAGTATAGATTAAGACCATGGGAATTGTTAGTTTAGCTTAGAGAAGGAAAGCATGATTGAATGGAGGAGCACAAAGATCCAAGAGACCAGAATGTTGACTATTTTGAATAAATCTTGTATAGGAATACTAAAGTGATTGTAAATAATGACAGGAATAATACTAAGGAGTGAAATACCATGAATAGAATCAATAATTATTTTTAAAATGTGGGGCAGGGTGACTCCCAAATCAGTAGTGGACAGGAACAATGATGTTAAAGTCTAACAACATTTGTTTTTCAAATGAGAAGAAAGCATTGAAGAAATAAGAAGAAATATTTACAAAGTGGCCTTGAGATGCAAAGCAAATACAAACTCCACTTTAAATAATTTGGGGAAAATGAGTGTTCTCTGGAGACAAGCATGCTTGAGTAATACACTAAGCTGAAATAAACAGTAGGAAAGAAGTTGAAGATTTAAAAATATATACTAATGACATATTATGAATTCCAGCACAAGCAATAAAACGGTTTGGGCCAATATTGAGGAAAGTGTACTACAGTCAATTTCAGGAAAAGTCTATAAGAGAACTGTTTGGGTTCTGGTAGTCTAGGAAATTAAGTGATCAGAGTAAGTCATAGTTTTTAGCAAGAAATTTTGAGCCTACTGTCACCCAGATCAGTGTGTGAGCTTCTGGGATGGACAAGAACCATGATGTCATGACTTCCATTGCTACAGTGGCTGTTTGGTGGGGTTATTTACAAAGACTAGACCTTGGGACATCAATAGGGTTGATAAACTTACAGAGGAATTCTATTCATGAATGCCAGAGGCTAGAAGTGTTACATCAGTTTGAGTGAGCATTTAAAAATGTGGATGAGATGGTGTTTGGATGACTCAGGTGGTTAAGCATCAGACTCTTGATTTTGGCTCAGGTCATGATCTCAGGGTCATGACAGCAAGTTCTGTGTTGGGCTCCACTCTGGGTATGGAGCCTGCGTAAGATTCTCTCTCTCCCTTTTCCTCTGCCCCCCAGCCCCGTCTCTCTTCCTCTCTGAAAAAAAAAATGTGAATGTCAATGAAGAACTAATGTTAAAGGGTTTCATTCTGAATTATTGGCATTAATAATTTCAAATCTCTATCATTTACTGACCTATGTAGAGATCACTAACCACAGTGATCATCTCAAGTAGTCCATCTACATCTTTAATTCCTAGCTATATTTTAAACTGGATCATATAGGTTTGTATAAATCATCTATTAATAAAAGTTATCTCTATAACTGCTTTTAAAATAGTGTGAATCTTTTGGTATATGAAAAATCTGCCTTACTCAGAGTAATTTACTAACACTCCTTTTATTTGAGACAGGAAGCCACTGAGATTAAATATTTGTGATTAATATACAAATACCCATGTGAGAAATTTAAATAATTTGATTTGCTTTTTTATTGAAATTGATTTCCTCACATTGTATCAGAACCATATAGGCTACAGGTAAATCCCATTAGCCCACACTTGGGATCTTCACAATTGGATGCTCTCCTATTTTTCCCAGTCAAGTGTCCAGCTCTCTCATTACAACGAGTTTGATTCCATTGGCACCCCAAATCTACTGGTTCTTATCTACCGGGTCTTATATTCTTATAAAAACCACTTTCTTTAAGGTCTCCCAAGTCTTTCCTCATTCCCTTTCCTCCTTCTGGGTAGTCTATAAGATGCACTGTGGTCAGCCTTGATTGAAAGATTAAAAAAAAAAAAAGAAAGAAAGATTTTTACTGATTTGTATTCTTCGTGGGCATGCTTTCCCCCTTTTTTCTGTTTCTCTAGTTGATTATCATAGTTCAAGACCCAGGTAATTCCTCATTGTTCACGATCTGTTTCCAAATTCTAACACCATGTGTTGAAATTTGTAAAATGTTGTGATCTGTGTTATTCATTTTTCCGCTGCTTTAAAGTTCCAGTTAACTGTGTCTTAAAATGAATGACTGTATATTAAATTAAAAGGACTTCAGGTGCCCACGGACTTCAAGTTTATGCCTTCACATATATACAATTATTTGTTAAATTGACAAATGCATATTTAGGAAAACATGAGTGATCATAGTTATTGTCTTTGTCTAGAAACCTATATTTATATTCCCTGTACATCTCTTTTCTATTATTTTTAACAGAGGGCTTAAACGAAAAATTTGGACATGGATTTGTCAAGGTTCATATTCACACTTTAATATCTACTTTGGTAACACATAACTTGTACTCAAAAATCAAGCTATGGGCATCTTTACAGTAAAAAATGTGTAAAGGAAAATGCCCAGCATTGTATTAGCTGATACTACTGTTAAAGAAACCATCATACTAAGCAAGATGAATAGCTGAACTTGATTTTATTTTGATACTAATGCCAGCAATAAAGAAGAGAGCACAAACAAGGATAGAAACAGTTCTACTGAAATGAAAGGCAGGAGAGTTTTAAGAAGGAAGTAGTTTTACTGCTTAAAGCAAGATGCCCAGTGAAGTTAGACTCCTACCCTTCCCTGGAAACTGAGAGGTAGGGCATTATCCCCTTGATGATTACATTTCAAAGGGATGGCCCCAGGTCCTTGAGAAAGAGTCTTGGGTAACACTGGGAAAAAAGCTTTTAAAAAGAGTGAAATCTTGCAAGGGCACAGAAAAAAAAAAAAAAAAACCTGCAAGTTTTCTAAAGAAAAGGATCCTGGAAAAATGAGATGAGGCACCTAGAGTCAGAAAGAAATCTGTCTAAAGTTAGGTCAAGTTGAGGAGAATGTTAAGGTCATTTTCGTCTTTCTTCATTAAAGGGCAATATACAACATTTAGGTCCAATTATCTTCTTATAAAAGAAATTCTACTTTAAGTAGAATTATATATATCATATATTAATATCATTAATATATAACATGACATGTGAATACATATTAATATTAATTATATATTAAATTCTTCAATGAAAAACAGCAGAATCTAAGTTCAGAGAAAGAAACTAAAAAAAAAGAATACATTGTTCAGTGGGATAAAATTTTGAAAGATAAAGTAAGTTTCTTTTAAAACTCTAATTCACATAATATTTATTAAAAAAGTGTATTATGCATTCTGATACTAACTTTGGAACCAGTTAAATTACATGAACCCTATTATTTGTTTTCCTCAGAGACTTTAAGATCAACGTTCCATCCATAGCCCATTAAGGATAAATGTTTTACACATCTTTTCAGTAACTGTGTTGGTCGCTGAAGCATGTGAAAATTTTACTCCTGGGAACTTTAAAAGAAATGGAAAAAAAATACATCTACAAAGAAATATTTGAAGGGAATATTCCTTCAAACTGGACCTTTCTATCACAAGGTTTTTGGGTCCAAAAGATATGTGTGCATATACTAAAAATTTGTTATGAGTTAGGAAATATGAAAATTATAATTTAGGAAATAAACAAAATGGCTATATTTAAAATAACCAGTAGTTGTATTAAACACTGCAAAATTTATTTCTTGATACCTTGAAACTACTAAGACTTTTAGATGAAATTGTTCACAAATACTGTGCAGAGTAGCAGAATCAGATATCATTTACCTCATTTGAAATATAAGGAAACGGACACAAATAATGGAGGAATTTTGAATTAGTATCCAAGATTCTAATATAACCAAATGGAATATTTTTAATTCTATAATAGTCTGACTTGGGGACACCTGTTTTATTAGGCAGTTGGGGACAGTTATTTTAAAATTCTTTGTATTAGATTATATATATGTAATTATATGTGTGTGTATATATGTGTACATATATATATAACATATAGTGTTTGGTCTGTGATGCTCACTTTTTTTGTTTTTTAACAAGTAGTTGACTTCTAATCTACAGACATTTATTTGAATTTTAGAAATTAAATGTATTCAACATTAGTGCATTACAGCAGATATATAAAACATGATTTATTTCTCCATCGAGAGGTTCAGCTGGTTTATTTTGTCCTCATACTGAACATCAGTTCAGGCACTTTTCGACTATTCAAGGTATTCCATCTGCTTTATTTTTCTATATTATATTTTTAACCTCATCAATTATTTATTTTTCCTTCAAAGAAAGGATACTGTATATTTTTCATTCAACAACTCTAATTTACACTGAAAAAAAAATTTGAATTAGCAAGTGGATACTTACACATAGCAGATAAAATTAGTATTAAATATATAGCCATTATTTCTTTTTTTATACTAGGACTCCCTTTCTTATAAACAAGTAGAAGCTTTATGCCTGCCTGAATTTCTCATGCTTTATAATAGCACTACAAATCTTAAAAGATAGTATTCACTGGAACAAACCCCATAATTAGAGAAAATAGTTGTATATGCAAAACTCACTTGAGAAAAGATTCTCAAGGCTCTAGAAAAGATTCATGATAATTATAAAAGTGAGGCACAAGTAGAATTTATTATTAAAGACAATAAATTAGGAAATTGAGCCATGTTACAGTGATATTCTGCAGGATAGAATTTAATCACAGAAATATATGTGATGTCTTAGATATCAAGTTAAATTATATTTAAATCATTCCAAGTCATTATTTTTTTATTGATGTCATGGAATTATAATGAGTCGTAAACATAAAAGTAAAATATTTTTTAAAGTATCAAGTTAAATAGTCCACATATCTATAATACGATTATAACTTAACCTAAACATGGTATATCTATTTGGAAGGAAATGTAATTCTGGCATTAAATGTAGGGAGAAAACCAGTAATATATTTAGGTGCATATTCCTCTGCAGCATTTGTACTCTAAAAGGTACTTTTTACTTGTTGTGCATT
>CM052797.1:76580305-76591239 GCA_028533885.1 Nasua narica
TATCCGTGGTATTTAGCAAATAAGTGCTAACATTTAAGATGAAAGAAAACATTTTCTTTTGGATTGTGGAGTTTGGGGGGTTATTATGATTCTTCTCCTAATGTGTTTAATGATCTTGAATGAGTTAATCTTTGGAACATTACTCTTCAGGAGAGAAAAATATTTAAATAAAATTATTTTAAAGGCTCTTTTCAATATTAAGAACAGAAAACTGTTTACATAGTTAGACCATCTCATTTACTCAAACTGTGACTGTTTAGAGAAGTTCATGTGATTGGAGGTGATAAAGTCAATTTTATTAACTGAGCACACACAATTATTTCTTACCAGTTAGAAATTCTTCCTCTGTGATATTGTGGGTACCAGATACGTTCTATTTATGTTTTCAACCACCCCAGTGCTATAGATTGTATGCTTGTGTTCCCCCCAAATCAAAATTGAAATCCTAACCTTCAAGGTGATGCCATTAGGATGCAAATGGGATATAAATCGGTACAAATTTCAGATACCAATAAGAAAATCAATGAGGTTGAACTGGGTGCAGATATTTCAAGAATAGAATTAGTGCCCTTAAAAAAGCAGCCCAGGAAAGTCCCCCACCTCCTTCTGCCATATAAGGTTGCAATGAGGAGACAGTTCCCAAGCTCTCACAAGATAGGGAATGTGTTGGCACCTTGATCTCGGACTTTCCAGCCTCCAGAACTGTGGGGGTGGGGAAATTCTGTTGTTTATAAGCCATTCAGTCTATGGTATTTTGTTATAGCAGCCCGAATGGCCTAAAACAGCTGCCCGTGTCAGTTCCTTATAATAAAATTAGGAAATAACTTTGACAAAGAAAATGGTACATTGTAAGGAGAAGAAAAAATGGACAAAAAGCAGATGGAAGTACTGAAGAACAGGTGTTTCAAATGAAGTTTGGAGCAATAAAAGCAAAGATGCAAAAAATGGACACCACACTGTGGAATGTGATCTAGTGATCCTTCTGTGGATCACTGTGGGAAAGGCACCTAGAGCACTGGGCAGCAGCCACCCCAGGAACAGCTGCATGAATGACATGAGTAAGTGCCAAGGTATTTCGGGCAAAGTGACTATTAAATGTCCTTGCTGACTCAAAAAAGATTACAGTTTAGGTGAGGCTTTAAGGTAAGATTTTTCCAGCAGGAAGACTGAGCTTATCAATCAGAAGGAATAAAGTCAAAGCATCAGCCTCCGAGGCAACGTATATATGGAATGTGGGTCTGAGCAGCAAAAGATGAGAAATAAAGGGTAAATTGAGACTAATTAGAACACATTTTAAGAAGCTTCGAACTTATTGTGAAGATTTAAAATTTAGATGATAGTTAATTTGACTACCACTATTAACTTTTCCTTTTTTTCTATTAAAGCTTTCCAGGGTGGGGGGTGGTGGCTGAGGCTACAGTGGATAAGTCTATGACCCAAACAGCTGAAAGTTGGATCAGGGTAGGCATATATCTGAACAGGATAGAAATCTTTAGACTGTGTTGCACTGAATATTTCTGAGAAGCACAGATTCAGGACATTAAAAAGCTGAGTTGGTAATGTTAGGACAGAATGAAGCAGATTACAGAGTGTACCTAAAGAAAAGTTAACTGGGATGCTTAGGGAACCTCTTCCATGGGCTTCTGCTGGTGAAGATGCAGGAGATAACTTGATTTCTGCACTTCTCAAGACACCTGTATTCTGTTCTATTTGGAATATTATGGGATCTTTATCCTCATAAGTTTTTATTTGAACTAGTCAGATTGGGTTTCTGTTCTTGGCAACT
Source organism: Nasua narica (assembly GCA_028533885.1). Taxonomy (NCBI): domain Eukaryota; kingdom Metazoa; phylum Chordata; class Mammalia; order Carnivora; family Procyonidae; genus Nasua; species Nasua narica. Next base: position 76,582,092 of record CM052797.1, read on the forward strand.
AAGGGATTTCTAACTGGAATAGTCAAACTATAATTATTAAAAAGCAAATAAGGAAATCATATGATTACCTCTAAGCTTTGAAAAGATAATTCTGAGTTCTCATGTGTATTTATTAAATTAAGGTTTAAAAATTGTGCAGAATATCTCCAACTCTTGAATACTTAATATATATGTATATGACAGAAACTGCTCCCCCCCCCCTTTTTTTTTTTGGCTGTCAACTCTTCCAGAATGCTTATCTCTATTTTTCATCTTCAATGAAATTCAAAAGTTGTTTTTGTATTCACGCCTTTGACAACCACTTTTGAAACTTTATTTTTTTAATGCTATTCACTGTTCTTGATGTTGAAAAACAAAAACAACAAGTAAGAAGTGAAAAAAATTAAACAAAAATCTCTGCCTTCAGAGAGTTGCCACTTGAGAGAAAAAATGTTTGAAAAAGATTCATTTTAATGAATTAAATGTTTTTACAAAGGAAATATTATCATCCTCTGAAATTAGATATAGGTTTATTATTCTTCACTAGAACTGGCATTAAAGGTTTTGGTTAGCTTTGTATCATCAGGCAAAGTACAAAGATTTTTTTCTATTTTATTCCTTCCTTTGAGGATGAATGGTTAAACAAAATAATTTCAAGTAAATACTAAATCTTGTAATAATTTAAGGAAGTTTTAGTTTTAACTTCACTCATTATGAAAGTAAAACATTAAAATGATTATTTGAAATTTCAATTTTATTCAGTAAAATGGCCTTGATATTAGCATATCTTAAGTCAGTCACAAAATATATTACCTAGCCATTCCACAAGTCAATGAAGAGAACACTTTAAATCAATGTAATATAAAACTTTGGTCACAATTAAATTCTAAGTATTCAAAGTCCTTTTATCAATGGTAAAAAGTGAGCATTCACCAGCATCAAAAAGCTTTTGGAAGCTTTACTCCAAGAGTATTTTTTTAGTTGGTCTAAATATCAGAACTTTTTAGGGCTATGTGATACTAGGAAGATTTGGTAGGGGGGAAAAGATATTTATTGGCTCCTTTCCAAAACTCTAGAAATGCTTTTATACTTTTATGTCCACATCATTGATTTTTAATGAATCACATAAGGATTTATTTTAGATATCAATTAATTTTACTCTAGGATAGAGTCAAACCAGTTTTTCAAGCAATGACATTTAGCCTAAGAATCAATGATCAGTTATTGTCATGTCGGTTTAATTCCAGTTTTGAACATTCTTTTATAAAGATATCCATGGGGATAGTTTTTATAATAAGTAATTGAATTATTTCCTCTTATATACACTTCAGATTTCTCTGAAACAATATGTATTAATTCAATAAGCTTTTATATTAGTTCTATGTCAAGTATATGCTATTGATTTTTGGTGACATAATGCCATTCAAAAGCTATGTGCACTTCTATTTTCTTCTAGAATTCTTATATTACTCAGAAACTTCTTAGGCTGAGTATTCAACTCTCAAGTGTCAGGCACCTAGCGCAGTTCACGGAAGCTCATTCTTGTTTATCATTAATTAGAAGTTTCACATAGGTGTTTTGCAACTGGCTATAACACCAGCTCTTCATTTCTTTGTGAATAATCTGTTGCTTTTTATAAGCTTGTATTACTTTTCACAGAGACATTGATTGATCTTTTACAATGTGAGAGTGAAATGCAACCTTTCTCCAAAAACGATGTGTCTTTTCTTGTACTATGATGTGATTAATCAGAGCTTTTGTTTTGCTTACAAGATGATTATTATACTTTGTTGAAAGTGCTAGAATATTATGTGAATATACTTATATTTACCTTATAAACTTTTCATTGAATAAGTGACAAAATCAATTTGATAGTTGCTATTTCAACTAATGATTTTTGAGAAAGTAGAAAACGTATGGGGTATGAAATTCGGCCATCTCTACACTTAGGTACAAGATTTTTTTTTCCCCTAGTCTATTAGGCACCAGTATGATGTGTTAAGTTACAAATTCCCTTCACCAAATATATTGCATTTCAATTTATGATCACACATTTTATGGATTAATTAGATAACTGGTATATTCTATTTTTAAATTATTTCTAAATCAAAATATAACTGGTATGTTAGAGCCCAAATAACTTAGTAACATTAATTTATATTTGTGGATAAAATGATAAACTTTTATATTTTTTGCTAGGCCTTTAGTGTAGGATATTGAGTGAATCTAATCAGGAGTTTAGCAGGTTTGAGGAATGTTGTTGCTATGGTTACTCTGATATACCATACTCTAAAATTTATTCTATTGGTGTTACCTAGTGTTTAGTGTGGTGGCTGGTGTGTTAGAAGATTTCTCGATGTGTGCTCTCTCTTCTGTTTTAGGTCTTCCCTTTGTAATTATGCCTTAGAGAAAACATTTCTTTCATTTCTCTTTTTCTCTTTTAGCTGTGGACTGCTGGTGGGGTGGGGAGTGTTCTTTGTTGCTCTGCTTCAGCCTCAGACTTAAGCAGTTGTGGCTTCTGGATTATCAGGGATAGGGTCCTTTCAGGAATTCTCTTCCTCCATGTATATAGGACTCCACATTGTGCACCCAGGATGCACACCTAGCCCTACCACAGGGACAGAGTTTTGTTTTGTTTTGTTTATTCCTGTTTTCCTGTTTTAGCTGTAAGGAGTGTTCATTTGTGCCCCCAAGATAACATGGTTTATCATTCCTCCTCCAATGGATAAAGACTTCTGTTCCGTAGGAAAGATAGGGAAGGTAGAGAATGGAGCTTTGTGACTGCCCTGAGGGATTGCAGTTCCTTCCCATTATCTGCCCACAAATATTCCCAGGATTCTTGCCTTCTCCCTCTCTCTCTCTTGAGCACAAGATGATGTTTGTGGAAAAGGTCCTGAGAGTGCTGAAGAGTCCCTTTGTGTATATGGCTCCCAGAGATTCTACATCCTCATGGTAGTCTAGCTTAGTCTTCAGTAATTTGTCAAAATTTTAAATGGCTTTTTACCTGTTTCATCTGATGTCTATTCCATTGTGGTAATCTGAATAATGACCCCCACTCAAAAGATATTTATCCTAATTTTTGGAATCTGGATTGTTGCTTTATATGGAAAAAAAAAGTACTTTGAAGATGTGATTAAGGAACTTGAGATAAGGAGATCATCCTCAATTATCTGTGTGGGCCTTAAATGTTATCACATGTATCCTTATAGGAGAAGACCAGAGAGAGGGTTACCAAGGACAGAAGAGGAGAAAGCAGTGTGACTACAAAGGTAGAGATTGAAGTGATGTGGCAGTCAACTAGAAAAGGAAAGGAACAAATTCATTCTCAGAGCTTCCAGAGAGAGTGCCACTTTGCCAGTACTCTTTGGCAAGGTGCTGGCAAGATCCCAGCATCTTGATTTTGGCTTATTGAAACTGATTTCAGACTTCTGGCCCCAGAACTGTGACAGAATACATTTCTGTTGTTTTAAGACATCAAATTTGAGGTAATTTGTTACTACAGTTCTAGGAAACTAAGACTCGTGGAAGCAAGTGATCATGCCCCATCTTTTATCTTTCCTTACATTTAAGATTAGCTGGTTGCCCTGTGACTTTGGCTCTCTGATTGGCTCAATAAAGTTATAATTTTAAGGATCATCTAGCATTCTTGTTGTTATAAAGATGGGAGCAACACTCAAGCTTTTTCCTTTCTACGTCAAGGTTTGTCAACCACAGTGTTATTGTCATTTTGGGTTGGATAGTCCTCTCCTTGGGGGGTGCCATTCTGTGTGCTGTAAAATATTTAGCAGCATTCCCTGGACTCTATCTGCTACTACATCCCAGTGGTATGGACTCAATTTTGACAACCCAAGGTGTCTCTACACATGTCCAAATGTCCTCTGGGAGGACTAGATTGCCCCCCCCCCCATGTATGATAATTACAGTTCTAAGTAGAAGCTAAAAGTTGTGTACCCTTTTGTTTCCTAATTCATTATTGCATTGTGAGACTGATCCCTGAGAATACACTGATTATTGGTTCTATTGTTGATGAAAACTTGGATAATTTCTTATTTTTGCTATTACACATAGTCCTATGAAATTCTAGTATTTGCCTTTTACTAAACAGGCATATGCGTTTTCTCGAGTGTATGGGGGTGGAGCCTCCAGACCAGATAGCATGCAGTCCTATAACTGTAGGGGACAATACTGAATGGATTTCAAAAGCACTTTTATAAGTTCACCCCCCTCCCACAGGTTATTAAAGTTCTGGTTACTCCATATCCTTCTTGACATTTAATATTTTCTATACTCTTTCATTTTATCCATTCTAGTGAGTATAGTATTGTGATATCATTTGCATTTCCCCAGTGACCAATGCATGTGAGCACCTATGTGACAGAAGCTAGACAAAATTGCCACATAATATATTATTTCAACCATATGATATTCTAGAAAAAGTAATAGGAACAAAAAAAAAAATCAAGTCTGTAGTTGCCAGAGTCTGGGAGTGTTGAGTGGGTTCAGTTACAAAAGAGCATAGGAAAGTTTCTTGGGGGTGAGAAAATGGATCTGTATATTGATTGTGATGGTGCCTACAAGACTGTATGCATCCTCCAAAAGTCACAAATCATTCTTGTCAAGAGAGGATTCAACTAGGATTTAAGATTCCAGATTCCTTTGCTGTCTGTTTATCTATTAGTCATTTTTCTAGTTATTCATCTAGCCATCCAGCCATCTGATTTTTTCCATGATTTATCCTGTTCCATGCACAATTTTGAGAACAGAGACTGTATCTTTCCATTATAATATCTAGCAGAATTTGCAGCACACATCAAGGAATGGTAAATGTTTGCTGTGGAGAATGAAAATAATCTAGGTTTATGGAAATATGTTTATTGAAAACTGTACATCACTTAAATTATGTAAACTTTTTGGAAATCAAGCAGGAGAACATCTGTTCTTGTACAGGGCTTATTTAGCATAGTTTCTTTACATTTTCATTTGGAAACTTGCTAAATTACAGGCCACTTCTTTGTGAGAGTGATAGCTATTGTTATCAAAAGCACTGTTTATTTATGTTCTTAAAAACTCATGTTTAAGCATGTTAAGCAAACAAGGCATATCTGGCAGCTGCAAAGTAACAAATCCAAATATCTCCCAACAATAATGCTTAGTAATGTGCATAGAGGAGAGGTACATTTAACCACGTGGTTATCCATGCTGAGTGATTAAACTGAACCAGCTGTGATAAAAAAAGGACTTATCATTTATAACTCAAGCTCAGCAGTCTCTCTAAAAAGTGTGTCTTCAATCAAAAGATGCTTATGAGGCCAATGTAAAAAAAAATTCTTTCCATAGACTCTACAAAATGCTGGCTATGGTAATTAATATTCTGCAGTATTTGAAGGAAATCTAAAAAAATGTCATAGGCCTATAAACATTTTAGGACCAAATGATTTGACCATACATTTTGAGAAAGTACTTCTTGAGAGGTATCAGTCCTTGAGCTTATGAAAATGAATTGTCACACTTGGATATTATGAATGAAAATAATAGGATAATTTTATTTTTGGTTGGTTTTACAAATGCTAATTAGGTTTTTGAACAAAGCCTATTTTAATATTCAACAAAACTACACCTAACTGGTCAATTTTAAAAAGTGGATGAAGTTTGTATAGTCATTATAAATGGTGACATAAAATAGTAGTTCAGAGTATGTACTTTAAAATCCCAGTTCTGTCACCAACACTGTGTGTTCTTAGATAGGTTACTTCATTCTTTGTTGTCCTGTGTCTCCCCACATCCCCAACAGTAAAATGTTGGCATGATAATAGAACCAGCATCAGTAGTGTTGTTATGAGGATTAAATGAGTTAATATTTTAAAATGTATGGGGTGCCTGGGTAGCTCAGTGGGTTAAGGCCTCTTCCTTTGGCTCAGGTCATGATCTCAGGGTCCTGGGATCGAGCCCCGCATTGGGCTCTCTGCTTGGCGGGAAGCCCGCTTCCTCCTCTATCTCTCCCTCTGCCTGCCTTTCTGCCTACTTGTGATCTCTCTCCCTCTGTCAAATAAAGAAAATCTTTATAAAAAAATAATAAAATAAATATTTTAAAATGTATTATTCATATGTAATCTTTATATATAATTTCTTCTTCAACCTAAATATGTTATGGACATAATTTGAAACATAAAAATGTGAGCATATTTCTTTTTGTTATTATCTAATGTAATCTGAATTAATTTTTTCTATTTTTTATTATAAAAGTGATTTATAGCAAAAAAGGAAAATGCAGAGCAATTCCAGGTATCTGGAATTATCTCAAAAATCTCCCCACCACCTGCCCTTTGGCAACTACCAGTATGTAATCTGTATTTAAGAGTCTGTTATTTTTTCATTTGTCTCCTCTTTGCTTTGTGCATATATTTTGTTTCTTAAATTCTACATATGCCTGAAATTACATGGTCTTTCTGACTGACTTGTTTCACTGACCATTATATCCTCTAGGTCCATCCATGTTGTTGCAAATGGCAAGATTTCATTCTTTTTTTATGGATGAGTAATATTCCATTGCATATGTACATATACATATATATATAATATACATATATATGCTATGTCTTTTTTAAAATTTTTATTTAAATTCCAGTTAATTTGCATACAGTGTAATATTAGTTTCAGATGTACAACACAGTGATTCAACACTTCCACATAATACCCAGTGCTCATCACAATGACTGCACTCCTTAACCCCCACCACCCACTTAACCCATTTATCTCTCCTTTGGCAACCATCAACTTGTTCTCTATAGTCAGGAGTCCATTTCTTGATTTGACTCTCTCTCTTTTTCCCTTTTCTCATTTGCTCTGTTTCTAATTCAAAAATATTTTGGGCTTAATTTGAAATGAGTTTTTTTTCTGTTAATTTATAAGCAGAATGAAATGCCATAATTTAAGAAGTTACTGCTTTGATCTATTAGCAAATTTGCTTAGAGCTAGCCCAGTATGACCTGCACAATTCATATATTCCATATACTGCAAAACACAATAACAATCCCATAAAACATATAGTACAACATTCCCATCACTGTATGTGATAATACTAAAGTTCATTTTAGCTATAAGTAATACTAAAATATTCTTCCAAGCTTGATAAAAAAAGTTCTTAAATGCCATTTAGAGTGAGGAATTTTTCTACCCTATTAAATCGCTACTGATATTTTTCTTCTTCTTGGACCAATTTAATCAATTTATATTTATGGATCACCACAGGTAATACACTAAGCTTTGGTAATACAGGGATAAGAGACATTATATCTTCATGGAGGAACTTATAGTCTAATAGAAGAATTTTAATAGAATGGCTAATGCAAGGAGAATTCTATGAGCAGAAGGCAAGTATTTTCTGCCCGGAACAAGGAGCTTAGGGTTTTTCAGGAGGACTGAATTTCTGAGATAAATTTCGAAGGATGACCCTGAAAAGAAAGAAAGAAAGGTCATTTCAAGAAGAAGAAACAGCATAGGCACAGGCAAGGTACACAACATTTCATACAGTTTATGACACTACAATTTAATGGTGCTTGAACACAGGTTGTGTGGTGGAAGTGACAAGAGATGATGCTCATTGTTAAGCAGAAGAAAAGTAGGTGGAGGACATTGAAGGACAAGGTGCAGAGCTTGCCCTCCATGTTGCATGATAAGTAAGCACTGAAAACATTTAGTAGATGAGTTTGATTCTATTGCTAGCCTGGAAAATAAATTTAAGTCATGGAAAGAGAGATAGCGGTTGGGAAACTATTTAATACCCATATGGAAGATGATTATGGTGAATGCTAATATGAGGGAAGGTGAGTAGAAGTTGAACTTGGGAAATATTTAGAAGGTAAAATTGACAAGAGTTTACATTTCATTGATTGTGGATGTCTTATTGGGCAGAGACAATGCAAAAACTGTAGATGAAAGAATTTAAAGAAATTAAAATTAATCTAGTGAGAGAATAACATTTGCAGTGTTTCTAAATATGTGGGTTTCAAACCTGGCTCCACATAAGAATTACCTGGGGAGATTAAAAAAATTTGAGGCTTCATTCCCTCCTAAGAACAATTATATAAGAATCCCTAGTGATGGGATTCAAGCATGTGTATTTTTAAAAAGCTTCCCTAGTGATTCTAATGTATATGCAGTTTTGAGCACCGCTGTTGTCTAAATCATTTTCCAGATGTGCTTTTCACTTATAAAACAAAAGAAGAATAAAGGGAAAATGAAAAAGTATTAAGAACTAACTGTATCCTGTAGTTATTATAGGAAGGATGTGAAACCCAGGGCATACTTTATATTACACAATTTTTATGAGGTAGACATTATTACCCAAATTACGTAGTTAGGCGAACCAAAATTTGGGACATTGAAGTAAATTTCACAAGGTCATCCAGGTATTTAGCAGAACAGGCTGGAAGTGAACCAAAATCTGTCTGATTCCACATTTCACATACTAAAATTGCCTCTCTGCTAAATCTAAAGCCAGATAATTACGTTACAATTTATTCTTCCAATTATTTTTTTGGATATACATATTTTGAAGTGTTCTTCTTTTCTCCCTGTAGGATTTTGGTAAATTCTATGTAAATATTTAATAAGCTGATCCAGCATATTTACAGTAAATAGAAAAGTAGTCTTGGGGGAAATGAAAGTCTGGCTGATAAGGGAGTTAGTAAAAGTGAATGCCAACGCATGGATTTTTTTTTTTTTTTCAGAAACTTTAGAAATACAGGAGAGTTCAAAGAACATAGAAAATACCTTGTTCAAATCATCTAGAATTAATTGTCACTGATGTTGTCAATTTTGTGTCATATTTCCAAAAGAGTGAAGGCTCTTCGAAATAAGGGATTTATTTTTTTTCTGTTTTGTTCACTGATTTCTTTATAGTCAGAGAACAATGACTTACGTACGATATATGGTGTACTGAACATTCTGTATTAAATGTCCCCAGAGCAATGTGCTTCATATTATCAAAATTCCATTTTAAAATTTCCCCAATGTAATAGAAATTTCTCTAGAGTATATTGTAGAATAAATCTTCTTTACCATCTGTTGACTTTTCTGCTTCAGAAATATGGATTATATTTTATGTTGATTTCCTTTGTCTTCATATGTATTTCTTTATGTCTAACTGCTTAATTTGTCATTTTTCATC
>CM052797.1:76597556-76645948 GCA_028533885.1 Nasua narica
AAAGGAGGCAATGTAGTATTGTTGCCATTACTGATTCATGTGGAATTTATTTGGCCAAAAATGGAAGTTTGAGTGAAAATCTCAAGTGCCCATTAATTTTGGAAACTTCAGGGAACTGAACTTTTGAAGGGCTCCTTCCAGCCTGCAGCCAAGTTAAGAAAGAAATGTCAAGAACTGTACCAGTCAGCCACTGCTGAAGCCTTCTATATCTTAGAAGACATGAATATGAATAAGATATCTTAAAAATTATTAATTAATATTATTTGTTACATTTCAGGCACTGCTGTACTTGATTCAGAGTTTGACTCTTTCATTTCTCAGATCAAGCATATGAGGTACTAATATAATCCTCATTTTCAGAGAAGAAAACTAATGCTCACAGAGGTTGAGTAAAATGGTGCAAGTCCAGAAACCACAAGAAGATTCTTTACTACTGTGATGTGGAATATTGCCCAGCAAGCCTAGATACATTTGTGAATAGGGTATTATATTTTACTGGCAGGCACATTTCTTTAGCCATAACTCTAGGATTTCTGACTTGCACCATGCTGATTGTTTCTAAGTTCCTCCAAACTGCCATCAGTACATAAATAAACTTTTCTTCTAGGTCAGAAATCTGAAATAAACAAACCCAAAAGGTCACTCACTAAACTATAAAGGGAGAAAGGAAGCAAGAGAGGATTCCCCTTGTTCCCTGCGATCTTGGCACCACATGTTTCTTATTTGTGCCTCAGTTTTGACCAGATAGTGCTGGACTGAATCAATAAGGGATATAGTTTTATTCCTCAATTTATTTTTTAAACCAAATATAGTAAACATTAAGTCATAACAAGTTTAATTTCCTTGTAATTGGAATAATTGACCCAATTAGTGGTAATAATAATGATCATGGTGATAACCATAATAGAAACTGGTCTAAGCCCGTAAAATTTATTACTTCATTCAATCACAATTATCCTAATTATGTTCTATGATCAATATTTTGAGGTGCTAAGAGCATAAGTAACTCACCTAACTTTACACGGTTAGAGAAGATATGATTTGTGGTCTCTTTCTCCTAGTTTGTGAGACTATGTGCTTCAATTATTTTAGTGATTCAACAGAACTTGTATTTGCTAAGTAACAATTCATGCCTAAAGTTTTCAGACAAATGAATATTTTGAGTAGTCATTATTCATAAAACTCAAAATATCTTCTATGTAAAGTAGCTATTTTGGACAGCACATATTTAAATTTAAGGACTCTTTGAAAGGATGCAAATAAATAAAACCATGAAGGAAAGAAGAGAGATTACAACCAACACCATAGAAATATAATTATAAGAGAATATTATGAAAAATTATATGTCAACAAATTGGGCAATCTGTAAGAAATTGATAAAATCCTAGAAACATATAAGCTACCAAAGCTACAACAGGAAGAAATAGAAAATTTGAACAGACCCATAACCAGAAAAGAAAGTGAATGAATAATCGAAATCTCCCAACAAACAAAAGTCTCCAGGGCCAGATGACTTCCCAGGGGAATTCTACCAATCATTTAAAGAAGACTTAATACGTATCATTCCCAAACTACGAAAGAAAGAAAAAAGGAAAGAAAGAAAGAAAGAAAGAAAGAAAGAAAGAAAGAAAGAAAGAAAGAAAGAAAGAAAGAAAGAAATTGAAGGAAAACTTTCAAACTCATTCTACAAAGCCAGCATTACCTAGAGTCCAAAACGAAAGATCCTACTAAAAAGGAGAATTATAGGACAATATCCCTTATGAACATGGATGCGAAAGTTCTCAACAAGATACTAGCAAATTGAATCCAACAGTACATTAAAAGAATTATTCACCACGATCAAGTGGGATTTATTCCTGGGCTGGTTGGGAGGTTCAATATTTGTAAATCAATCAACGTGATACACCACATTAATAAAAGGATAAAAACCATATGATCCTCTCAACAGAGGCAGGAAAAGCACTTGACAGAGTACAGCATCCACTCTTGATAAAAACCCTCAACAAAGTAGGGATAGAGGGAACATACCTCACCATCATAAAGGCTACATACCAAAAGACTCACAGCTAATATCATCCTCAATGGGGAAAAACTGAGAGCTCTTCCTCTAAAGTCAGGAACAAGACAGGGATGTCTGCTCTCATCACTGTTATTTAACACAGTACTAGAAGTCCTAGCCTCAGCCAATCAGACGACAAAAAGAAATAAAAGCCATCCAAATTGGCAAGGAAAAAATCAAACTTCACTATTCACAAATGACATGATGCTCTATGTAGAAAATCCAAAAAAACTCCACCAAAAAACTGCTAGAACTGATAAACAGATTCTTGTCTGCATCTTTCTTATATCAGAATATCTCCTTTGAAACAGGACACATGCAAGACCAAGGTATCACATTCTCTTGGCAAAGTGATTTTATTCATTCTTTCTTTCCTTGAGGATATCAAATATTCAAGTATTTATTTAGCATATAATACGTCCAATGGTCTGGATGCTAGAAATGCAGCAATAAACAATTCAGTAAGATTTCTGACCACACGGAATTTATTTTCTATTAGATAGAGAGAAACAATAAACAAAAATAAACAGGGAAAACTCAGTAGTGATCAGTGCTATGATTTTTAAAGGAGTCAACATAAATAAGACTCATTATCACTAACACCAGCTCCAAACATGCTCTCTCTGCATTTGATTCTCCAAGCCACTTTTCAGGTCTTATAACTAGTCAAAGCATATTTCTATTGCATTTATATTGCTTAGAACAACAACAAAAAAACCCAAAACATTAACTGTTGACCGCACTGTTGTGTCACTGAGCCCCAAATCCCTTTTATTCCTTCTGAACCATTATTCCTGACCCACAAATCCCTAGGAGATGAAGACTAGAGCCTTTCTCTGTCATGAGCCTTTTTCTGAAGGCCCTGGATCACTTAAATCCCCAACTTACAACTAATAATCTTCAGCATTGCACCTCATTTCCATGAATTAAGTACTTGGGAATATTTTTTGCATATTTAATTCCTATCCTCTTTATAAAAGGTTACTGAGAAGTCTTACGTTATCTTTGGGATGCTAGTTTCCTCTGATGTCTGCACTTCAAGGCTTGCTTTCCATTCCCTTTTTCCAAGAGACAAATTTGGTCCATGACATATTGTGTCAAGAGCTAGCTCACCTATATTTGTCAGCAGGTTGTTCTCTGGTATTTCTATAGTGACCTCAGTTTTCCTTGGCTTTCCTTTCTCATTGATTGGTCCACGACTTCCTCTTTCTCTACACATCCTGAAAGTAGTCCCAAGTTTTGGAAGAAGTATGGAAAAGAAGCTGTGCTTGAATTTAAATATTCTTTTCAGCAATTACTTATTCAGGATTCACTTTAGTAAAGATCATGCTATCTATCTTCCCTTTTTCTATTGCTACCTTACATGTTAGAATAATCACTGTTAATATGAGAACAACACATTTTTTCCTCTGTATAGTAAATGATATGACATCTGACATGATCCATTCTGTGATTCACAAATAACCTAAAGCATCTGGATTTGAGAATGTCAGCTTTTCAAGGCCTTCTGTTTTCCTCCTTCTCTCTTACAGAATATTGAGAATGTGCCTTAGCCAAGTGTCCAATGTCTTTTCCTCTGCTAGTGGAACAGCATCCCCCGGGAAAACCCCTTTTTTGGTTTTTTTTTCTTATGGTTTATACAATGGGCTAATTAACATTTCTCTCTTTTGGACCCCCAACTCAAGGTGCATATCCAAAACAAATACATAACCCACGTTTCTTTCTGAACTTCTTTGGTATTTCTTTCTAGTACAATAGTTAGTCTTTTGCAATTAAAAATGTGAGGCAGAAATAGAATCATTTTGCAAGCATTTACTTTCCTGATATCTACACAGACATTACAGTTACTTTCACTTTCAGAAATGAACAGTTTCAGAACTCTTGTTTGATTCCATTTATATTATTTTTCCTCTTAAAGATTTTAATAAGCCCTTAATATAATCCCGGAAAATTGTAAACGGCTTAAAGTATGTCTTAAATTTTGTCTTTATCATAGTTTCACTGTATCCTACAAACTCACATTGACCTCTGGGAGGCCACACTCACTTCCATCTACCAAAGTCACTGCCATTCTTGCAATCAACAATTTTCTCTAATTCTCGGGCAAGAAGTAGATTTTAGTGCAGAAATGCACTCACAGAAATTCATATAAATGTTGAATGAGCCTGAAAAAATAAGATAGTGTGTCCCATTCTCATTCTCTTGGCACCCTCAGAGTAGTTCTATTTTTTACATGTCCTCTCTCTCACACACACTCACACATACACACTCGCACACAGTGCAACTCAATTTGCACACAAACTGGCAACACATCATGAAATATCACAGGAAATAGTTAGTGCCAAGTTGTTCCACTAAAACTCCTAGACCATATTATATATTCAGAGCAAGTAAAAAGGAAAATTATCATAACAAAGAGTTTTTCTCTAGCCTGTTCAGTTACATCATTTATATGTACTAAACATATTCTGGTCATTATACTCCACATTAGAAAGAGTAAAGATGGTGTGCCTGGGTGGCTCAGTCAGACTCTTCGTTTCAGCTCAGATCGTGATCTCATGGGCCATGGCATTGAGCCATGATGGACTCCCCATTCAGCATGGAGTCTGCTTGAAGATTCTCTGATTCTCTCCCGCTGGTCCTCCCCCAACCCCCTCCCAAATAAATAAATAAATCTTTTTTTAAAAAAATGTAAAGAAAAAAACTGGATATTGAAAACACAGGGCACACTATCCAGGAGCCAAAATAAAGCAGCAAATATAAATAAATGAAAAATGAAGCTAACAGGCAAGTCAAAACTGTATCACAATAACCTGGATATGCACATATATAATTTTGTTCTGAAATGAACTAGGTCTGACAATAATATTCTATATTCTGAAAAAGCATGAACTTGATGTTCATGATAATATCATCACTACCAGTTCATACCTAATCTTTCTCACTTGAATTTAGTTTTTTTGAACAAATACTTAGTTTTTCAGAGATTTTCCTCATGCCCCTTCTCCTTGCCTTCTCCTCTGGTGGCACTTGGCTACATGGGGCAGTGCAGTAGTTTACACATCATAATGTCAATTTGGGATTAAACTTCAATTTACACAAAGTACTTCAGACTCACTGCTTTCCATTTAGGTAGCTCACTCTGCTTGGCCTATGACATATGCAGGCATCTGCTATTGTCAATATCTATGTATAACACAAGATCTCTAGACAGAAGATCTACTTACACTTCAACCTTTTCATAAAATTCCTAAATCCCTTCCAGTCTACTAGCTTCTCAGCACTTTGGGCACTCATAGGACCTTTTGGATGGTCTCCACACCACATGATATTATGGGGATACAGAGGCAGGGGAGGGTGGCAGAGGTACTATTTCTCAGAATGGCAGTTTCATGCCCTCTCCTGAAATCTGTTCCCTTGAGAAGATTCCTTATTATCATGGGCACTCTTCCAATTATCTTGGTCACAGATTTCTTAGTGGGTAAAAAGGCAGAAATAACATCTGTTTTGAAAGTCCCAAAGCTATCTAAAAATCTTTATTCTCGGGGCGCCTGGGTGGTTCAGTCTTTAAGTGTCTGCCTTCAGCTTGGGTTGTGATACCAGGGTCCTGAAATCAGCCCCACATCAGCTCCCTACTCAGCAGGAAGCCTGCTTCTCACTCTCCCACTCCCCCTGCTTGTGTTCCCTCTCTCCTTCTCTGACCATCTCTCTCTCTGTCAAACAAATAAATGAAATCTTAAAAAAAAAAATCTTTAATATCAGCCCTCCAGTTTTTCAATTCACATGTGAATGGCAGGGAGTAGAATTTCTGGACTTCTGACCTCTGAAACTCTTCAGCCTGCTCTCCTGGCACAAGCAAGATTTTGACTGTTTTTTTGGGGATAGAGATGGAACTTTAAGTTATACCTCACATCTATCTGTACGTACAGTTAGTACTAATAAACTCTGCTCTAGATATTGATGGTCTGACTGGATATTTTACCCCAAGATCTTCCAGATTTCAAAATAGAACTATTTTCTATTCCAGTGAGTTAGGGTTAATTTCAAGTCAATTCTCCCTTTTGAGTTTTAAAAGCCATTGCAAATTCAAACTGACTTCTATTTCCTAGGCTGTATCTGCCGTTTCTCTAAAGAAAAAAAGGCTTTCGTCCAATGAGTGGAGAGACTTGGGGCAACATTAATCATTTTGGAAAGAGAAAATACCTTCAAAAATCTCTAAATTTGGTTTAGCGACAATAACATTATATTGATGAGTATAATCTACCAATCTGTAAATAAAACTTAAATTTTGTTAGTGTTATCTACAATACTTCATACAAAACCCAACTCAAGACACTTGTTTGAAATAGGCAAGTTAATTGTGAAAAAAAAAAACAAAAAATACACATACATACACAAATGACTTAAATATCAGATTAATATGTAATCTATAAATGAATATAATGAAAATTCTCTGTAAATCCTGAAAGTTATTATATCCACAGTATTGTAATTCAAACTTCAAATGCATAATCATGAGTTTATTGATTTAAAAATAGAAAAAACTAAAATCTAATGGATCATTCAGTCATTTATCAACAAATAGATATTGAATGCTGATGTCACAGAAGTTGTTATAGGCACTTAGTAAACATAGCTAAACATATAAAAATATATTCTATCTTTAAATCATATTAACAGGTTTTTTATAATAAAACACTAAGAGTATATTTCTGTAAAATGCTTTAAACACTTACAGTGAACAATTTTAAACACTTGACTTTCTTATGTTGTGAGGATGAGGATTTTTTTAGGAGACCAATTTTTTTTCCTCAATAAGAACTTCAATATAACTATTAGAGGTTCATCTGCATGCATTTCCAATAGCTATATAAGTTGGAGCAGATGTTTTAAAGTCCAAATACTAGTATAAAACTATACAGAAATGTGAGTCCATTTGTCAATTCATCAGGATGAAGCAGCACTGAAATAATATCTAATTCAGGAAGAGACTGGAGCAGCCATGAAACTGCATCTTGGAGACCTCTAACTACAAGGAGCTGTTGACATCCAACTACAGGGTGCCAGAGACCGTTCTGGAAGCTACCTCTGTACTTGACCAGAGGCCATACCTCCCATGGGTTGCTCCCAGCCAATAACTGAGCACAACTGGTTCTTTCTTGGGAGTCAAAGGACTCCTCTCCATGCCAACTTTGGCTAGAGGAATCCTCACAGCCTTGGCAGAGAGGACTTGGTCTCTAAGTGATCCAGGACTTGTCCAGCCAAACTTCTTTTCCTTTCTTTTTCACTCATGGTGAGACTTCCTTCATGTTGGATATCTATCCTGGACTCTCTACTTCTTCCTCATTTCCTCTCAGGGGTCTTTTCACTAACAAAATCCTTGCACACTGAATCCCGTCTTGACTTTTTTGCTTCTCTGAGGACCTGAACTAACACAAGCCTAAATGTTTCAACAGTTAAACCTAACCTATAAAGAGCTAAGTACTATACTGGGAAAGAGGGCAATTTGAAAGAGTAAACTTCAGGAAGTCAAATTGTTTTCATTATTATGTTTACTAATTTCTTAAATGCATGTGATAGTGTTTCTCCAGGGTGGTGTTGTATGACAAAGATTCAGATTAGTATTTCAGCTTAAGAGACTACACAAAAGATTAAGCTGATCACTCACAAAAATTCAAACTCACAAAAAATTAAACTCATGAAAAATTACAGTGGAGAGGTGGTCTACTGAGGAGAAGGGTCCTGGGTATCCCTGCACATTTTTACTAAAGTTGTCCTACTACAAGACTTCTTCTTCTCCTGATACTGAGTAATTCTATAGTTAGTCACATAAGCAACTAAATAGGTCAAGACTAAGAAAAATAAATGTTCTTTCCTTGCAGGGAAGAGGACCGACTTGTTTGCTCCTTGCAAAAATGTTTATGCTAGCTCCAAAACATGGGCGAACCTAGAGGGCGTTATGCTAAATGAAATAAACCAAACACAGAAAGACAAATACTGCATTATCTCATTTACATGTGGAATAAAAAAAAATCAAACTCAAAGAAATGGAAAGTACAATGGTGGTTGCCAAGGCCTGGTTGGTGGGGAAAATGAGATGTTGGTCAAAGAATACAAAGTTTCAGTTATGCAGGGTCGATACATTCTGAAGATCTAATGTACAGCATGATGACTATAGTTAATAATACTGTATTTCATACTTGAAATTTGCTAAGAGAATAGATTTCAAATGGCCTCACTACACACACACACACACACACACACACACACACACCACTATGTGAGGTGATGTGTTAATTGATCCTTTGCAGTAACTATTCCACAGTGTATACATATATCAAAATATTATATTGCACACCATAAATGCATACAATTTTTACTTGTCAATTATTTCTCGATAAAGCTGGAAAAGTTACTGGGCTCCTGACCCTGAGTTCCTCTCCTAAAGTCAATACACTGCATGTGTAGAGTAACCTATCACTTTGTGTCGCCCTACAGGAATTGGGGGTCAGAAATCAAAGACAAATTTGCTGACACTGATCATTGCTTTTGCTGTGAGTAATGATGCCTTTTGTCTCTGCTTCAGGTGTCTCACGCCTTTGGTCACCAGCTACACATTATGGTTAAGTTGTTATCTTACAAGTGAAGTAAAATTTCATACCCTCCTCAGTTGGTGACACTCACTACTTCTTCCTTGGCAAACCTGCTTCTCTATGTTCTTTTTTTTTAAGTGAATGTGAGTACTATTCATCCTACAAAGAAGAAATTTCTCAAATATCTAAGAACAATAATTGAAGTATGTTGTAGTATATAAAGAAAATCAAATAAACATTTTTTGCTCAGTCAGAAAACACTTTTAATTAACTCAATGTAACTGGCTACTATTCACTAAGGATTCATCCTATATAGGATTTAATGAGACAATATTCATGTTCAAGTTATGGTTAGGAGAATAATAACCACGCATTTAAAAGATTATACTGGCTTGAGTATAACATCAGTTAATGAGCTGCCTCTTTCATTCTGATGGTTTCATTCCAATCTTGCAATTTGCTTTAATTAAGTATTTGGGACAAATTATAATTTAAAGGGTTTGCACCAAACCAATTTAACTGCTCAGCTCTTAAGTATGTTTTGTTTGAGCATAGAATCCTGGATATGTGTCCATAAATTCCTACGTAATAACTTCACAAAACAAAGTACTTTATATAATTATACTCTTCCTATTGGCTTTTGGCCCATGTCGGTTAAGCATCCAAGTGTCCAGATGTTTCCCGAAACGTTCAGATAACTGGAGATTACATACAAAAATATCTGTGCCAAATGAAAAATTAGTGTTTCTTTTACTATCTAAGAAACATTTGTTAATGACTTCATAATAGAATTGAACTCTGGATTTGAAATGGGAATATCAGGAAAAAAAGAAATGAAAATATCAGGGATGTAGAATTTTAATGTTTTTAAGATCTAGTTAGATAAGCTTATAAAACCAAAGCTTCACTATTTGAAATATATCATTTTCTAAAGCACACAAATATAAGACGATGTTGAGGAATTAATCTATTTCCCTTTTATATCACCTTCAGTTTAAACACACTGTGAACTAATAAAAGTATCATGTGTTCCATATGTGCCACTCATACATTATTGATTTATTAGTAGCATTCATCTGTGCACTTTACATGACACTCATATTCTCTATTCAATTATTTCAGAACTCAACATTTATTAAGGGGGAAGTAAAAGTGTCTGCCATATTTTGCCTTCTTTCATTTATTGTCCTTTATATGTAAATATTTGATTCCTAAAATATATCAGAGAATAAAAAGTATGAACCTTACCAAATGGTATACTAAAATGCCTTTTTAAAAAAAATTTTATTTCATTTTTTCAGTGTTCCAAGATTCATTGTTCATGCACCACACCCAGTGCTCCATGCAATATGTGCCCTCCTCAATACCCACTACCAGGTTCACCCAACACGTCACCCTCCTCCCCTCCAAAACCCTCAGTTTGTTGCTCAGAGTCCACAGTCTCTCATGGTTCATCTCCCCCTCCAATTTCCCCTAATCCACCCTTCCCTTCCTTCTCCCAATGTCCTCCATGTTTTCCCTTATGCTCCACATGTAAGTGAAACCATATGATAACTGACTCTCTCTGCTTGACTTACTTCACTTAGCATAATCTCTTCCAGTCCCATCCATGTTGATACAAAAACTGGGTATTCATCCTTTCTGATGGAGGCATAATATTCCATTACATATATGGACCATATTTTTATCCACTTGTCTGTGGAAGGGCATCTTGGTTCTTTCCACAGTTTGGCAATTGTGGCCATTGCTGCTATGAACTTTGGGTACATGTGACCCTTTTTTGCACTACATCTGTATCTTTGGGGTAAATACCCAGTAGTGCAATTCCAGGGTCATAGGGTAGCTGTATTTTTAATTTCTTGAGGCATTTTCTCCACACTGTTTTCCAAAGTGGCTGCACTAACTTGCATCCCCCCCAACAGTGGAGGAGGGTTCCCCTTTCTCCACATCCTCTCCAGCATTTGTTGTTTACTGTCTTGTTGATTTTGGCCATTCTAACTGGTGTAAGGTGGTATCTCAATGTGGTTTTGATTTGAATCTCCCTGATGGCTAATGATGATGAACATTTTTTTATGTGTCTGTTAGCCATTTGTATGTCTTCTTTGGAGAAGTGTCTGTTCATGTTTTCTGCCCATTTTTTGACATGATTATCTGTTTTTTTAGGGTTGAGTTTAAGGAGTTCTTTATAGATTTTAGATGTCAGACCTTTGTCTATAGTGTCATTTGTGAATATCTTCTCCCACTCCGTGGGTTGCCTGTTTGTTTTGTTGACTGTTTCCTTCGCTGTGCAGAAGATTTTTATCTTGGTTAAGTCCCAAAAGTTCATTTTTGCTTTTGTTTCCTTTGGCTTTGGAGATATGTCCTGAAAGAAGTTGCTGTGGCCAGTGTTGAAGAGGTTACCGCCTATGTTCTCCTCTAGGATTTTGATAGATTCCTGCTTCATGTTGAGGTCTTTTAACCATTTTGAGTTTATCTTTGTGTATGGTGTAAGAGAATAGTCAAGTTTCATTCTTCTATATATAGCTGTCCAATTTTCCCAGCATCATTTATTGAAGAGACTGTCTTTTTCCACTGGATCTAAAATGCCTTTTTAATGACTGTAATCTGTTAATGGATCACTAGCAAAGGCCCTATTACCAATACCAAAAATATTATCAAACATAAAAAGTATCAGAAATATTTGTTTAATATAACATGACCAAAAATATTAGCTAATTGCCTCAAAATTTTAAAAATGGAAATCATGAGTTTTGTAGCTAATAAGTACTGATTTTATTGATTGTGCCTTATTCATAAATAGTGTTCTGATTTTATGGAAATGAACTAATTGGTATCTGATTTCTGCTTTTCACTATTTACTTTCCTGATAGTGCTTTTTTGGTGTGGGTGCATTTCATATTATATAAAATGTGAATCTGAAGTTACAATTAAAATTAAGTAAATGTCTAAAGTGAAGAAATAATAGAGAAACAAAAAGACTCTGAGGTTTGAAATTGAGATATCTGAGATATCTGAGATAAATCTCAGGGGGGTTGGGTGGCCCAACTCTTGATTTCAGCTCAGGTTATGATCTCAGGGTGATGAGACCATATTGGGTTCAGTCCTAGATGTGAAGCCCACTTAAGAGTCCCTCTCTTGAGTGTGGACTCTGAGAAACAAACTGAAGGTTTTGGAGAGGAGGGAGGTGGTGGGTTGGGTGAGCCTGGTGGTAGGTATTGAGGAGGTCACATATGCATGGAGCACTGGGTGTGGTGCATGAACAATGAATCTTGGAACACTGAAAAAATAAAATAAAAACTAAAAAAAAAGGGTCCCTCTCTCCTCCTCCCTCTGCACCTCCCCCTATCACTATCTCCCTTAAATAAATAAATAAATAAATCTTTAAAATAAATAAGTAAATAATAAATACAAAACAGTCATTTTCATCAGCATAAATATCTCATAGCACTCATGCTTTTGTTAATTACATCTTCAATATGTGTATAATTATGGGACCATACATCCCAATTTGTCCAAGATAGTCCCAGTTATTCCTGTTGTTTCAAGGTAAATAGTGGTTTCCATTTTACAATCAAAGTTTCCACTTTGGACTATAAATTACAGTAGACCACTGTACTTATATATAGTTTAATTGTATTTTCTCTGTATTTTGCCTTTATAGTTTTCATACAGATCATACTTTTATAAGTAATATATTATACATGTTATTTGGGGGTTTACTTTTTACTTATGGTGATGAAAATAATATTAGCTCTTTAATGCACAATGAATATATCAAATATGTCATTCTTGACCTTGAAAATATGTGAAAAATTGTTTTGTCTCAACTTTATCATTTACTTGAAGCCATTCTCTTTATCAGTTTTTGAATTAAATCTATCCATAGTTCCATACAGAAAACTCTAACACAATCACTACAAGGAGTGAAGTAGTAGCCTGAAGATGAGACAGTTCTAAACTATTAAACACTGACCCATTTGTATTCCCAATGATATAGCAACCATCCAAGAGTAATAGCTGGAGAAGAAAACACCAAGCTAGTTTCAGTGAATTGCCTTTTTGGCAGTTCCAAAACTTCAGGTGTTCACCTATCCTCCCCTAAATTGACTCTCATGTCCAGCTACTTCTCATTTTCATTTCAAATAACAATAAACATATTCCACTACACAAAAGCATTTTCTTTTATGGCAACTGCAAGAGAATGGAAAAAGCATTTTAATAACTTGAAGACTTCTATTATATCAAAGCTCAGTTATTATTTCTCGAAATGGTTTTTTACCTAATACAAATGTCCAAAATTGAAAGGAAAGGATAGATAACTTTAATTATCCACATAACCTGGCATCTGTGGCAATGCCATTTGCCAGGAATTTTTCAAGGGATATAACGGATATTATCACATGGTACCAAATTGTGTCAACCACAGTGTTCCTCATAATTAAAAAAGATTGGTCACAGGTGTAAATTGTTGTACATGAGTAAAACAGGAAAAACCAGGTTTTTAGTCATTAAAACGACAGTACAGATCGGATTTGGGTGGGTATGCATTACAAAGGAAAAACAGCTGCACACCTGCTTCATGTTTTATGAGCATCATGAGTATATTTGATGCTCAATTAAATCATCATAATTATAATTTAGGGTGCCACCCTCAAGAAAGAATATCTTAACTTTAATTATCTGTCCAGGAGTTACTACTCTGTTTTGCATAGATATGAGCAATCATGTTTAATCATAACACAACAAAACAAGTTTTAAAACTGCTTGAAGACATTTTCTAAAATAAATAACAGCCATTCATGCAATGTAATGTTTAACTACTGTTATTTTTATAGGAAGTTCTTACATTGATTATATATGTATAATTACATATATACTAGTTTATATATAATATAGATTATATTAGATTATGCATGTGTGCGTGTGTAAAATTATCTTATATCAGAGGTAAATGATGAATAGGAGATTCACCAATACAGAAATTTTCATTTCATAAAAAAGAATTTAACAATGTGTTCATGAATTACGTTTACTATTACTTTAATAGTTTTTAACATTTCTCCCTAAATTAAGTAAGTTTCCTTTCTCTAGGGTCTCAGCTATGCAAATTGGCTAAGTTCCTGAACCTCTGTGGCCTTAGTTTTTCATCCATAAAATGAGAATGATAATACCTATTTACTTTAAGGAATAAATTAATAAATCAATGTATATTTCCTAGAGCAATCCTTAGCACATAGCAAGAGATCAATAAATGTAGAAACAGCTTTGAAAATAAAGTCAAGAAATGGGAAGGCTAAATTATTTATCCAAGGTGCATACTAAAACAAAACAAGTTAAAGCAGTTTTCAAATTAAAGTTTATAACTTACAGGCTGATTATACTAAAGCTAATTATATGATGTTGCATTCTTGTTAAAATTTTTCTAAATGTTTTAAAAGTAAATTATTCACAAAAAGCTTCTATTAAAAGAAAGATAATGTTAACTAATAACAGAAAACAGACTAACATATGAAAAGCAGTAACAAGTCTGTGTTACCTTTAATTATTTGACATGAGTAGGGCTTTGGGCACTTTGTTACCACAGAGGTCATGAAAAGAGGAAATAGGACACGGAAAGTTTAGATGGTTTGCACTAAATATTCCTGAGAGGGCAAACTTGGATCTAGATACATATTCCTGATGTCAGCTTCTGTTTTTGTTTGTTTGTTTGTTTGTTTGTTTGTTTACTACAGACTTCTCTTTTAACCTATACCACATCCCCACTAATGTCCCAATGAAAAGATACAAAACACACAACACACATGTCCACACATACACAAGATTCTATGCACATACGCAGGCACAAACACTCTACCCCGCCATATATATATATTTGCATTTATGGTGTTAGACTACTATACATTTATGTCCTGAAGTACCTACTATTTCCCTTTTTACTAAGGATGTAGCGAACACCCAGATTGGTGGCTGAATCAGAACTAAAAGAGAGTCCCCAGGGATTACCAAAATGTACCTTAAAGCAACTGCTTATAGCCTCCATTTCATAAGGGATATCAAAAAAGATCAAAGACAAGATCTCATTTCAGGTGACAAAGACGTGCTGATTTAACCTCTACTCAAAATGGGAGCTCTTTCTTCACTCCGAACTATTAACCTGTACATCAGAAATCCTCTTTAATTTTACACTAATAATAAATCATGTCTTTCAAAAGCTAAATCAAATTATTTTTTCATTTCTCAAGCAGATTTTTAACTCTCTCCATCATAAAATGTCATCCCCACTATCATCTCTATTTGCTTTTACCAATGTACCTACAATAGTCTAAATTTATTTATTAAGGTTGTCTCCAAGCATGTCTTGTCTATATAGCTTGCATTAGAGGGTGTGGTGCCTAAAAGATGTTTTGAATGAAGGAATAAATACATGAAAATATAAAAGTGATATTAAGAAACTAGTCAATAAAAAAATGTATGTTATGGAAAACTTCTCTGAATACAACACATAACTATTTCACCTCCAGCTTTTTCATATGTGAAAAGATAGTGGTAGTAATAAAAGTCTTATAGGATAGTTGTACACAACAAAATAAGTATATATATATATAAACTTTAGTGAACCAAACATTACACAAACATGTCATTTTTATATCTACTTTCTATTAATCTTTTAAAGGAGCGTTCTTTTTCCCTTTAAAATATGGCTCTAATTAATTCTACTTCTCTTGATTTCCACTGACCCCACTTTAAGCCAAGATGTCAACTCTGTAATGATTGAGCATCAGTAGTCAGTTATACACTATTATGTTCTAATGTAGTTGAACTGGGAATATCAGAAATTCTGGATATACACTTCTTTCTCACTAGAAATATTCTTAGTTACATTTCACTGCCAATCTCTTCTCTCTACTTATATTACCTCATACAAGGCTGTAATTGGTATTAACAGAATGAATCAGGTGTATTTCACTATAGTAAATTCTCTTAATCTCTTTTGTAAAATTTCTCCTACAGTCAAAAACTGGATACCCTCTGTGTTTCCTTGAAAGATGAAAAATTTATCCATTCTGCTTCCTTGATTTTTACCCCTCCACAGGTATGAGCTTCTCCCAAGATTTTATACTTGGGAAGCACCAAGCCTTCTCCCCTGCTGCCTGACATTATAGTGAAGACATTTAGGGAAAGGCCTCTGAGAGAAAATGAAGAATTATTTATGTAACAATATGATCTCTCTTCTGAAACCCCAGGAATATCTAAAATAGCATAATATTGTCTCACATTTCAAATGTATTAATTAAACTTGAAAGACTCGATATGATGATAGCAATAATTATATTTGAATTAATGCTACTTCTATTATCTGATCCCAGGGGTTCGTAGACACTACATCATACAATTTCTGAGGTATTTAGCAGGAATGGGGCACATAAAAATGTTTTATTTAATTTTTAAGAATATGGCTTCCATTTTTATTTTAAAGAAAAAAATAATCTTGAAGTGTTTAACTTAAATTTTACACACACACATATGGTGGAACTTCTAGAAATAGATGTAACTTAAATGGGCATTAACTAGCTAATTTACAAAAAGAACTTGAACTTTCTCATGAAACAAGAAGTATAAATATTTGAGAATTTAAAAATAGACTAAAAAAATTTTTTTGAAGATAGGCATTTCTATTTGGGAAACAAGGATCAAATAAAAACCTAACAAGGTGATTAATGTAATTTGTCTGTACATAAATCTGACAGTGTTTTAGGCTTCTATACTTACACTGAGGCACTGGTCTCATTAGGAAGGGAGAAAATAATGCCCTGTATCTCAAGTTAATACTTTGAATGTGCAAGATCCTCAGAGAGAGGAGTTGAAGGTTTTTTAGATAATTTTTGTTTTATGGATAGAAAACAGTAAGTGCAGTTTTATACTCAAAGTTTAATTTCTGTTAATACTTTTGAATTTGTCAATATCTTCAAGTAATTCAAATAAGACTGGATTTTATATATTCTTGTTACAGTTTTTTTTACAAAGTATCATTAATAATAATAGTAGCAAATCTGTGACTATGTCACTATAGAATATAAATAAATTCTGGAAAATTCTAAATTTCCAGTCGATCATAGCTCTTTATTGTATTTCAGCAATGCAGAATTATATTTTGAATAAATTGTTTGTTATTTTGTAAGCCAAAATACAAGAATATTTTGATATTTCATTAACTTGTATAACACCAGCTAAAAACTAAGTAAAATACTGACATATCAGGCTCAAAACTCCTATTTACTTATTTAGCTTGTACAAAAGCTGATGCTTGACTCCATATTAAAAAGAAATCCTAAGACCTCTCTCTGTCTTTGAAATCAAAAGCTCAGCTGAAATTTCTTTTGTTTTCCTTTCTGGGCTTATAAAAATGTATCCTTTATCTTCCTCCCTCCCTCCACACAGCCCCAACAAATGTGAATGCAATTAGTCACCTTTGGATTATGTCTAAAATGTTCCTGGCTTGTTCAATAAGGTTCAGTCATCACAATATGCACTAGATCATAATAATGAAAATTTCAATAATAATAAGCTGACATTTAATAAATGTTAAGCTTCAGGTACTTTGTGAATTGCTATATATTCATCACTCAGTTTTAATACTCATAACGACCCTGTGAGCTAAATAGTATTATCCCTATTTTACAAGTAAGTTGATAGGCTTAGGGAAGTTGAGTAACTTTCTCAAGGTCACAAAACTAATAATTGACAGATTTTGGTTTTCAAAACTGGGTCTATCTCAACTACTGTGTTACATTTGCCTCTCTCTATTACTTAAGAATAAAACCCATTGTTAAATTGAAAGCACTGAGAACTTAGATCTACTTCATCATTGTATATCTCGTGCTCTAGAAACCAGTGCAGTGCTCAACAAACATTTCTTGAATGAATAAGAGTATCCCTTATATTAAGTCAAAAATTTTTTTATCATACAAAAGCCATGGTCAGTATGTCCCATATAACTCAAAGCAGAAATGATCGTGTTGTGGCGGGAATCTGAATTTTTTTTTTCTTTTTCCTCTACTTCATCCCCTTTAACCAATCTTACTACAGTATGACATTTTCTCCCAAGACTTCTCTTGCTTTTGTTGTTTCATTTCTGAGTAGACCTTCATTGCCTTATGCTTCCTAATAGCCACTCTGTTTCATTCTCTGGCAATTCATTCTCAGGCAGAGATCTGTCATCCTTTACCAGTCATTTACCATTTAGCTTTCTTTGTAAAAGAAACACAGAAAATAATATATCTAGTTTTTTAAAGTATTTTTTAACCTGAAAGGGTATAGCAATCTCTTTGTTCACTGAGGAATGGATTGGCAAAACCCCTGTTATCCTCTGTCCACAACTAAAGAAATGTGTCTAGATTTCCTTTGCTGGAAGAGAGGATTAGTAGGGAGAACATATGGAGAAGACAAGATTTCCTGTGCAGTGAGCATGTGGGTGTAGAATACAGCATCTTTGAGCATAATTATCCTCTATAAGGATCAGAAACCTTTGCCTAAAAGTTCTTTTATTTCTCATTTTCCTCTTTTCTCTGTTTTCCTCTTTCTTCCTTCTTATTTTCTCTTTTTGCTTCTAGTTTCTTTGTTTCTTCTGACTTTCTGGAGGAATAACTACAGATCATTTTCTCTCCCTCTCTGTTTCTCACTCTCTCTTGTCTTTCACTATTTTTGGTCTCCTTCGAAGAACTTTTAGACTTACCAAAAAAAAAAAAAAAAAAACCCAACAGCCCACAAAATAAATCTGGTTAATGTTACTAACTGGCTTTATGAGTGGCGGTTCTGTAGCATTACATAATTCATGTAAGATAATGAAAACATTTTTTTTCATTCCATGTCAATGAGTAAGACCAAAATTCAAATATTTGCCAAAGTCACCAAGTGACTAAAATTCACTTAGGCTCATTTGTTAAATAAGATTTAACAAAAAGGATTTCTTTGTCTACTGGTCTATGACCTTTGTTCTATAACAACCTTCAAAATTATGTTCCAGAACCTAATAAAGAGTCCTTTACCCTACACTCTTAATGGATTTTCCTCTCCTTACTAAACTACCTACTGAGAATCTCTGTTGATTCATATTTTCCAAGCCCACCAATATTTATAACAGTACAGTAAAAAAAAAAAATCACACATTTCTGTCTACCCCATCTCCAGTGAGATCAGGGTTGTCGTCATGGGGATCCAAGGCAAAGCACCAGAGGTATCTGACACACTTATAACAAGACTTTTTGTAAACATGCTATTTGAAATAAAATTATCTTCTATTCCTCATTTGCCAGGAATATTTCCTTTCTTTTTTTTTCTTAAGTGACTGTTGATTTCTTTGAAAAGTTCTTAAAATTCTGTGCCAAGCATAAGAAATTATTACTTATTTTTTTCTTTAGTCTATTGGTTTGGTGCATTACAGTTATAGGTTTTCTCATGTTATCGTACGCTTCCATTCTTAAGTTTAACCCAATATATTTATGATACACACACATACACACAAAGTTGAATAAGAAATTTTAAAGGGGGCACCTGGGTGGCTCAGTGGGTTAATGCCTCTGACTTCGGCTCAGGTCATGGTCTCAGGGTCCTGGGATCGAGCCCCACATCAGGCTCAGCGGGGAGCCTGCTTCCCCCTCTCTCTCTGCCTGTCTCTCTGCCTACTTGTGATCTCTCTCTCTCTCTGTCCACTAAATAAATAAAATCTTTAAAAAAAAAAGAACTTTTAAAGGATGTTTGCACACAAACATCAAAAATTAGATTGTGTAGGCAGAGTAATGCCACCTCCTTCAAAGATATCCACACCCTAATCCTCAGAGCATATGAAAATGTTACTTCATACCAAAGAGACTTTGCAAGTGTGAGTAGGTTAAAGACCTTGAAATGGATTATCCAAATAGGCTCAATCTAATCAAATGGGTTCTTTTTCTACTTTAAATAAAATTTTATTGTCTAAAAACATGCAAGCAGAAAAGTACACACAGCTTTAGTGAATGGCAAAATGGATTTCTACAATGAGCACAAATGTTTAACAACCATCCAGATCAGGAAGTAGTACTGAAAAGTAGTACTGAAAAGGTCTTGTCATGATCATTGTCTCTCACTAACCTTAATCTTCTTTTTGAAGATAACCAGTGTTCTAACTCAACACTAAAAACTAGTTTTGCCTGATTTCAACTTACTATATATGGAAACAAAGTATTTACACTTACACATTTGGCTTCTTTCATTAAACATTATTTTTGTGAGATTCATGTTCCATATAGTAATCAAATGGGTTCTTAAAAGTGGAGAAAATTTCTCAGTCATGGTCAGAGGGAAATACGACTATGGGAGAATGGTCAGAAAAAAGCAACATGCAGGCTTCGTAAATGGAACTAGGACTCAAAGTATGTGGGTGAACTCTAGAAGCAGGTAAGGGCAAGAGAACAGATTCTCATCTAGAGCCTCCAGAAAGGAAGGCAGTCCTGAGACATTTTGATTTTAGCCAAGTGAGATCCATATTGGATTTGCGACCTATAAAAATTTTAAATATTAAATTACATTAAACCGCTAAATTTGTGGTAGTTTGTAACAGCAGCATATACTAACACAAAGATAGATCTAAAAGATTCCTATTTGATATGTCCTCTCCTAGTTTAGATAGTCTGATAGTTTTGATCAAGTTTATTCTGGCCTTAAACATTGCGTTGAAGTGATTTTCTTTTTTTTTTCCTTAACAACTTTGCAAACCCACATATAATACTAACTGGAACATGAGTCATTGGTGCAAATAGATTTATTTATTAATTCAATTTCTTCTATGATTATTCATTTATTAAGGAATTATATATTCATACTTATTTTTCTTAATATGAAAGACCATATCATCTTTTTAAATATAATTTTTTCATGATTATTTTTCTCATTTTTCTCTTAATCATTTTTACATGAAGCAAGTCAGTTTTACTACTTTTTTTGTTAAGAACCAGCTTTTGGTTTTGATTATCCTTTCCAATGACTCCTGGTTTCTATTTCATTGAGAGTTTATTTTTCCTTCCTACTTTCTTTATGTTTATTCTGTTAAAATGTGTCTAGTTTCTTGAGATGAATGCTAAATTCATTTATATTCAAACTTTTTTAAACTAAATCATGTTAATGCTATAAATTTATTTCTAATTACTACTTTCATTTCATTCCAGAATTTTGATATGTTGTGAATTCATTTCATTAGTTGTAAATATTGCATTATTTCCCCCATAATTTCTTCTTTTTATTGGGATATAATTGATATGCAATGTTGTATTAGTTTCAGGTGTAATGATTCAATATTTGTACATATTGCAAAAAGATCACTATAATAATATTGGTTAACATTTGGGGTGTCTGGTTGGCTCAGTTGGTAAAGCATGGGACTCTTGACGTTGGGGTCATGAGTTTGAGCCCCATGTTGTGTGTAGAGATTATTTTTGAAAATAAAATATTAAAAAAGGAAAGATTAGTTAACATTGACTCATGACATACTTATCGGTTTTTTTCTTGTGATGAAGGCTCTTAAGATCTACTATTTTAACAACTTTGAAATTTGCAATGCAGTATTATTAACTATAATCATTGTACTATATATTATATCCTCATGACATATTTATTTTATAGATAGAAGTTTGTATGTTTTGATCCTCTTTACCCATTTCATCTTACCCTCATCTCTCATAACCACCAATTTGTTCTCCATATCTAAGAGTTTGTTTTTTGTTTTGTTTTGGTTTTTTAGATTCCATGTATAAGTGAGGTCATATGATATCTTTCTCTGATTTATTTCACTTAGCATAATGCCCTTAAGATCAATTCATGTTGTTATAAGATTTTATTCTTTTTTATGGCTAAATAGTATTCGTGTGTGTGTGTGTGTGTGTGTGTGTGTGTGTGTGTGACATCGTCTTTATCCATTCATGCATCAGCGAACACTTAGGTTGTTTCCATATCTTGTCTATTCTAAATAACGCTGCAATGAACATGAGGGATCAAATATATTTTCAAATTAGTTTTTCTCATTGCTTTCAGATAAATACCCAGAAGTGCAATTGCTGGATCCTATAGTGGTTCTATTTTTAACGTTTTGAGGAACCTCCATACTGTTTTCCATAGTGGCTGCACAATAATATCTTCTTAACCCCTGAGTCATGTGTGAGTAGATAGACAGAAAGACATGAGATTTTATAACTATTTAAAACATTTTTGCTTTGTGGCCAGATATGATGGACTGTACAGTATCATTTTGAAATTTGTTGAAACTTGCTTTGCAACCTACAATATGGTCAATTTTTGTAAATGTCGAATGATGTTTTATAAATATTATAAATGTTAAAATCAATATATATTCTGTATTTATTGCAGGCAGAGTTCTCTATTATATATTTTTTAGATAGAACTTATCAACATATTCTATATTTTTTATTAGTTTTGCTTTTCCTAATTCTTCAATTTGTTAAAAAATGTATTGAAAATTTACTGTAGTTATGCATTTTTTCAGTTTCTCCTTGTAATTCTATTTTTGCTTTTTGTAATGGAAGCTATACATGTCACAAGGGTCTAATTTTCCTGTCGTAGTGTTCATTAGTGTACAGTGTTCTATTTATTTTTATTACCCTTTTTAATTTAAATGCTATTTTGTAAAAATTAATGTTATTAGTTGAATATTCTTTTAGCTTGTAATATTTTAATATTTTAAATTCAATTATCTATTTAAAACATCAAAGAATAATGATATTTTAGTCTTACCATTGTTAGCATTTGAGGAGTGAGTTCTAGATTGTCCCTCAGGCTTGGACCATCCTATCATGTAGTTGTAGGCTTGACTAAAATTGTGAAACTCT
Organism: Nasua narica; assembly: GCA_028533885.1. Lineage (NCBI taxonomy): Eukaryota > Metazoa > Chordata > Mammalia > Carnivora > Procyonidae > Nasua > Nasua narica. The sequence goes on from CM052797.1 coordinate 76,620,083, forward strand.
TACAATTCTTCTTAAACTTCTTGTGGAAGAATGTGTTCCAGATTTCACTAAAAACAGACTATAAAACAGATCTAACCAGTCACTCATTCTGTATGAGTGATATCACATATTTACATAAATACCACATATTTACATCTCTATCCATCATCATCTCTTCCTCTGGACACCAAGGAATCTTGTCTTCTATTTGAGGCTAAATCCTCCCACTTGTGTTCTGGATACAGATCTGCATCACAGGGACATGCTCCCTTAGCTACTCACTCTTCTTTCTCCTGTATGTTTAACTTCTCCCAAGTGAGTTGGAGACTCACTTCTTCCCCAGTGGGATAAGAAAATCTACCAGTATTGCAAATCCTCTACAGCTCTCGAGGGACCCCATATCTCCTACTATGTACTATCCCCTAATATCTCTTCTCCTTATAGCTACTTCTCTAGCTGTAAGATATCACCTTTCAAGTCTACAGAATCTAATTTTATATTAAAAAAAACCCCACTGATTGTTTAGCTCAATTAACCTATATTTTTCTACTTCCAAATTCAAGGAATTTTTAAGTTCTCCTCAAGAAAGTTCTCTGAAATACTGATATCTAATTATTCTCCCTTCACTTGTCCCCTGAGATAACATTACTTTCTTAGTTTCTTACTGCTTTGCTTTCCCTCAGCAGCACTACCATTACAACCTCTCAATGAAATGTTATCCCACCATGTTCTGCCTTAGAATTTTTATCTCATTTCATATACACATTTTGTTGATATAATTTTATAATGTTAACTCTTGTCTATATTTTTATGAACTTTAAATCTTACTTCTGACTTAGTTCTCTCGCCACAGTTTCTGGGGAAATATGTTGTTTATTTGACAAAGGATTAATGGCTCACATTTACTGGACTACTTTTTATTTGTGATGAGGAAAACTTGAAAGAAAAATAAAGAAATGAAGTTTGCTGTCAGATTATGACAAAGCATACTAGTGAATGCTACTAAAAAGGCAATGAAAAAGCACCAAAAATTTCAGATGAAGATAGTTACTTGATAGATAATATGCTCTAGAAAAAGTATCAGTTTATGGTGGACAAATTAGAGAGAGAGAGAGAAAAGAAGAAGAAGAAGAAGAAGAAGAAGAAGAAGAAGAAGAAGAAGAAGAAGAAGAAGAAGAAAAAGAGGAGGAGGAGGAGGAGAAAGATGGGGAAACATTAGGACACAAAATTAGAATAAAAATTCAGTGACCTAAAGTGGAATGGGAAGGGTAGAAATGTAAAGTAGGTAAAGATTCTAAAGAGTTTATAAAACACAATATACAATGATTTGTGAATGTTAGAGTGAAGAAAAAAAGAAAAGAAGGACTTGGCAAAACTGCTTAAATATTCACTCCGGCTGGATAGGAAAAAAACATTCCAATAGGGAAAAAAAGGGTTGGTTCATTTTATCTCATATTTAAGGCATCCATTAGCCATCTCTGTGGGAAAAAAAAATCTGTAGGCATTTAGAAAACTAATTCTGATATTCAAGAAAGAGGTCATGCAAGAAACAAAAGTTTGGAAATTACTAAAGCTTATGGTGGATGTTCTATAAATGGAAAAGTTCCTCTAAAGAGGGTATCTTAGATCAAGTAAAATCCTAGAGAGTGACTGCATTTGTGTAGGGAAAAAAAGACCCTTCTATATGCAAAAACATTGCAGCAATCACAGAAAAAGGGAACATAGCATCAGGTAAACTAAGAGAAGAGAGAGTTTCAAGAAGAGTAAGAACAACAGGGCTAGAAGTTGTAGAAAAATCTGTATATAGGAGGTTTAAAAAAAACCTCCTTTGGAGGTTTTGGAAATAAACCTTTGGAAATAAAACTATTTGTATTAATACTTAGTACCATAGTATCATTTATTCAAAACACATACATTGAAGTTCCACAAAAGTGAAGCAGCAGCTCTTCCTGATTGAAGGCTATCACCAGGCAAAGGACAATCAAAAGGTACTATGCCTTCTATTTGAAAGAAACAGTAGGCACTAGAAAGTTTACTGCCCTCAAAGGTATCCTTTTTGGAGAGAAACAGCTACTATTATTTTAGGGAGAAATAGCTATGTAACTGAATCAGTGCACTAAAGCATACCCTTTTTGTACTCTGAAAAAAAGCACTGTAGGTTTTGTGGAAAAAAAATTTTTTCAGTAAGAAAAAAGTCCGAGTCATTAATATTAGACATGAATCTTAAAAATAAGTAGAGTGAAAGTTAGAACTTCTTAGACATGGGGAGTGACAGGGATGAATAGGTAGCAAGAAGCCAGATCATGAAAAGCTTTGTACACTAAGCCATGTGGACTGTTGTAGCATCTTAACAAGAAGACCATTTTCCAGAGAGTATTTTAAAATATTAACAATTATCCCCATATTTTTTCTCCCAATAGTCTTGTCCCTACTCAAGTAGAAAGCTATTCTGTACAAATTGCCAGAATAAAGGAAGGTAACTTCATTTCCTAGGTAGATAACCAGGGAAGGAGCAGTATTCCAGGAACAGAAAATGCTGCTTGATGTACTTCTAAGAGAAGGCCTTGGACAGCTGAAAATCTCTGTCCTCCTGCCTGAAAGCAGAACAGCAGAATGATTTCTGAGTTTGCAAGTATAGTCAAATGATGAATGATGTACAGAGTGCTGTAAGACCTAAAAGGACCTTGTGGACAGGATCCTGAGGCATTTCCAAAGACACCTGCCTAGACAAATGACACGTAAGACTAGAAGCTCCCCACATTTAGTAGTTTGACTCTATATAAGCTATGTCAACTTCTATAACTCAGCTTGCTCTTTTCATTCAGATTACAAACAACTTTAGTTCTTTCAAATAGTATAAATACAACACACTAATCCTTCTTTTGATTCTACACTTTCTTCAGAGTAGGCTAGATCTAGGTTTTTTTTTTCTTCAATTCACTAGTATGTTATATAGCAGTTACTTACTGTTAGAAACAGAAAGTAAATCTCTCATAAAGCAGAGACTATTCCAGCAGACCTTAACTGGATGACTATCTGAGAAAGATTATGTTTTGGCTTATTGAAAGGAAAAATGGATATTGAAATATCTCTCATTATATAGTATATATCCATCTTCACTGTTTCTCAGTGCAATAATTATTTATGTGAGAAATTACATATTACAGTATTTCACTGATTAAAAGCCAAATTAAACATCTCAGAGTTAATACTGAAGAGGCACTCTCTGTTAAAGATGGCTTAATATTAAAATGAAAATGTCTTTGACACATTAGGAAAACTTTTGATGACTCTTTTCCTTTTTATGTCTCCCTTCACATCTGAAGATATAGTGTAAGTTGATAATACATTATAAAATGACCTTCACAAATCTAAAATAATGACTGCCCAGAATGGATAATGGTATTATGGATTACCCAATGAATAATGACCAGTTTTAATGAAAAGGTATAGTGAAACTTTTTTGACCCTGCCACTTCTATATGCCCTTCTAAAGGGTCATAATACTATCCATTCAATATAGTCCATTCATCCCCAATGACTTAATGATTTCTGATTTAGCCTGTCTAGATCTGCAAAGGAAAAAGAATCTCGAGAAAATTTAATCCTAGTTAATAAAACTAAGTTAAATGATAAGGCAAAGTGGTAATATTTCAGTGGCAATATTTAAATTAGAATTAGATTTATCTGTACTACCATCCACAGATGGAAAATGAGAGCATGTAGTGTATTATTTTAACAAAAAATATGTTGAAAAAATTAGAATAACTTCCTTTTCCCGAGAAAACATTTAAAAAGTGAAATTTAAAAATTTAGAAGCTGAGACATTTAAATAAAATATATAATCTGTTTGAGAGAGATATATGTGTAGAACTAAGGAATCAATGGCCATTTGAATGTTTCAATTTACTAAAACATCTGTTTGAAGGAATTAACTATAGTTTGAGATTGTGGGATCATGTAAGTTGTGCCATAATCAAAGATATTAATGAAATTTAAAGTTGTAGCAGTAATACCATTAAAATAAAAATTGGTAAATCAAGATCAGCATATTTCACATTAATAATTTTAAACGGTGCCCTAAAAGTTAACCAGTTGCATCAGACAAATTCCATATGTATGATTTGCCTCAGTTAAAGTGCTAAAGTAGGCTGAGGTTAACTTTCCTCTCTGAAAGGAGTTAATATTTTTTCATTTTTGCTAAAATAAAGACTGATTCATATTTTAGCTTTCAATGTCATATTGCCAATACCCAATTTTTATTGTCACCCCTACTATAAAGCATGTCCCCTTCTTGTCAAGCTCAAAAGGGCACTGTGATGAACCTCGCATTGCATTGGCTCATGATCATTTTCCTGTCAACATTTATCACAATACTGCAGAAAGAGCATCTTTTCTACAGTTACTTCAATGAAGCTATTATATGATCAGCACTTACTATGCCTGAACATCACTGCTCAACACTGCATTTATCAGAAAAACAAAAAAAGAAAGTCTTGCCTGTTTTCATTAATGATGTGAGAATAAGACATATAAGACATATATGCCAAGTAATTATTTTCCAAAAGGATCCCACATTTAAAAGCAAATTTGCTGAATTATCCGAAAGTATCAATAAACAGTGAGGACAAAACAAATGTGGGTCAACCTCAAAACTGAGTTTAAATATTGCTTGATAGCTTCATAAAGCCTGTGGGATTTTGTCTTCAAAGGAAGCTTATGTTCTGAGTAATTTAATGGGGAAGTCGATGGAGAAAAATCAACAAGGTTATGAACTGCAAATAGACCAGATGAACAAACTCCATACGGTGGAACTATTGAGATTACACTCTAAGGAAACTGAAAGACCAGTCTGTGAAACGTGGTCAACTTGCCAAGCGAATATTCCGGGGCAGAGATATGGAAAATCAGGGTCATTCCCTCTCCACCTCTCATTTTCTAGGTGACCTGAAAATGCTCAGTCTTAAAATTGGACTGCCCTGGGTTCAGTTTTGTGCTCTGCTGCTTTCTTACTAGCAATGAGACACTGTGACTATAATTTATATTGCTTATCCTTCAGTTTCATCATTTTTCAAATGATGCAAGCTTGGTGGGCGGATTAGAGCAATTTTTACAAACTGTATAACATCATTCCAGGTTATTTTTAATTTATTACAATCATAAAAATGGATATGAAGATAGTTTAAATAATAATGAAGCTCGTTTAACAATTCCAGCCTTATATCAGAAACCTTGTTTGATCTTAAAGGTACATCAAACATGAAGCACCATTTAGAGAACCTCTCTGAGGTTAGGCTTGGTAGAGAGCTTTCTAAATGGCCTATTTCCTAAATGGAAACTATTTCTTCAAGATTGGATAAAAATGCCTTTTACTTCCACGTAGAGAGGAATTGTGTGTGTGTGTTTATGTAACAGTCACATTTCCCATGTAAAAGCGCAATTTCAGCTTCACAAAGTATAGAAAGAGACCAAAGACAACTAAAAAAAAAATTCCAATTAAAGAAACAGGAGTTGTTTTTGTCTTAAAACAACTAAAACCCAACTGCAGTAACTTTGGAATTGACTGTTTCAAAATTGTCTAGTGGCAGCTACCACTGAAGAGAGAGACATGGACCCTATCAAGCCTTTCTGTTTTTGTGATCCATGTGTCTCTTTGTCAATCTCTTATTTTCCATTTGGTTTTTTCCATAGAACTAGAATCATGCCTACAAACAGCCCTGGGTTCAAACATATCTAGCAACATGACACAAGAGAAAACATCCATCTCCAGTACAGAAACTCCTAAGTACAGTTTCTTGCTGTCCTAAGTTAGATTAATTCACCAGCCCTGGAACAGTGATCATGTCCAGGTATTGGAAATACCAGAAATGTCCCAAGCTTGGGTCATTGGACTATCACTGTGAGTGATTAAAAAACTATATTTTTCACCTTCTAATAGAAGAAAAGATTGATCTGAAAGAGCCTCACTGCCCTGGGTTGTAAAATACTAGTACTAACAAGCAGGAGAAATATATATACTGTAAAAGGAGCATAAAATGTTGTATGTTATGCATACATTAGCATATATTAATATAAATGTATATATTAAAATAGAAATCCCTTTTTATGCCAATGTTCAGCAAAGAATATATTCTTGTCCTTCAAACTACAGACAGTGAAAAACAATATAACATAAAAATGATGATCATGAAAGGACAGTGGGAGTAATAAAGAGAACAAGGTGGGTTAAGGCAGAAAAGAAACAAGATTGATGTTAAATTCAAGGTAGACATTCTTTCCTAACAACAATTTATATCTCTGTGCATTTTATATGTGTATAGTTTATAAATTGTCTAAATTACTTTTTCAATACACTTATATAAGTTACCCTTAAATCAAATTTAACTCACTCATTCCTAAAGGACAAATTTAATAATCCTTTTCATAAATTGTCTTGAAGAATGATTCCCCATACATGCTTATTCTCATAGGGCCAATGATGTATCCCCTAGTCAAATGCTATACTACATACACATTATTATTAATTAAGGTATGTTCGGCTACAAATAACAAAAAACATAATGGACAGTGGCTTAAAAATAACAAGTCTGTTTTGTACAAAAAGAAGGTCATGGTTAGACAGTCCACATTGGTGTGGAAGGTCATCCACCTCCCCAGACACTTGTGCCCCTTCCTTTGTCCCGCTCTATCAACTTGGGGTTGTGGCAGTCACATTTCTAGGTATCTGATTTTCATTTCAAAAAAGAAAAAGTATGAAAGGAAAAGAATATAGAGCAAATAAAGAGAGGCAAACAAGTTATATTTCTTTTTATAAAAACTTTCCTATAGGTCTAACCCAGCAACTTCTTGAAGTCCATTGGCTAAAACTGCATCATAATGGCCTTCTCTGGCTTCAAATCAATGTGAGAAGATAAAAATTTTAATTAGTACATTTTCACCCAATGACACTAATTTCATGTAGTGAAGTTTCACTACATGAAGTTTCACTACATGAAGTTTCACTACATGAAATTAGAGCTCTAACTAGTAAGGAAGGAGAGAATGTCAATTGAATAATAAGCAACTACTTATACTGAGACTGCTATCATGATAAAAACATGTCATCTATAATTTACATCCCACACATACATTGTACACATCTGGTGTTAGAAGTGAAAATAATAATCAAAGACCATGATAGCTACAGTTTGTTAATGTCTAAAATTAAAAAAAAATAATTCCCGTTACCATGGCCAAGTTAAAGTGTCTGAAGTTTTCAATTTGTTACATATCCTACACACCTTTTATAAAATTCCAAATAACTAAGATTTTATGTAGGTATATCTTTATTTAAAGACTAGAAAGCGAACTTTCAGAGAGCTGAAGTGATTTTCCCAAGTTCCATATTTAAGGCCAAGACTTTAGCTGAGATATTTTACATTTCACATCTTCTTTTTATTCACCATGCTTTTTTACCCATTCACGCCTTTAGACTGCACTATTCTGCCTTTTGTCCACCACACCCCTCACTCTCATTGATGTTGATGTTCATTTCAACCAAAATGCAAACTTTAAAAAAAGGAAATATAGTTTAGGGGGTAGCTCATTGTTTAATTGGTTTTAGGCTTGAACTTTTTGAAAAGTAAATCTGGAGAATCTTTAGTTCACTGATTATTGCTAAAAATAATAATTATAAAAAATAAATAATTGGATTGTTGATTAATTAATAGGTTACTTCTCTACTGTGCTAAGTGTAACTGGTAAATGCCACTTTTTAATCATATGAACACATGTATACCTTCGGTAGCAATAGGTTTTTTAAAAAGGTCAATGATTACTGCAGTGATAGATTGAGTTATAAATATACATAAAGGTCTTTGATTAATTCTGACAAGAAAAGTGTTTCTGAATGAGAATGAAATCTTTGAAGAAATTCTTGAAGCAAAACACAAAAGTTCTTCAAGGTAATTAAAATTCAATTTTATTCAATATCTTTTATGCGGCTCCAACTATAGCACTACCATGGAAATCTAGAATTGTTAATGTAATATTTTCCATGAAAGCAATGACAGACCAGGACCTTTCATGGCATCATGAAATAATTAGAAAATGTTATATTTTGAAAAGAAAATAAGAAAACAGTCACTCTATTTAGCACTTTGTAATCTGTTTTTTGTTAAGTAATTTATGAGCAAATTATCCATGAATAATATTGACTGTAGATTGCTGCTACTGACATGTAAATGCAAATTGTGTTTGATCCTCTCCACCGATGGACTTTGAGAAGAAATTACTTGCCACACCAATGGCAATATATCAAGAACTAGGAGTTTGTGTTTTACCTGCTTAGACAAAGGTTGCAAATTCAACATAGCAACTGCAGTTGGGGCTATCATCTGCTTAACTTTGTGGCAGTCTGCCTCTTTTTCAGGATCCATCTAGTTTCTCTTGGCCAAAATAAATTAAAAGTGGATTAAACAGGAATATGATTGGAAACTACACCTTTAAGTGTGTTACGGTGACACTCATTTCTGAATTCCCTCCTTCCTGCAATGCTGTTTCTAATTACTGTATTGCCTGGGGTAGAAAAGGGCAATTTCAGGATTTTCCTCTTACTCCTTCTTATCTTAATCACACCTTTTTATTCTTTCTTCCCATATGTTTTACATGAGGTGCTGGATTTCCAGGCTCATGAACCCAGTTGTTTCTATTTCAGATCTAGGACATATGTGCTTAGTCTCCATGATAGTTCTGCCAGCTTTACAGTTAGACCCTTGGCCCAATTTTCTGACACAGTCTGCCTCTCAAATATTCCATTGTAGCCCACGGTTTTTACTAGATCTTAGAGTTGACAGTTGGCTGTCCTGGGGCCACTTTTTTATTTTTCCAAAGCTTCCATTATTTTCAATAGCAGCCACCCTGATCCATCTGTCATAATTATCATTGCTCTGATACCTTTCAGTTACCACGTCTGTAGCATTTCTTAACATTCCACCTTGCACCTGTAAAAGACCCAATTAGCCACAAGGTAAATAACTTGATAACTGTGATGCCACTATATGCAAAGTATTATTACCACCTCATTGGGCACCAGAGAGAAGATCCTAATTGTCAGAATACTGAAAAATCTGGCTCTAAATCTCACCCACAGGGGCTGCTTTCTAGGCTCATCTTGGTTCCAACCATCACAGCCTTAGTTTTTATGTCAGTAACACATGACAGAGCCTTTTCTGCTCTTACCATATCAGGATTTGTAGTCCCAAATAATAGAAATGAGAAAAAAGAGAAGCAAAAGAAAAAAGAGAACGACCATGGAAGAGAATTTTGCCAAACTGAATACTGTTTAGTATCAAATGCAACTAATTGCTTAAATCTCTGAACCATTGTCTTTCAGACTATGTATATGGTTGCTTCTCTGAATAGTTTATTGGGGGAAGGGGTGAAAGACTTTTATTTACTAGCTTTCATTTCCTTTTGATCAAGTTTGCTCCATTGAGTACTAAATTCTCCTACAGTTTCTTACTATGAAATCAGTAGATTTCATAGCATCCTAGTACTTAATAGCAACAGAAAGGTCTAAAGCAGGAAACATGGATATGAGTGATTATTATTAGGCTGTGCCTTCAGATAATCAATTGGGGGCATATGCAGATTTTGTACTAAAATATTACCCAAGGATAGAATTTGTGACCTAATGTCCTGGATAGAAGTGAAACCAAAGGTACCTAGAATGGAGCATAAGAATTCTGTAATAGCTGAAAAGTTTGTGTTTAACATCAGCTAAACCAAGATGACTCCCACCTCTCAGCTTCTAGGCTTGCTTCCTTATCACAAAATTCACATCTATTTGTAAATTTTTATACAAAAAAGTTAAAGAAACAAATAAATTTATCATTGTAAATTATGAGACTATTTTTTTAAAGATTTTATTTATTTATTTGACAGAGAGAGAGAGATCACAAGTAGGCAGAGAGGCAGGCAGTGAGAAAAGGGGGAAGCAGGCTCCCTGCCGAGCAGAGAGCCCAGACGCAGGGATTGATCCCAGGACCCTGAGATCATGACCTGAGCCAAAGGCAGAGGCTTTAACCCACTGAGCCACCCAGGCACCCTTTGAGACTATTTTGATAAAGAAAATAATATAGTCTATCTGGCAAGGTACTCAAATTTCAAAGGCAATCAAATGATTAGATTATCAAACTTAGAATTTTAAGCTAAAAGCATATCACTTATACAACATCATTCACATAATGTACAATTTATTCCATATAAACTGTGAATGTTTTTTTTACAAAGGATTGGTATTTTAATAAAGTGAGCATTCTCAGAGACTTGCCACAACACTGATGCTATTCCATAGAGTGGTAAATCTTTTCATTGATTTACCTTTTTTTGCCTTTACATATTGATTTTACTGTATTTGTGTGTCTGCATGTACTGTGTGTCTGAGTAATAGGCTGATTTTGATATTCATGACTGCATTTAAATTATATAATTTTTATCTTTAGTGGTCTCTTAGTTATGCTACCAATGCCTGAAAACATCTAATTTATTTTGTTTTGCTTTTATTCTTCATTTTATTTATTAACCTCTTTTTTTCTAGATTTTAGATATGCTCTTATGCTATGCTAGTAATTTTCATGTCAACTGTTTTCATTTCTCTTTTAGAATAATAAGCCATGATATACATGTTTGACAATACAATTTATAATATGCCTGTATGTTGATGCTCTAAATGTCCAAATTAAAGGCAAGCATGTTGTTTTAGAGTAAATCTTCAGTAGAAATTTTAATTTGTTACATATCTTTAGAGGAGGTAACTAATACTCAGGTGAGAAATGTGTTTAGTTAAGTATGTGTTTCCTGTCATAATTGACATTTGAAAATAAATAGTCTATTTGAATATGAGTCCCTATGATGCAACTTTTAATATATTTTTTCTTCTGTCAATAATCTTAACTTGCTTCTGTAAAAATATTTAGAGTGCAATTTGGACCATCAAGATGCATTTCCTGAATGCAGTGCCTTAGACCGCTTGGCCATCCTGACGCTCAAGATGCATTTCCATAAAATTTTAAATCTCATTGTATTGCCCTTTTTTTCTTTTTTTTTTTAAATAGGCTTTACGCCCAGCATGGAGCCTAACACTGTGCCTGAACTCATGACCCTGAGATCAAGACTGAAGCAAAGACCAAGAAACAGACGCTCAACTAACTGAGCCACCCAGGAACCCGTTTTGCCTTTTTTAAAACCAATTTTGCAAATAATATTGCATGACACATAATGTTTCATAATTGTTTTAAATATAAGATTCTATAGTATAACCATATTGCTTGATATGGAAATGGTGTTTTATTTTTTAATATTTAATATTCCTTTCAGAGGAACAATAGGGAATGATTTTTATGTCAAGAAAAGATTTCTTAATGCTAAGAGGAGCATTCTGGGCTATCAGACATCTCAATATGCACTTATTCCTTCTTTCATTTATTCATTTTTTAAATAGTAACATAATATAAACTATGTAATGGACATTAGTAACATGGCAACTAAGCAATAACATCCCCAGAGATATACCTTCTAACCTAACCCTGCTATTTCCAAGAGTCTCCCTTGACCATGAATATAAGCTCACCCCAAAAAACTTTTGTTTGCAATAGACTGTGTTCACAGGTTTTCTATCTTTTTAACCTGTCATTTATTCTCACCTGAATTTGTTAATGTATGCATCTATTTATAGGGAGTCCTAAAAAGGTAGAGCTGATTTTAGATAATGATAAAAAAAATTCTACCCCAGTAATTATACAAACAGACTCTTTTGATAATAAAGAACCACCCAAATTTAAATGGTTAATTGATGAAGTTCACAAAGAAATAGTGAACAGTATTAAATTTACAACAGATAACACTATTGAAACTAATTTTCTGAAAAAATAATAAGAGCCAATTGACAGGTAAGGGCCTTTTAATATGTAATAGCTATAGCTATTTGCAGCCTCTTATTTTGTAGAAATGTTGTGGTTTTGCTAATGAGGGATATAACTATTGGCTCTTTTTGTTCATGTTTGTTTTTGTTTTAGGGGGAAAAAAACAACTGTTAGGAAGAGGATAAAGGAACATGAAGGGATGGAGCATTCAATCTTCCTCTGCCCAAACACAACCAGACTATTAATTTTGTATCACTAAAGAAGAAAGATTGGAAGAAAATATCTGAAAAAGTTTGCTGACCTGCTAGGTGTCAAGGTAGTTAATTAAGACAATTGGGACCATCCAAAAATAAAAAGTAACAATTGAGACTGTACACATTTACTGTGATGGTACAGGTAAAAGGCAAAGAAAAAGAAATGTTCCATTTTTCCCCTCACAGAACAACATCAAGTATGGGTCAATTTGGTGACATTCAGAGCAGGCATGGAAAATATCACTGCAGAAGAACCTTGAACAAAAGATTCCTGCTGCTTTATGGAGCTGGAGAAGCTGGAGAGACAGGGAAGAGGGAGGCCTAGTAGTGGAAAAGTACAAAGTCAGAATGGAGAAAGTGTCTTAAGACCACACAACAGAGAGGTCTAGGCAGAGTTGCTGCAAAGTGCCTTCGTCAAGGCGTCCACATAAAGAAGGCTTTGGAAATCAGTTGCTTGAGGTAGAAATGTTCACTTCTGTATAAGCATGACTGGCCTAAGGTGGGGCAGACAGCCTGGGCCCTTGCCACAGCTCCCTAGAGAGACTGCAATGCACTTCCTATGCACCAAGTCTGTGTGGGGGAAGGCAGTTTTCCTCCTGAGGCCTGTTACACAAAGCCTTTGTAATTACCTGTAGTCAGGCATGAAACATCACACATATAATCTTGGCCTGAACCCAAACTCATGAAAGTTCTGGCTACAAGAGATTATGTGATGCTCTGAGAACAATAATTATGCTTCAGGTTCCTGGAGACAAGTGAATCATAGACATGAAAGAATCATTTTCTCACCCTTACAATTTGGCAAACCATAAAATGAAGATGGTCGTCAAACTAGCATGTAGGAGAATATTATTCTTATTAAGGGCTCCAAAAAAGGTAGTACTGATGCATCAGTTATCATAAGAAGCTCCCGAAGAGCAACTTGAGTAAAAATGTTCTGCACACAGGTGAGATTCTGGGGACAGAATCTCTAAAACAGCTTTGAGGGAAAGTTTGTATAGGTTAAGGTGATCTCAAGTATGGATGGTTGTTTTAAGTACTGTAGGACTCAGGAAAAACGGCCTCATGAGAGAGCTCTTTGTGTGAATTGAAAGAGCCATTTCCATTAACTGCACTACTTAATGCCCACAAGCCACTTGAGTACATTCCTCAACTGATAATTGGGGGTGGGGGCAAGCATTCTCATTTTATAGAGCAACTACTGCTTAGGCACTTCAACTAAATCTTTGGTGACATTAAAGCCAGTAGGTATGAGAATGTGACCACAGTAGCTTCCTTTTAGGTTTCTTATGCTTTAACCCATAAAATCTTGGACTATAAGACATAAATCTAGACAAATGTATTTTTCTGCTTTTGATGTGACAGAAGAAGTAGTGACGTCTATTCTCAAACTCCCTGCCTAAACCACTGGTATCAGGGCGCTTGGCAAACCCAGATCAAAAGATAGGGATGAATATATTGAGAAAACTCATCCTCAATATTTGCAATAGAGCAGAAGTTGAAGGATCTTCCCTGAAGGACTCCCATCCCATCACATTTGGTTAGACACAAAAATGTATCAAACTCCAGACATGCTTGGAAGTCCTAGAAAATGCATGGAATTCTTTGTGGTCAAGATGGGGGACCTGGAACATTTACAAATTGGGATAACCTAGCAGATATGCTGGGGCCATAAATAACCTCCAAATCTTAGTGAGTTTGTACAATCAAAGTTCATTTTTAGTTTATGCCAAGTTGGTTGAATCTCTGAGCAACAATCCAGGACAGCTGTGCTCTTCACTGCAACTCAGCAATCCAGGTTAATGAAGTACCCAACACTTTCTAGTTGTTCTATCTGGAGCACATAGTCTCTCCAATCTATGTGGAAGAGAAAAGCAGTGCTGAAATGTCTCCCTATAGTAATTAAAGGCTTTGGCCCTGAAATAACCCATTACATTCATTCACAAAGCCTCTGCCAGTTTTAGTCAGATGACAGTTAACGACAATGAGAAGTCATGGCTGAACAGTGGAACTGTCTAAGGCAGAGGATCAAGCTGTGTGATACTGTAAATGTGACCTAATTTGTGCTCAGGATGGTAGAGTCTAGAAATCTAATCATAGGTATCTCCTCCACACTAAGAAGATTGAAGGATGGGATGGGATAGAAATGATTCAAGTCCTCTCAGGGTTCTTTCTCTACCAAATGGTTTTTTCTCCTGTCCACATACATTAACATTTCTTATAATTTAAGATTATGACATTAATGATTCTGGTTTTTTATTCACTTCCCTAGTCATCATTATTGATGCAGAAATAAAAATATATTTATGTCTAAAATGAACTGAGCTCTGGTGGACTCTGACAAAAATCAGAATTAGATTCTAGATGTTAACTCTCCTTCCCAACAAATATGAAAGTTTCTTGTAAAGTTAAGAACTTTGTTGAGTTTTAATAACTGTCACTTTAATACATAATAAACCAATGATCATTTTATATCTAAAATTTCTATTACTTGGCTTTTTAATTTATTTTTATTAATGCAGGGAAGGTGATATGAACTGGAAAACTTGGAACAATTTATGGTCAGCTTAAAGACACCTGCTGTCAAGACTTTTAAAGAGGATGTATTTATTAATTTAATTTACTACTCTTGATTATTTTTTGATATATCATCATTCTTCCTTCCTTCCTCGAGGGGGAAATTTTTATGGAAGGTGTTACTGCGCAGCTGTTATTTCCTCTCACTAATAATTAGCTCATTGTAAAATTCAATCTGTTGTTACTTTAGACCTCACTATTTCCCTAAGTCAGCTGCCAAAAGCATTATGTAACTTACTTATTCATGTTTATTCTTAAAAAGTGTACCTGAATATACTTCAGGTAGAAGTATATTCTACCTGATATCAGCACAATTCATTTTTATCTTTAATAAGTTTTATTTACATGTCTTTTGCCTCACTCTAACTCCTATCCTCATGGTACATCATACTCATTCAGTATTTTGGAGGATTTTTTTAGTTTTATGCTTCTAAATCTTAAATGTCTTCCTATACCTTAAGCTCTCTGCTCTCATCTGTTAAACATAGTGTGCAGCGGCACCTGGGTGGTTCAGTCATTTAAGGGTCTGACCCAGGTCATGATCTCAGGGTCATGAGATTGAGTCTGGTGCCGAGCTCCATGTACAGTATGCAGCCTGCCTGAGATTCTCTCTCCCTCTTTCTCTGTCCCTCCCTGCCACTTGCACTCCATCTCTCTCTCTCTCTCAAATAAATAAATAAAATCTTAAAAACTAAAACAAAAACATAGTGTGCAACCTGGATTGTAGGGAAAACCAGACATGAGAGAGGGCAGGACAGCATAGAATAAATACAATGTATCCAGGAGAAAAATGGCTTGGGACATGACTGGGCATCAAGACATAGATACATTCATTCCACTACACAAGAGAGGCAATAATGTGCCATTGACACTTTGTCCTTATTTCCAATACTCCAATCTTCTGATTAAAATTATTTCTCTTCCCATCACAAACATGCAGATATAATGTGGTACTATTTTATCAAAAGTGACAAACAGCTAAGGATATTAAGTATCACAAGAGGACATATATCTATACATAGGATATGTATGCATACACACTGGCACACATGTCCAGGCACACACATACCAAACACATAAACATCATCCACACACACAGTCAGACACCACGCACATAAAACCCATACCTACAACATACCACATATCCATTTATATCACACAGGCACACAACACAAACCACATTCTACAAACTACTCACATACTCACATACACACCACCTATCCTACCCTCACACACAACACTCAGTGCTCTGACTCCTGAAAACCACAAACTTTATATTACTGGTACAAGCATGTATAAAGTATCATAGTCCTTTAGGATTATTTCTTTGTTGAACATTTGTGTTAAAAAGAAAATTTTGAGAAAAAAAAATTTCGTTGTTTCCTAATAACACCTATAAAGATAATTTATCTGTATGCCTTTGTTTTAAAAAATGGCTTTTCAATATTGTCTTTGCAATATCCCAAGGGTACAATATTTATTTAAAAGAGTTTGTAAAGAGGGATGCCTGGGTGGCTCAGTTGGTTGGCCAACTGCCTTTGGCTCAGGTCATGATCCCGGCGTCTTGGGATCGAGTCCCGCATCGGGCTCCTTGCTTGGCGGGGAGCCTGCTCCTCTCTCTGCCTCTGCCTGCCTCTCTGCCTGCTTGTGTTCTCTCTCTGTTAAAAATGAATAAATAAAATCTTTAAAAAAAAAAAAGAGTTTGCAAAGAAAAAGTTAATTTTCTTTCTAACAGTTTTTATTCCTCAAAAAAGCAATTAATTATGTCTAATATTGTCAGAAACATTACAATAAAGTGATGAAATCATTAAATTAGTTATTAACCTCATAAATGACCTTTATCATAATGTACTTTAGTATTAGGAATTATTGCAAAAATAAGAGTTTTAAGAGATAATTATTCCCAATATTAAGTTAAAACCATTAACCCCTATTATTAGATATTTCTCTCTGTAGGTTTATAAATACATAGTGATAAAAATGTAATCATGGACGTTTGGACATAGACATCTTTATTCCAAAGATGTTTATTGAAAGCATATTTTATCCCTACTACCTGATGAAAGAATCAGAAAATATTAGAAAATGAAAAAGATTGTGAGAGCCATCATCATTGAACCAACAATAGATTTTACCCATCCCTTGCTATTTATGTTCTTCTCTCTCTTGGGGAGAAAAATGGTGGTGAAAGAGAGGAGGGAGAGAAGACAGTAAGCAGGCTAGTGGAGATTAAGTCTGCTGGGATAGGGCACATGACAGATGTAATTTTTTTTTTTTTAAGGCATAAAAGGCTTAGACTAAATTAAGGGAGAAAAAAGGCCTAAGTTTGAACCACCATGTCTCTCAGTGTATTATCTAGCAAAGCTAAATGCTTAAAATTATAGAAAAGTATTAACTGATACAAAAGTTCCTCTGGCATAGATATGTGCTGTACACACGCATACATGGACACTGATGTAAATAATTCCAAATACAAGTAGACAAACAAAGGAATGTGATAAACATGGTCAAGAGAAGACAGAATAACTTAAAGGATATTTTTCTTTTTTTATATATTTTATTTATTCATTTGAGAGAGACAGAGGGAGAGAGTGCACAAGAAGGGGGGAGAGGCAGAGGGAGAGGGAGAAGTAGTCTCCCTGCTGAGCAGGGAGCCCAACGCAGGGCTCCATCCAAGGACCTAGAGATCATGACCCAAGCCTAATGAAGGGAGACACTTAACCGCCTGAGCCACCCAGGTGCCCCAAAGATAATTTTCTAAGGCCATTCATGACTACAATTTCGGTTCCCTTCTACTGTGAAAAAAAAAAGAACCTTGTTTTCTAAGTTTATACAATATATACAACATAAATATATTTTTTACTTTTATGTTCCTGACAAGGCATTCTTCTCTCTGCTGCCATATAGGAGGGCACATCAAAATAGTACAATTAATCCTGATGATCAAAGAGATGAAGATGTTTATGATAATCCATTTTCCCAATCTCACAACAACCCCAGATATTATTGAATTAGTTGATAGAGGAGGAAAAATGCCTGTGTTGTACAGTCTTGATGTTGTTTCTCTGAATATGTGATAAGATATGGATGGACTATGAATTTTCTATGCCTGCCAAAATGTACTTGTAAGGAAAGTGGCCCCAACAATTCTATTTCAATTGGTGTCACTGTTTCCTCTCCGTTCCTCAGTTAATTTTCTATATCTTACACGATGTGCTTTGCTTAGGAGTTGGAGCCCTTCCACCACAAAACCTGCAAAGCTTTGTACCAGGGTATGTTGCACTGGCTGGAACGTAAACATATAAAATCAGGGCATGAGAGAGATTCCTAAATTCTGAAATGAAAGATGGGAATTCACAGAGCATATCACTCAGATTAGCACCAAATTAAACCAATGTAAATCCTACTTTTCAAAATATAAATGCAAGAAATTCAACAAGAAAGACAAATCAGTCAGATCAAATTGCTGACTGAGCGACACTTCTCAAGCATCTGACTTACTTCTGGGAGTTCATTATCTACCTCGGATATGGAAGAGCAGTAGACAAAGATAACTGCATGGTCAGTAGAGCAAATCCCTCTTCTAACTCAAATTGCTATAGAGGTTTACAATAAACTACCAGCACTAAAAGTGGGGGGAAATAACTGCTATTGAAAAACAAACAAACAAACCCGCTTACTAGAGATAGTCAGCATTCTGTAATAGGGCAGAATTTTGTTTTATTTCCACAATAATCTTAAGAGAACAGATTCATTGAGCTCAAATGATCAATGCATTGGAGAAAAGGAATTTTGAGTTTTATGTTTATGTTTTCTAGTTTATTTCTTTGGAGAGCTTGAATGGATACAGAGACTTGAGGATGAAGAAGGCATTTGGGAAATTTTTCATAAGGCCATAAAACGAGGTAGGAACCTAGATAATGGGCCATCAGTAAAGATGAATGTGCCCAAGAACTTTTAGGAAAAGTCATGAGGATGCTTTTTCAAACTGGTTACTCTTCTATGCTCTAATTTCCTTTCATTATAACAAAAATTTCACAAAATGGTGACTTGGGAGATGGCATACAATCCTTATTCACATCCAGGTAAAGGAAACCAGGAAGAATAAGAGAATTCAAAGTGATTGATAAATAAATCTGAAGCAAAGTTGCAGAACAAATGCAATAGGTAGAGAATAATAAAGGGTAAGTATTTATAAAACAAGAATGTGTGGATTCTAGGAACCATTAAGGAAAGCCTGGGATTTGAACAAGTCCATGGGATGAAAGCCCATGTTTCTTTCTATGCATATATTAAAAGAAAGGGCCAACACTAGAGGAATAGAGTAGATGGGTACTCACTGTTGGTTCTCTTATAAGAGACATCTATGCCATCCACTGAAATCCATCTCCAATCCTTGGCTTATAGTTAGAATTTTTTCATCTTTCTTGGTAGTTACATATGGCCATATGGAATTCTCTCTAATGGAATGTGGTTGGTAGTGATGTAAGCCAATTTCTGGCACATTGAAATCTAATATGTAGTGCCTCCATTTCATTCCCCATTTGCCAGTTGCATGCAAATAATTATGTGTTCTTAGGGGATGACATAGCTCCAAAATATAAGATGCTTTAGTTACCAAATCACCACATGTAGGAAAGTCATGCCTCTGTCTTGACCACTCAACTGATTATATGGGTAAAAAACAAGTCCCTATTATATTAAACCACTAAAATATTGGGAGGCAAAGGGGGAAAAAAAGAGAGAGAAAGAAAGACAAATCAAGAAACAGACTCTTAATTATACAGAAAAAAATGATAGTTACCAGAGGGAGGTGAGTAGAGGAATGGGTTAAATAGATGATGGGGATTAAGGAGTGCCCTTGTTGTGATGAGCACCGGGTGATATATGGAAGTGTTGAATCACTACATTGTTACAGTGTACTAATATTACACTGTATATTAACTAACTGGAATTAAAATAAAATAAAAACTTAAAAACCTAAAAATATGTATATTTAAAAATAAAGTAAAAAATTAAAATGTTGGGATGCATTATTTTTCCGAGTCCATCTCTCCTGGTTACCATATACTACTTTGTTGGAAAGTTGAGAAAGAAGAATGTTTACAGGGGTACAGGCATCTGACATATAGAAGGTTACTCTGATTTTGTGGTTTTGACACATTTCCAGAAATCCTGTATATCCCTATTAATCCCAAAATAAATAACATGAGCCTTGAGCTTTCTTGAGAGGCTGAATATAAAATTTCCATGACAAAAAAAATCATGCAATCAAACTTAATAGGTAGAAAAGTAATTAAACATAATACATTGTGGTAAGGGCTCTGATAGAAAAAGTAAGCTTTAAGGAAGAGAAGAGTTGGAAATGAGAGAGAGGTGGTATAACAGATGAATCTGGAGGGCTTGAATGTAAAGGGCATTTCAGACAGTGGGTGATGCATGTGTGAAGGTCAAAAAGCAATAACAGAGCAAGGTATTTTCCAAAAACATAAAGTAATTAAGAGCTTTAAGAATACTATATTCTGAAGTCAGAGAGAGATCTATCAGACTTCTTATGGGACCTAGGAATTATAGAACATGACTCAGAGTCTTGAAGGCTGTCATAGACATTGGAGAGTTTTAAGCAAGGAAGGTGATGCTGTTGCATTTTCTGTGTAAGAAAGATCACTTGTGACCATAAAGAAGGTTAGATTAGAAGAGGAGGGACAAGATTGATGACAGAGAATGCCAATTAGGAGGTTGTTGCATTAATCCAGACAAGAAATAATGAGGCCTGAGCTATGCCATGGCACTGGGGATGGGAGAGAAGCAGTTTGAAGAGATGTTGAGGTATTTTCAGTAATTGGATATATCAGATTTGAATGCTGGCAGCTTACTTTTTAGATGCTACCTTATTTACTTGCCAATACAATCTTCCCTGAGTCATTCCTGGAAGAAAAACATATCTGAGATGTAATATCTTTTGTGGCCAAGCCAACTTCTACTGGTTTTAAACACTAGATGGTGATAAATAATGGGATTATTACTTCACTATGTTAGTGAGCCAAAAAAAAGTTGCAGCTGGTATATAAAAGCTGTCATGTGTTCCCTTCAAAGAAACACAAAATAAAGGAAGTAAATTTGCTCTGAGAATTAAAACAGGGAATTTTCATAAAAGTAGTAAGTTAAAGTCACTTTGAAAAGACAGAAATATCTCAAGCCACCAAGATTTGACTGAAATCATACCATTTTTTTCTGTATACCTCTGGTAACAAAGACCTGTATTTTGGTTCTAAAACCAGTTATATGAGGCTGCTAAATATGAATTTACATCTAATGAGGCCCTTCGTTCTCAATTTTACAGTTTTAGGTGTTTGATCTCTGGTTACACCCAAAGTTAGTGTAGGGAGGGTTGGTTTTATTTTTTGCTTAGTCTTCAGAATTTTCCATCCTTGTCACCCCAAATAAACATAAAATCGAAGTCAATGTTTTTGTCATGTAAGCCTCAACTGAACGATAAGTCTGAGAGACCCAACCCACCAGAGACTGCTCCCTCAGAGTGCTTCCTTTTAAAGATAGTATAAAGTGGCCAAATTTAGTCACATGGTAATGTTTATGGCCTGATCTTTCCCTTTGGAAGTTCAATAAGATAATGATATCAATGAGACATCTGAGGACACAGCTAGCTTGTCTTTCCTGTTGGTTACCCTCTTCCAATTTTTAACCTTCTTCAAAAGGCTTCACAGTTTAATAAAAGTAATTCCCCTCTAATTTGACCATGTTTTAAAAACCTCTTTCTATTTCTCCTTTTTCTTCTTTCTTCTTCCGTCTTCCTTCTTCCCTCTCCCTTCCTTCTTCCTTCTTCTTCTTCAGATTTTATTTATTTATTTGACAGAGAGAGAAAGAGAGCACAAGCAGAGGGGAACAGCAGAGGGAGAGGGAAAATCAGGCTTTCTGCTGAGCAGGGAGCCCAATGAAGGGCTCAGTCCCACAATTCTGGGATCATGACCTGAGCTGAAGGCAGACGATTAACCAACTGAGCCACACAGGTGCCCGAGTGTACCTCTTTCTGTCCCCTTATAATGCAGATAATAATACAGGAGCAGGGAAGAACACTGTAAGAGACCACTTAATTTAAGTTGCTAAAATGACTTCGCCATGTATTCAATGTATACACTGTATTACTGACAGGCTGCAAAGTACAGGCTACATGGGAGAAGAAATTTATCAAGAGAAGAGCCTAAAGAGTGAGTGAGGTGTTCTCTGTCACTAGTCCCAGGCTCCTGAAGTATCATTGGCTCTAGTAAATATGTAGAGCAGAAAGAGCATTTGAATAAGTCTGATTCTCATCAACTTAGAGAACAACTATTCTTATTAAGACACTAGGGGTGCCTGGATGGCTCAGTCCATTAGGCATCCTTCTGTTGATCTCAGCTCAGGTCTTGATCTCAGGGTCGTGAGTTCAAGTGCCTCAGATATATCAGCACTAAGTGTTAAGCATTGTGCTTATTTAAAAAATAGCTTGTGGGGTGCCTGGGTGGCTCAGTTGGTTGGGCGTCTGACTCTTGGTCTAGGCTCAGGTCATGATCTTGGGGTTGTGGGATCGGCTGTCAGGCTCTGTGTTGAGTGTGGAATCTGCTTGAGATTCTCTCTCTCCATCTTGCTCCCCCTCTGCTCTCCTCCACCCCCACTCTGCTCACGAGCTCTCTCTCAAATAAATGGATAAAATCTTTAAAATTAAATTAAATTAAATTTAAAAATAGCTTGAATTATCAAAAATAAACTAGAAAAGGATGATCTATAGTTATAGTTCAAAAATCTGACTAATAAGAAATTTATGACTCTTAACACAGCAGTGTTATTAAACCCAGGGAAAGATACAATTCAACCACTCACTGAATGAAAAGCATAGTTCTATGTTTATGGTGTGTATTAACTTCCTATTTCTGCTACAACAAATAACCACAAATTTAATGACTTAAAATGGGACAAATTGATTACCATATGTTCAATGTGTGCATTGAAGTCCAAATTGGAGTGCAGGAGTCCAAAATTCGTCTTGCTCATTTAAATGTAAACTATCAGCAGAATTGTGTTTCTTGTGGAGGCTTTACAGGAGAATTGGATTCTTTGTCTCTTCCATCTTCTAGATACTGTGCACTGCATTTGGCTCAAAGTCCCCTCTCCAGGATCACTGGATCTCTCCAAACTGCTTTCATCATCACGTCTCTTTCTCTGGAGATTTCCTGCCTCTGTGAAGACCTTCACGATTATAGGGAGCCCATCTCGGTAAGTTAGAATAAAGTCCCCTCAAGGTCCTTCACTTAGTCATATATGAAAAATTCCCTTTTGTCATGGAAAGTAACATTCATAGGTCCTGAAGACAAAGACCTGGGCATTTTTGGAGGGCTGTTATTTGACAAACCACAGAGACTACACTGCATGCCTAGTTAAATACTAGCCAGAAAAAAAATGGACTTGCTGTTACTCTTCGATAAAAATAAATGCTATGGTCATAATTGCAAGTCTTAGATGATGGCCCTTTTCCAAGATTATTGAGATTAAATTTATGCATTTTTCAGAGGACACTCCAGAGTTAGTTTCCGGTTTGTCTTCATACTTGAACAAAATTAGAGATAAAAAAGGGAGATTACTTCATTCTAAAAAAATGCTCAAGATTTGTCATCCCTTGGTGTGAATGATAAGCAAATTGTAACTTTAGGTTACAAATATCATAAGATACTATATCATTCCAGGTTCAGTTTAAAATAGGATGGACAGGGGCACCTGGTTGGCTCAGTGGGTTAAGCCTCTGCCTTTGGCTCAGGTCATGATCCCAGAATCCCAGGATCGAGTCCCACATCGGGCTCCCAGCTCCATGAGGAGTCTGCTTCTCCCTCTGACCCTCTACCCTCTCCTGCTCTCTCTCACTCTCTCTCTCTCAAATAAATAAATGAAATCTTTAAAATAGGATGGACAGTTTGGGGGAAATACTCTTTTTTAAATTATTAAAGGGAATTATACACACACAGAGATGTTTTTAAATGGAATTTGGATATGTTCTAATATGCCTGCTCCTGTGCATCTGCAACAAGTCACCTAAGCTGTATGACACCAGTGGCCAATTCATGTAAACACTGGCCTCTGGCCATAGATATATTTAAGATGGCCTTTCTCAGTATCATTTTTTCTTATATTTTCACATTAATTTTCCCTAAATAAAACACTAAAAGATAGTCTCCTGAGATATTATCTTGACTATGCCAGCTGAGGAAAATGATGTAAGTTTAGCCAAATTAATTTGACATGGGATTGAATAATTACAACAATCGAGTGAAAACAACCAACTTATTGTATTAATCTAGAAACATAAAAGTCTGAAAATAAAATCAAGATCAAAGGTTAAAATAATATATTCAAGAAATGCATTTTGTAGGGGTTAGTATAATTGTTAATAAATATTCTCTTTTCCCTATCAATTAAATTTTTAATTTTGACAGTCATCTCCCAAATGTGACTCTCAGCCTTGAGAATGATTTTTTTTTTTTTACATGACAGAATGGTATTTACACAAATTGATCATTTTTCTTCGAAAATAACTAGAAAAATATAGGAATGACTTTGTATTACCAACTTCATATAAAAATCAACAAAAAGAAAACAAGAAACAAGAAAAAATGAAAATAATAGGAGTGCTTGGGGGGCTCAGTTGGGCTTTTGGCTCAGGTCATGATCTCAGGGTCCTTGCTCAGTTGGGGAGCCTGCTTCTCCTTCTGCCCCTCCCCTGCTTGCTCTCTCTCTCTCTTAGACAAAAAAAAAAACTTTAAAAATAACAATAATAAGATAAAATACCACAAAAATCCAGATTTCTTTTAAAATTTATTCAAAAAACACTCCAAAGGAATTAAATGCTGGTTTTATGTCCTTTACATTGAAGGATAAGAAAAAAAAGTTATACTCAGTTTTTGCTTTTAATATAGGTATACATTTAAAGATATTTCTACTGTATTAGAAACTGTTTAAGACATCATACCACAGCCAATGTCTATCTGTTCTTAAGTTACTATTCTAGATTCTCAGTGTTCTTAGCACATTAGCTTCACCGACACAATTATATGTTCAATATTTAACTAACGTGTATTGAGATATTACTATGTGCTAGTCAGTGTGTTATCATTTTACCTGTATTGCAATTACACTTAATACTCCCAGGCACACACCTAACATAGCTGTGATTCAAATGCAAATCAAACTGGCAATATCCCAGGCTCTTAACTAATTTTTATGTTATGTATTTTCTGGTTAGCTAACTAACTAAAATGTGCAATAATGGGCTATAAATAAATCATCACAGGAGCAACTCTTTTAATTTTTTGTGGAATCGTTTCTCTCAAATAATAAAATTATTTCTTCATAGTAAACAAGTGGACCAAATACTTTAACCTGCTTACTGTATTTCAGAGAATAGACTTCTGGGTACAGGGTTTGAGTTGACATTGCTTAGATGCACTGCTTAAATAGTACTCAGTCCATACCAATATGCTGAGTCAGGATTTCTAGGACACCAATCCTACTTTTTTTTTTAATTCAAGAAATAGGTTCATGAGATTGCTAACCAAAGACCAAATGGAATATAACTAATTACATAGGACCTGGTGAGGAAAATTTTATTGTGATAATTTAATATATATGACATGGTTTTAATGTTTTATTTTCCAGATTTGTAAGAAAGCCCTTTCTGTTCATTCTTAAGCTATTTTTTTTAAATCATGACAACTTATTAGATTCTGGTGTTTTTTTTAAGATTTATTTATTTATTTGTTTGAGAGAGAGAGAGAGAGCATGTAATCAGGGGGAAGGGCAGATGGAGAGAGAGAGAGAGAGAGAGTATCTCAAACAGACTCCCACTGGGTGCAGAGCCTGACGCAGGGCTCCATCCGAGGACCCTGAGATTATGACCCGAGTGGAAATCAAGAGTCCACCACTTAACTGACAGTACCCAGGAGCCCCTAGATTCTGCTTTAATACACTACAATGAAATATTTTAAAATTGTATTCAATTCTCTAAAATTTAAAACCTTTTAAGTATTTACTTTTCATGCAATATAGTTATTTGCATACATTAAATAAAAATCTGTTTTCCTTTCACCAGAATTTTTTAAATTAAAAAAAAA
>CM052797.1:76646448-76697589 GCA_028533885.1 Nasua narica
CAAACTAGGGGCGCCTGGGTGGCTCAGTCAGTTGAGCATGGACTCTTGGTTTTGGTTCAGGTCATAATCTCATGGGTCATGGGATTGGTCCCCAGTTTGGGCTCCATGCTCAACAGGGATTCTGCTTGAAGATCTTCTCCCTCCGCCCCTCCCCCTTCTTATGAGGATACATACCCACTCTCTTTCTCTCTCTCTCTAAAACAACAACAACAACAACAAATCTTTAAAAAAAAATTGCAAACCACCCCAAAAGTTCATAACATGAAACAATTTTTAATATTGCTGAAGCTGCTGATATAAATGAGTCATTAGGCTAATATGACATAGGAGCCCACAGCTGGAGAGGAAGCCTGGCCTGCTATGCAGTATCCAGCTTTCCAACCAGTCTCCTTGCCCTCTCTGGTCTTTATGTTGTCAGTGACTTGTGAAAATAAAAATAAAATTTTATGTTTATAGGTTAAAAAGAGAACACTGAAGAATGTCTTGCATATAAAGAGGTCTAAAATGGTTGTTATCTAGAAGAAAATTTTGGATAAAGAATAGAATAGTAAATTCTGAAAGGGTCCAGATCTATGACATTCAAAATTATTGTATGTATGCACTCAATACAAACAGTTCATGGAGTGATAACACCAGGGCAAAGTTTGCTCAATGATAGAGATAGAACTTCAGTGAAATTTGAAAAATCAGGTAATTTATCTCTGAAGTTATATCATCTGAGGAAACATAGGACTATTTCAGAGCTTTTTGCATGTGTGAAAACATAAGAGAAGCAACACAGCACTAGTCTTTCTTCCTGAGGAGAAAGGGAGAGGGCATGACTTAGGAAGGGTTGTGAGCAGAAACAAGGGTTCAACACTGATAAAATCCACCTGGTTTTATAACAAAATGTCTATAGAAGGGGAGCATCCTGGTTAAATGCAGCAATGCATACACTGATTCTTATATTGTGGCAATGTGGGATATTTGAGCCATGCTACTCTATGATAATGTTAATCTCAATTCATGTTAGCAAAATAAAGAAAAAGCTTCCATTCGGATAGTCTTTTAGAAAATTTGCATCATTGCACATTTATTTTAACATCATTTCACAATTTTATGTGTGCTTAAGTGATAATTCACAAATTTGAGTTCTTAAAAATATAAGTGATTTTTGCTTATGAATGTCAGGATTATACCCAGTTTTTTTTGGGCAAAGCCACTTAAATTGAAATGATCCCTAGCCGACTGACATCTTCGCCATAACCAGTCTTCAAACTGTTTCATTTTAACAATATAACTGAAATCTGGCTGGCTCACACTCAGTTATAATAAAAATCCAAAGTGTTGCTAAGTGACTAGGGAATAGAATATGAAATTCTGACAAGAAATATTCCTTCACCCTTGATTGAGGATAGTAGCGCACAGATGGTAAAGGTGATGTGTATTCCTGGGCCTTTCAAAGACTAATTTCTTCTCAATTTCTACATAGAAATAATGCTTAATATAAAAAATAATAAGTGTCATCCTTAATCTCTGACTTAAAGTGCCCAATATTAACTCCTACTATAATTTAGTTTTTATTTAAGTGACGCATTCATCCTTGCCTCTATTTTAGATTACTGCATACACTTTCAATTCTACTAAAAGCAGAAGTTTCTGGGGCAATTATAGTTCTTTCAGAAGACAAGAACACTGAGGTCACATCACATCAGTACTTCCTGCCCTGTACTGATACCAATCAAATTTTGAAAATAATTTAAGGTTTCAGTCCTTAGCCTTAGGGCACAAAACTCGATAGAATCTAGCAATTTCAGAAACCTTATCATGTTCGACACCACATTACTCATAGCAACTATTTTCAACAAGCAGTCTGTAGTATTGATCCTAAAACTGAAATGGACAAGTTTCTAGGTCAGAATACATCTTTCAAATCAATGAAATTGTGGAAATTAGTTTGAAAACTTCTATCAGGGCATTAGAACATTTTCAAAGAACCTGGCAACAATTTAGCAGGTTCATCCTTTCATTTATTTAGAAAAACATCCATTTTCAAGCCATAGCTTTATTCAGTTCCCTCTCTGATTTCTAACAAGCATTATTTCAGGTTCTCTAAAGTCCCTCCTCCATTCAAGTAGCTTACTTCTCCTTTACTTCTTACTCTCCTTACTTCTCCTTCTTCTTCTTAGTGTCTTTACCTCCTACCTGTCTTTACCTTAGTGTCTTTACCTCCTACCTGACTAGACAATCCTAAAGTCAGAAACACCCTCTGCTTGTAGCCCTCCAGCCCATCCAATCATTTTTATATCCAAGTGTTTCTCAGATTCACATTTGCAAATAATGATTATTTAGAAACTGTTCAAGCAGCAACGCTATTTATTAAATATATTAACTCCATTTCTTATCTATTTCTTTCTCTCTTTTTCCTCTCTCTTTTGCCAACTGAACATGAAACGGGAAGCCGGTAACCATCATGGCCACTGGCTTCTATCTTTTAACCATAACGTGAAGCTAGACTCAGGCTCAAACCAAAAATAAGGGCAGGAAACAAACAGAGAGAAAGAATCTCAAAGAGATGGCTACCTGAACCTCAGAGTCATTAGCCTGGACAATAAGTATCTGACAGTAGCCATGATTTTAAAACTGTACATTTGTATCTTTTGACCACCTTCAGTCATGTCACCTAACCCTGTCCCCTGCCTCTGGCAATACTAATCAGCTTTGTTTCTATAAGTTTGGTATTTTTATATTCCATATATAAGTGAGATGACACAATATTTAATGCCCATGGAAATGATCCATCCATATTGTCGCAACCAGCAGCATCTGTGTTCATCAGGGATAGTGGTCTGTAATTTTCTTCTTTTTTGTGTGTGAAGGAAATAATGAAGATCAGAGTGGACATAAATGAAACAGAGACCAGAAAAGACAATGTTTTTAGGTAGGATGATGTGATACTGAGTTGAGCAGCACCAGCCCCAGGGAAACAGCTGCAAAAACAGTCTCAAGTGTTCTCTTTCTGGCAAGAGGTCAAACATCAGAATATTGTAATCAGCTAGTGCACTAATGTGGTGATCAAAAGACAAAATGGGCCATGGAATTATAGGCATTCTTGTAGATAATGTTTTTCAATGTGTGGGCCCTAGAATAGCAGCATCAGCATCAATTTGGAACATTAGAAATGCAAATTTTTGAGCCCTGGCGCAGACTTACCAAATTGAAACTCTGGGGAAGGGACTCAGCAATCTAGCTATTTGGGTGACAGGGATACATGCTAAATTTGAGAAACACTGTTCCAGGGATTTCCTGAATCTTTTCCTAAAAAGAAGAGGCATCTGGAAAAAAGACTGGATTTTCAGGAGCTAAGCAGAATGATAGCTTTAAAGGAAAGTCAGTGAAACTTCTTATTAAAGTAATAGACTGATAAGGTCTGGGCATATGAGCTATGTACATTAATATGACTTCATTTTAACCCATTTCTAATTAGTTATGATGATATTTCGGTTGCAGAAAGATGCCAGATTTTTTCAATTTAAGAAATTATCTACTAAAATTCCTTTTTAAAATACAAAGCAATTATTTTAAAAATGTATTATTATATTAAAAGTTCAAAATGAACCAAAAACAGACATACTCCTAAAGTCTAGTTTTACATTTCTACAAAGGAATTCAGCATCTCCTCAAAATGATTTAAATTATATTTCTGCAAATAAAAAAGTAGGCATAATAAAACATGGCAGCTTGATCATTATTTGCTCTGTCACTCTAATTGCTATTCAGAATAAAAGTAATATTTACCAATAAATGCATGTTTTTTTATTATGTTCAGTTAGCCAGCATATAGCACATCCTAAGTTTTTGTTGTAGTGTCAATGATGTGTTAGTTGTGTATAACATAAATGCGTGATTTTAAACAGCTTTACAGATCAGCATTGCATTCACTGGTTACATGGGACATCTTAATAGTACATGCTAGAAATACATAGCTAAGGGCTGCCTGGATGTCTCAGTCCATAGAGCATGTGACTCTTGATCTTAGGGTCTTGAAATCAAGCCCCACATTGGACATAAAACTTACTTAAAAGAAAAAAAATACATAGGCTAAGTCTGAGAAAATCTCTAAAAGTTATGTCTTTACAAATGGTTAGGATAAAATTTGGTGCTAACACAGTAAAATCCGAGTCAGTTGTGTGGTTTTATTATACTTGCATGTTATCTCAGCTGTACACACCTCATATCTTGAGGCCACATTCAGATAAAACAGTAGTAACATCTGTCTTCTGTGTACCAACCAACAGATAAGCCAGCTAGGAACCTTTCATCTTTTCCATTTCCATCCTTTGTTCAGTGTGATTTCTGTCTTTCTTTTTTAAGATTATGTATTTCAGAGAAAGAGAGAGAGAGCATGCACCCATGGTGGGGAGAGGGAGAGGAGGGGTAGAGAGAGAGGGCGAGAGAGTCTTTTTTTTTTTTTAAGATTGTATTTATTTGTTTGAGAGAGAGTAAGTGAGAGAGAAAGAGCACAAGCTGGGGGGAGAGGCAGAAGGAGAGGGAGCAGCAGACTCCCCACTGAGAGGGAGCCTACTACAGGGCTTGATCCCAGGACCCTGGGATCGTGACCTGAGATGAAGGCAGACGCTTAACCAACTGAGCCACCCTGGCACCCCAAAGAATAAGAGTCTTAAGCAGACTCCACTCTCCATGCAGAGCCTGACATGGGGCTCACAACCTAAGATAGTGACCTGAACCGAAACCAAGAATCTGATGACTAACTGACTGTACCAGCCAGGTGCCCCCAGACTTTTGTCTTAAACAATAATTCAATTATGCAATTAATCTTATCCCAAATATTGCTACATGTTTCCTTTTATGTAAAGTGGCTATTCTGTAATTTATTTAGTTTAATAAAATTAAATATAAACCTATTAATTTAATAGCTTTAATAAGCATTTAATTTAATGAAATATTCCTAAAAATAGGTTTCTAAGTAATTCAAAGTATTTGGTATAATCTAATTTATGCCTCTTTTTCATATATGAAATTAATACATTCTAATTGGGCTTTGGGGTTTTATAGACTTCTCTTTTAAAAACACCACAATACTTTTTATATTATCTGCACTGAATATTTTAGATAATACAGTTAAGTTCATTACTTTGAAGTCTTGGGTTTTTTAGAAGATAGTGATTACTTTTTAATTTTTTTTTAAGATTTAATTTATTTATTTGACACAAAGAGAGACAGTACAAACAGGGGGAGCAACAGGCAGAGGGAGAAGCAGGCTCCCAGCTGAGCAGGGAGCCCAATGTGGGGCTGGATTCCAGAACCCTGAGATCATGACCTGAGCTGAAGGTAGATGCTTAACCAACTAAGCCACCCAGACACTCCTAGGAATCACGTTTTTAAAAAAATCAAAAAAATATTTGTGCAAGGTTGTTTTTTATTATATTCTTTTAAGATGTAATGCCATCAAGCATTAATGAAAACTTTAATACTATATACATCAAAAATGGACCATCATAATTATTTTGAATCCTATATGCTGACTTCAAATCTTGCATTAGCAACAAGGTAATAGTTTACATTGTCAATAATACATAAACGAAAAGAATCACAAAAACAATAACAAAGCAGCACATTCCATGGGATTCTCCTGTAATTAGCCATTTTTATCATCCAATCTCATAATGCATGAATACTCATAACTTGTTTTGCTAAGTTGTCTGAAAAGACATAATTCACTTGTAGACAGTACAGTGGGAAAAGGCACATGAAAATGATACATCAAAGACTAATTCAGGGGTTCTTGGGTGGCTCAGTGGGTTAGGCCTCTGCCTTCAGCTCAGGTCATGACCTCAGGGTCCTGGGATTGAGCCCCGCATTGGGCTGTCTGCTCTGTGGGGAGCCTGCTTCCCCCTCTCTCTCTGCCTACCTCTCGCCTACTTGTGATTTCTCTCTCTCTGTCAAATAAATAAATAAAATCTTTTTTAAAAAAAGACTAATTCAATAATGCCATTAATTCACTAAAATATGTCTATAGTAATTCATCATAAATAAAATGAGGATAACACCAGGGAAGATAAAACAAGATGAAGACCATAAACTTCCTCGCTTTTCATTACATTCATTGTCTATTTGTGAATTGGTTATATCTGAAAGGTTTTTTTGGTATTCTCTAACATCGTGAAATGTAGTAAACATATATGTACAATTCTGCATCCAACACAGTGCCACTTAACTTCTCTGGAACATGTGTTATCTGTTGGGTTATATTTGCAGGTTATCTTGAAGCCTTTGATGTATCTGAAGACTAAATGGACATTCAAAGATCATGCTGCAAAACACTTTTCATTTTGTCTTTTGTCTGATATAAAGCAAGGCTATGTAGAAACCTAATATGGCATGTAAGAAATGTTAAAATAATGCCCTGACTGCTGAATTCATATTATCCTCTCACGAGGGAGCCATCAGCCTCATAGATTAAATAAAAATAAATAAGAGAAAGAACCCATTCTCATGGTTGCCAGCTGAAAATAAATTAAACTCTGTTTCTTTTTTAACTATGTTCAATTGTCCCTGTCCACAGGGACTGTGCTTTGGAAATATAAAAGAATATATTTAGTACTTGATGAAAGAATAATAATTCGGTAATCTCTCCTGTGAAAAAGCATTAAAGCTGTGGTTGTACAAAACCATTTTCCTGTCCATGAAATTTTCAGATTTAAGACTCTAAAATTCTTTGGAAAACATTATCTTTACACCCCAGTGGCACAATGTTTTAAATTTGTCATTTAGAAAGAGGAAACAGAAAAATTTGAAGCATACATATGCTAATAGGCTTTTCTGATCTCCCAGAAGTCAACAGTAGAACTGAAACCATGTGTACTAGGTTAGTACAGGATAGCTAGGTGATCTTTTTAACATAACATGTTTTTCAATCAGAAGTGATTTTGAGGAATAAATAAGAAAAGTGAATTTATACCTTTAATAGTATAAAATAAACTTTACAATTAAAAAAATAATAAATCAGATGATCAATTTTTGGTCTCATTATAGTAAATGAACTATTCTGGATTTTTTCATTATGGTTATGTTTGTTCATTTGTTTTCAAATAAACAAATGGGCAGTTGTGCCACTGTTGACCTCATAAGAAGTTTCTGGTGAGAAGAGATAAAAAGGAGGGATAGAAGGAGCACTAGCTACTTTTAAAACATGCTGAGTACCATTATATAAGTTCAGCTATATAATCCACATAATCAAAATTTGTATTAAAATTTTACATTATTTCAGTGTAAGATTCTCATTACCAAACTGTTGGGAAAAGATTTAAGTCATTATCAAAATATAATATGGACCTCTGTTCTTAAACAATGTTTCTAGATCTTGAGTAAGGCCAACCTAGGTTTTATCTTTTTTAAATTTTTATTTGCACTCTATAAGGTCTGTATTATGAATCCTCACATTAAATTGCAAAACTTACATGTCTTCATATACACATACAATTCAGTGCGTACCCATAAATTTGTTACTGTACAGAGTAC
Source organism: Nasua narica (assembly GCA_028533885.1). Lineage (NCBI taxonomy): Eukaryota > Metazoa > Chordata > Mammalia > Carnivora > Procyonidae > Nasua > Nasua narica. The sequence continues at coordinate 76,653,970 of CM052797.1, forward strand.
ATCTCTTTGTGCTGTTCTCCTATATTTAATATACAGCAAGGTTAACAAATGCTCAGTTTGAACATGGGGTTGGATATTATCGCTTGTATTTCCAAATAAAATTACTTGACCTGTTACTCAGACTTTATACACACTCAGAAGATGCTCACATGCCTTTCTGAGGAATACAAACTAACTCCAAACCTTTCTTTCTCCAACTTGCTAGATGAACTTCCATGTGATTTGTCAAAAGGTCCTGTCCTGTCATTCCCTTCCACTAAAATACTACTTAAAACTTTGGGGGATGCCTGGGTGGCTCAGTTGGTTAAGCAGCTGCCTTCGGCTCAGGTCATGATCCCAGGGTCCTGGGATTGAGTCCCGCATCGGGCTCCTTGCTCAGAGGGGAGCCTGCTCCTTCCTCTGCCTTTGCCTGCCACTCTGCCTGCTTGTGCGCTCTCTGTCTCTCTCTCTGACAAATAAATAAAAATTTTTTTTTTTCAAATAAATAAAATCTTAAAAAAAAATTTAAAAAAACCTTTGAGAACAAGAAAGCTATGTACTCTTCACATACTTTATAATAAATACTGTTAACTAGAATTTACTACATACTCTAGATATTTCATCTCAAAGCATGACAATGACGTTATACTGTAGTTGTTAGTGTTTTCAATCAAAAACAAAATAAAACCAAAACTCAAGGAGTTAAAAGTGGGCTGATCAACGTCAAGTAGCTTCTCAATAGCACATAAGTATGTTAATCTAACACCATCTGAAAGCGAATTGCATGTCGCTGCAAATAAGTATTTGGCTTCACCCAAAGTCGATGCTCTGATCATTGCCATGAAACATAATTTCCTGTAATTTGTCTAAATTACAATGTCTCTACCTGTAAAACTACCTCAATTTCACTGACGAATATGTGATACCCATGGATTCCAATATAGACAGTAACATATACAAACACTGGTTATTTTGACTTAGTAGGTTTAAAGTTTTCCAGTTTATATGGCCTTTCAAGAAAACCTTATCAAATTCCAGATTATGTCATATGACCACACTGTTATAGAAATCCACACACAGGTTTTTACTAAACAGACACAAAAGCATTTCTGCAGAAAGATTTGTACAAGAACAATTATATAAACTTTACTTGTAATGAACAAAAACTGAAACAACTCCAAACTTCTATATAGAGAAATATGATTTAAAGAGCAGTTTTTATCATCACATAATAGGATGATATTCCACACAAAAAAAGAGACAATTACTGATATAGCAACGACGTGGATAAATCTCAAAACATAAAGTTGACCAATATAGGTCAGTATATATACATGAAAAGTGGATAGCATGATTTCAGTTATATATGCAATTTGTGAAAATTCATTGTTCTGACAATCATTGCTTGGGTCCTAGGAGTGTGGTGTTGACTAGAAAGAAGCATGAGGGAATGTCATGGTAAAAGAAATGTTCTGTATCTTAATCTTTGGACGATGGCTACATGAGTGTATACATTTGTAAAAGCTAACCAAATTAGGCACTTAAAATCTATGAATTCAACTATTTTAAAAATATAACTCAATACAAAATTTTACCTTATTTTAGTAACCAATTAATGGTACCAAACATTAATTGCCCTATCATCCATCTCTAATATTTTCATTAATCAAGAAAAAGTTAAAATCTCTAGTGAGTTTGAGGATCAGTTATCCATATGACTTAATAAAAAAGGCTGAGAATCTTATGATAATTAAAATAATCAGGTACTAAAAACAATTTCAAAGTGAAAAAAGCTGTGTCAAATCTTTCTGTACCTCACACTCAGATTCTAGGCAGTTATATTGACTCCGGAAGATACTTTCACAACTAATTCTTTTGAGTGAACACTTTAAAAATATTGGAGCAGATCATAGAGTTCATTGATCCCTGGCTCAGTTCTGAGAGGCAAATAAGAGAAGCTTCTTAGTAGGGCAAATATTTTGACATTACTTACCAAGGGCATCATGGTGCACCCACCTTAGAATCTGTGAAATTGCTGTTTTTCCAAGTGAAAACAAAGTCGGTCAAGCAGAAACTTTCCTAGAGGTATCACAAATGGTGGTTTTTTTCTTTTTTCTTTTTTTTAGATTGTTGATAGCCTTCAACAGGGGAAGTTAACATGGAATGAATAATTCACTAGATTATTTCTATTTGAAATAGAGATGAAATAAGCTAATACATAATTGAACAGGAATTATCTGCCCTCAGTGATCTGCCCTCAATGATCTCATTGAAAACATATTTGGTCCATAGATTATAAAATGTTTTATGGTATATACAGATGGAAAAATAAAGAGTTTTCTGTTACATCATCATGATGCCATCTTCAAGAAGACTGGCTGCATTTAATACAAATTACTAGGAAACATTTCAGCATCAAAATTTCTGTTTTTCTTCCCTACTTGAAATCGAATAAACCTGAATAATTTGGTTTCTCTTGTTTAATTAATTACATTAACAAAAATGGATATAATCACTTAGAATTTGTAAGAATCTCTGGAGTGGCACTGCTGCTATTAAATTTCTTTTCAGAGAATTTTGTTCCTAGCATATTTTGTTCTCTCACTGTTTCATGATAATAGGGTATTTGTAGCTATAGCTGAGGTTAACGAAATTGTATGTATACATACACACACACACACACACACACACACACACACCCATGGGGAAATGAAGAATAAAGGATTCTTCTTGTGCAGTCATTATGCAGGAATTATAAAAATCTAGAATGGTCCAATAAATAACTAAGCTCCAGGTAACCTTATTTATTAAAACTTTTATACTCTGCAGGTGATAATGAATTTAATCTAACATTTCTACCCAGATATGTGAAGAAGCAATAAAAATAAAATAAGAATAAATAAATTAATAGTTATATATGAGAGATAATTTGTTATTAAATGCATATTATTATAATTAAATCAATGATTATTTAATATTTATTATGATTTTAATAATTATATTCCACCTCTTTCTTCTAACCACCAAATAGGAGCTTAGTCAACTGAAATTGAAATACAGACAAAATTAAACTGTATGATTTAGGAGTTCATTGCATGATCATCTTTAGATCTTTTATGCTGAGTCATAGTTCTAGACTGAAAGGATTTTAAAAATCTATTTTGGGATCATTCTTGCTTATATATATAGAGAGAGAACAATTAAATAAGTGCCTTGCCATGGAATCTACATTTACTAGTAGAACGAGGACAAGAACCTGGTCACACACTTTTTTTTTTTAAGTAAGCTCCATGCCAGCCTGGGGCCTAACATTGGGCTTGAACTCAAGATCCTGAGATTAAGACCAGAGCCAAGATCAAGAGTCAGAGGCTTAACTGAGATACTCAGGTGCCCCTGAACTTCTAATTTATGGTGCTCTAATGTTTAATATTTACTTATACATCCAGTTTTATTTAAGGAATAAAAATTCATGTTAATCTATCTGATTTTTAAATTTTTTTAAAGATTTATTTATTTATTTGAGAGAGAGAGCACACACATGGGCAGGGAGAGAGGCAGAGGGAGGAGAGAAACAGACTCCCTGCTAAGTGTGGAGCCCCAGTTGGGGCTTGATCTCAGGACCCTGAGATCATGACCCAGGCAGAAATTGAGTCAGACCCTTAACCAACTGAGTCACCCAGGCACACCTCTCTGATTTTTTAAAATAAATTCTTCCAAATAATTCAACAGAAGGATTTCCCCACTTTTAGGCATCAATATTATCAAACAAACATCTTTATTCTTTCCATATTTAAAAAAATGAGCTTTACTCATGGAGTCTATTCTCTCTCTTTATATATCAACTGCTCAGAATGTTATCATAGGATCTAAAAGGCACAGTCTTGTATATCCATTTAAAAAGCAATGACTATCAATAAAATAAAATAAATAAATAATAAAGCACCGATATCGTTTCACAATTCAGAAGATTATAAATTAGAATTTTTATAACTACAAAAATAATATTTTTAAAGCCCTTCAACCTAAATAAATTATAAACAAAAGATGTCAATTAAGCATGAGGCTAAGCTGGAAATAATAAGTCAAGAACTTTAAAACTTCCTTGACTTCAAGGAATTCGCAATAAAATAGCGTAAATAAAAACATTTCTGAGGGTTTCTGGGTGGCTCAGTAGGTTAAGCGGCTGCCTTTGGCTCAGGTCAAGATCCTGAGGTCCTGGGATCAAGCCCTGAGTCTGGCTCCCTGCTTCTCTCTCTCTAGTTTTGCTGCCTGCTGCTCCCTCTGTTTGTGCTCTTTCTCTCAGAATGAATAAATAAAATCTTAAAAAAAAAAAAAAAAGATCTAGAGGGAGACAAACTATGAGAGACTCTCAACTATAGGAAACAAACTGAGGGTTACTGGAGGGGAGGTCAGTGGGAGGATGGAGTAACTGGGTGATGGCCGTTAAGGAAGGCATGTGATATGATGAGTACTGGGTGTTATATGCAACTGATGAATAACTGAACTCTACATCTGAAACTAATGATGCACTACATGTGAGCTAACTGAATTTAAATTTTAAAACAATCTAAATGTGAACAGTCAAATTAAATAAATTAACAACAAAATATGTCCTAAATAGGAATATAAAAGTCCTCACTTTACTAAATAGAAATTACTCTTTTATTTAAAAGATATATATTGGGTGCTTATATAATATTCATGTGTACCCAGAACTATAGCAGGCATTCAAGTTTGCAATAGTAAACAGGACATTTTTTTTTCCCCTAGTAAAGCTTACATTACGGCGAAGAAGACAGCCAGCTAAATGAACAAGTACGTTTGTAATGTGACAAATGCTCACATGCGGTTATTTGTGCTAACTAAGTAAAAGGAGCTGAGTGCACAGATAGGAAGGACATCTAATCCAGACTGAGTCATGCAAAGGACATTGAGGTTCCCAGGGAAAAGGATGTCTAAGGATGACTTAGAAATGGCAGATAAAAGCAATGAAAAATGTAGAGAGTCCCAGGCATAAAAAACAACACAACAAAAGCTTTAAATTAAGAAAGAACAGAAAAACAATTGGAGAAGAAAAAGCAGATGATGGGCTGTTAAGCAACACAAGGCCAACTACTACAGTGCTATCAAACATTTTAAGAGCTTCATTTTTTATACTCCAAATAGAATCAGTGTGTCTTGGATAAGGTCTGTGGACATTCACGAGAGAAACTAAGTGGAGATCCAGGAAGTTTCTATGTAGGAATTGAAATTCAAAATATCTTGAAATAATAACACTTTTAATGGACAGAAATGGGAGCAGAAAGAACTTAAGCTGCTTGAAACAAGACTGAATGGCATTTGCAAAAGGAGGTATATTAAAAGTGCAGACATTAGTCAGTTTCAACAGTCTTTTTCAAAGAAAAGACAGGAAAGAAAAAAATGAAAACCAATGCTGAAAACACACATGTGAGTATTTTTAAAGGGTCCTAGAGGCAGTTCGATGAATTGTATAAGAGCTTATAGTATTTCCTGATCAAAAAATATTTCACTGACACAGTGATTTAAATTCCATCATCAAAAATGTTTTTAACATTACACATACACACACACACACCCCAAAAGGGAAAAAGCCAGGATTCAAATCTGCCTTTGACTATCTCTGAAGGTCATGTTCTCTCCACTATATCAGGATTCTTTTCAGGTCGAATGAATATTGAAAGTGCACAGATACTAAAAGCATTCCTTATTTTCTTTGAAGCACAATTACAGTTGACTTTATAAGAGAAATCCAGGAAAAAAACATAAATATAAATAAGAGAAGCATATAAACACATACATCACTAATGGCTAATTACAAATAATAACAAATATAAAATATTTGTTATAAAAATATATAATATATTTTGGGGCGCCTGGGTGGCTCAGTGGGTTGAGCCTCTGCCTTCAGCTCAGGTCATGATCTCAAGGTCCTGGGATTGAGCCCCGTGTTGGGCTCTCTGCTCAGCGGGGAGCCTGCTTCCTCCTCTCTCTGCCTGCCTCTCTGCCTACTTGTGATCTCTCTCTCTGTCAAATAAATAAATAAAATCTTTAAAAATATATATATAATATATTTTTATATTATAACATATATAATATAAAAATATAAAAATTTTATTACAGGTTCCCTCTACAAGTCTGCAGTATCTGTCTCATATTTGGAAAATACTATTATGAGATATGAATTCTAAACACATGTTTTAGCATATTTAAAACATTCTTCTCCATTGAACAAAACTATTACTGTCAACAAGAAATACAAAAATACATGAATAACTCATTTTGTAAGAGTGTGGTCAAGGGTCTTTCAATATAATATTGTTCGCTAAAACAGGCTTCTGTTGAAAAATGGCTGGAAGAAATTATTGCTGTTTATGAACACTTGCCATTTTAGCAGAAGTATGTAACTAAAAGCGGAAGTATTGTGTCTGCATACAGGCAGAAAAAAGTTTAGGTTAACAAAACTATACCGAAGAATTTCCTATTGGATGTATACATATCTATGTTTCAGGTGAGCACTAACCATGTGCTCTTATATTTGGAATTCTTACAGTGCCCTGCTGGTCAAACAGATGCTTCGCTTTCTTCTTAAGACTGGTAAGAAGTAGTATCTGCACTTATGCATTATATGTAGTATATTTCCTATAATTACAAGGTTGTCTCCCTACTAGAAGTGGTGAAACAATTCAAGGAATACAGCTTTAGAATGTAGTGATCAATACAACTTTAGAATGTAGTGAACATTATCCAGAAATGAAGCAGAAAACTTGGCAAGAGAGGAATTATAGCCCAGATGAGGAAACAAACAAACAAAATCCTAAAACCCTAAAGTAGGACAATGGGTTTAATACTCAGTGCAATTAAGAATAAGCCATAAATAAGTTCAAGGAAGAGTTTATTGGAGATAATCATTAATCTCAAATGACAATGGTAGTCAGTGACTCTGTGGAGAAGTACAAAGCCAGCCATGTGTATAAAGCCAGTCCATCTTTTGCAAATACGGTTTTCCTGATGTATGTATCAAAGAAGTAATAGAAAGCCTACTGAGACATAACAACTGTGATACCAATGCTGTTGATTTACTTGGCAACAAATGACCAAAGACAGAATAACCTCAATATCCCCTTCAAGTGAATAGAATTTCATATATAATAAACTGAAATTTAGACTAGGAATTCATTTTTCCTTGCAGCCGAGTATCATGATAAGTGAGAAGTAAATAAAAATGTGGTGGTGTAAAATAATCAAATTTGATTTTCTAGACAAGGGATTATAGCAAAAATAAAAAAGTGCACATCAGAAAAACTAGGGGAAAAAAATTAAAATGTCCAGATAAAGATAAAACTGCATTCTTCATAAAAAAACAGACTCAACACAGAAAGAACAATCATAGAACATGTATTCAATGATTCACAGTATAATTTCTAAGAATGGAAGGGAGACCTGAGGCAAAAAATTAGAATCCCCTGCTGCAAAAGTATGAGCAGGAAGACATGATTAGAGAGATGGTTTCCTATTTTTTCCCTTTATCTATATTGCTGAAACACATTTGACAGATGAATTTCATACATAAAACAAATCTCCATAGGCATATCCCTATCAAAACTAATCCCAACATTCTACCATTTGTCTTACGCATATTAGTATCAAAACTGATGAAAAATGATATTATTATAAATATAATCTTGACTCTTCTCAAATTTATTAAAGAAGTAAATATGGCCATGTTGACTTTGGCATTTTCCAAACACTCCAAGTTTTTGCCCATCTCAGGGCATTTGAATATGCCGTTTCCTTCGCCTATGACCTGACTTCACGCCTTCATTGTTTAGGTATCAGCTTAGATGTCGCCACTTCAGAGAGACTGCATTTACAACCTATGTAAATCTGATACAGGCTATTAATTTTTTTTTAAATAGGCTCTATGCCTAGTCTGAAGCCCAATGTAGGGTTCAAACTCATAACCCTGAGATCAAGACCTGAGCTGAAATCAAGTGGCAGATGCTCAACTGACTGAGCCACCAAGGTGCCCCCCAGCCTCATTCTTGATATCAGGGTCCTTGTTTGATGATCATTTTATCTTTATTAAAACATATATTGTATCTGACATATAGTTTATTATTTTTAACTTCACGCATAATAATGCTATTATCTATGTCAGGACTTCTAAATGTTTTATTTCTTTATTCCTTAAATAAATGTTAATAGTAATTTGACTACTGAAAACTAATGTATTACTTTTCAAATTTAGTTAGCAAATTTATGATATAATCATCTTTTCGAATTCATTTATTTCTACTTTCATCAATGTTTCTCTCCTGTTTCTTTTTACATATTTAGTCTTTCTCTAACCTCTTTAGCTAAATGCTCAAATTTTTTTATATTTCTTCTCCTTGTTCTCACCTACTTGTACATTGTAATAAAAAGTATTACCTTTAAATAATAAACAGTTTGTCTTATTTCTGTCATCTTGCTTTAGCTATTTCATACTTCCTTACTGTTCACTTCAGTTTTTGTGTTTCAACTTAAGGCCGGATATACTAAGTGTTCATATTTACTCTTCCCAAAACATTCCTTCAAATACATTCTTATAAATACCATAATTCAGAATAAGATAATTCAATATCCTTTTACCACCATACTTTAGTCTCTAATGTAATATTTTCTGTATCATTTTTTTTCATTGAGCAGCTATCTCAAAAACAATTTTGGAATTTGCATAATGAAATATATAATTAATAAGCCTATTTACTAATGCAGAGTACAGATCTGATATGTATAGAGAGAGAGCATTGTTTGTGTCTATTGAGCCTACTGTCTAGAAGTCTTACATCTCCTCTTTGAAGTTGGGGCTTGCTATATGATATTAAAAGGCTTGCTAGAACCAATGGGATTTAAACCTGTCTGTAAATAGCAAACTAGAAGGGCAAACTGGAGCCCATAAATGTCATTAGTGCTGATGATCTTCCTTTCTGCTGACACAGAGTGCCATGTGGTCAAGCCCAGATTTACAGACATGTACATCTATGGCAGCTCCTCTACGTCCATCCTTACTTGGATTATAGAATAGCTCCCTATTGGTTGTCAAGTTTAAAACCTCTTTTTTTAGTTTACATCCTCATGTTCTTCCAGCGTCCTGCTGTAACAAGTTGGCTTGATATGCAGGAGCTTCAAGAATCAGCTATACTGTGCTAAAAAGCCAGTCTTCTGATATAAACTCTGAGGTCTTTATTTAAAAGATCATAAGCACAAGGCACCTGGGTGGCTCAGTTGGTAAAGCATCTAACTCTTGATTTTGGCTCAGGTCATGATCTAGGATCGTGAGACCAAGCCCCAAGTCAGGCTCCCTGCTCAGCATGGTTTCTGCTTGTTCCTCTCCCTCTGCTCTTCCCTCAATCGCATGCTCTCTCTCTCTCTCAAATAAATAAATAAAATTTTGAGAAAAGTTCATCAACCTTTTACAGTGAGTATAAAATATCAATCTTCAAATCTGAATAACTATTAGTTATTAATCAAATTGCAAGATTTTCAGTCATTTATCAAACAACAAATTGGAAAAATTGGCATACATCCACATAGAGAGAAAGTGAAGGGGAAACTAAGAGATGTCATATGTCAGTGACTTTTGAAGGTCATTCAGAGAAAATTAGATGACTCCTATTTGTTTTCATTTTATTACAGACATCCAAATGTAAAGAAAAATAAAGATATAGGATAGGAATACCTGTAGAATGGTGCTCATCTGGTATGACCATAGCTGAGCCCTTCACTGTCAAAGGCTTTCTTATTCCCTGTCACCAGTCTCCTGTAACCATACCAATTAGGAGATAAATATAAATGCTCATTTAATGAAACTTTATTTACCTCACAAATACTTGCTGAGTTTTCCCCACATTTCAGGCAAGTTCTAAGCATTGAAGATACAGTGGTAAACAAGAAAGACAATACTCTTGCTCTAATGAAGTTTACATTCAAGTGTCCACAAGCAGGGGATGAGCAAACAAACAAATATGTAAGCTATTAATGACTCATACTAAGTAGTAGAAAGAAAACAAATCAAAATCAAGTGATAGAGAAAACAAGGAGACAAGTTCACGTTTGGTACTCAAGAAATGCCTGTCCCTAGGACACCATGTTCAAAGAGTCACCTGAGTGCCTGGAAAGGTCTGGAAACTGGCAAAGGCTCCTGTGACTGAAGCATAAAGGACAACAGGGCATTCTCTATATAATTAAATGAAAGAAATAGGCAGAGATCACATATAGCTTTGCAAAACATACATAAAAATTCAGATTTTGTTCTAATTGGAACCGGAAGCAACTGGAGTGCTTTAAGTAAAGATTTTTACAAATCTCCTTTGACTGCTATGTGAAGAAAAGACAGGTGTGTTGTCAAAAGGGAATCAGAAAAAGCAAGATTTTTCAGTTCCCAGATCCTCTGATCAACTGAAATAACTCGTAGTAATGAAAATACAACATGCACTATTCGAAAATGCATATTATGTTTAGGCATGGAATTCATTGAGTTCGACAAGCTAAAATTTGATTCTTATTAAAAGATTCCACTTTTTTTAAACTTCAAAATATCTCTTACATGAAATCACTTAGCATAGCAAATAAAACTAAGGCTTCTCTGCCATCAGTCTAAATAGAATTCTTTTTGCATTATATCTGTGGTCACCTACTTTATTTTCTTTTAGACTGTAAAGATCACTAAGAGCACTGTTCTTAACATTTTGGGTGACTAGGGATTCTTTCTTCAGAAAAATGGACACATACATAGAAATTTGAAAAAAATTTCAAAGGCTTCACAAACTGCTTACATTACATTTGTGAAAAGTCAATCAACCCCCAAATAATAAGCCTTGCTATAAATATCCATCATAATCCTTTCTTAGATTTATCTGTCTTCCATTTGTCAGAAAACAAAATTTAAAGATCTTATTGGCTTTATTTAGCAATTCATGGAAGCATCCAATCTAGCAGGTAGAGAAAAGCCCTGAAGACCTATACAAAGCAAGAGATCTTATAAGTAGAAGAAAGCAGGAACAAAGATGTAGTAGACAGAACCGCAAATTGGTAATTGCAAATTTTCATTCCTTACAGGAGATAGCAGGGGTTGATCTGGCAGATGACTGAACTAATGCTGATAAGGTGATTCCTGATTAGTTTAACATTCCATTTCTGGGACAGCCAAAACTGTCATTTGGTTAAATCTCTGGTGATGTGGGGTTTAGGATAGGGTCTCCATTTTTGGCCTGTTGTCTTTAATACATTAAAGCAGTTAAAGTATTGTTTTATACTATGAGGAGATGGTAAAATTAAGAGAATTACCAATGTCTCCAAAAATAGCATGATATGAAATCCAATGACATCAAACAATATGGTATAATCACCTTAAAAATAAAACACTGGTACTAATGAGCAACTGTGGTGATCAGATCATTCTTGAGAGTATCAAATGTTAGTGTTTCCTCTAAATTTAATAAGGTCAACAATGTAACTATATTGTCAAGCTTCTGGTTAACAAATCATTAAGTTGAAATGCCTTGAAAGGTAAAACAGAAAAAGTAGAAAAACTCAGAAGAAAAATAAGACTCAATTTGCTTATATTATAAAGTGAGCCCTTATTTCTTTTATAAGTGTGATTTAACATAAGAACCCTCATTTTAAATCTTTGAATGAATCTCTTGGCATATACTTATGTTTAATAACCATCTAGAAAAGAAACATCTTTTAAAAGCAAAAATTAGATATACCTGATAGAGAAAAGATTCAATTCAATACACACCATTGAGCAGACCTCAATCTCTCAGAGAAAAATTGAAAATTGAAAGTTCATGAACCATACTTATCAGGCTTTCATGAACCCTGTAAGTGCTGTTATTGGGCTATTTTGGTGTTTCTGTAATATTTCAAATATTTTAATTCAAAAAATAGAAGACAGCCCTACCTATTCCCCCTTGTCATTATGTAAAATAACAATCTGAGGTTTTTCTTTACAATAATCATTTCATTAAAGGTTATGGCAAAATGAAAGGTCAATCAATTCTAAAACACATGGTCATATAAACAGATGGAAATATCTAAATTAAAATGTTGACAAATAATACTAAAATATTTAGTCTTTATACACAAAATATGCTTTTTATAAAATTGTATAAATTGTGTTTTCAATCAATTGCATAATTTTAAGTGTGTTAAAGGAGATGGCTTTGTACAATAATGCCCCTTTGAAAACTTACAGAAAATGAGCACATTTTCATAAGCAAATACTCTGAAACTTCCTACTTTCATCTGTAGATTATGTGCATTTTAAGCACAGTATATTTTTGAAAGGAAGTCACCAAGAATGATGATAGCATTTTTAAAACAGAAGAAAGATGGATATTCAGTTTTATAAAAGAACTCCATATCATTTCTTAAAGCAAGAATTATTTAACAAATATTTTTTTAAAGATTTTATTTATTTATTTATTTATTTATTAGGAAAGAGAGAGAGTTAGAGAGAGCATGAGAAGGGAGAAGGTCAGAGCGAGAAGTGAACTCCCCATGGAGCTGGGAGCCCGATGTGGGACTCGATCTCGGGACTCTGGGATCATGACCTGAGCCGAAAGCAGTTGCTTAACCAACTGAGCCATCCAGGCACCCTAACAAATATTTTATTTACTACATTTTAGGAGCATATATTTTGTGACAAACAGAACATATTTATATGTAGTTATCTGAAAGTAAAACTAATTTTTCATTTTGTAAAATTCAGGAAGTACCGACTTTGTGTGACCTATTAGTTTTGTCTGTAATATCCAGAAGGATAAGATGGAACACTCCATTACAATGTAGGGAAGGAAAAACTAACTTTCCTTTTATCCTTGTAGGTTCTTGGCTGAGATCCCCCATAATAAAAGATAGATAAGCAGGAGAAAAACACACAGAAGTTTAATAATGTATATCCCCCAGGAAAACTCACTAACTCCCTCAAATGACCCACTACTCATTTAATTTGTGCCTTCTCTATTGATAGAGTTTCAAGAGACTTGATTATCTTCCTCTTCCTGGTACAGAGAGGGAGACATTCTTACAAATGGAGATTTCCCTTACAAATGGAGGTATCTCTTACAAAAAGATAACTTTGACTTGATTTTCACAGTTTCTCCAGTGACTGCTGTTATTTAAAAATAATCAGATCAAAATAATATTTCTGCCTTATCCTTATTTGAGGATGATAACTTCCCTTCAGTTATATATTGAAGGCGAATGGAAGGAAGAGAATAGTTCTGATAACTGGAAATAGTTATACTTCCATATTGTCTTTAAAGAAACAACCATTGATTAAAAAGCAGAAAAAAAAAAGATGTATAATAATTGAAATGTTTAAAAAATAATTGAAATGTTTAATGTTATTATGAAATTCTTATTTGTCTAAGTAAAATTTATCAATGTATCTATTCATAACAAAAATATTTATTTATTTATTTAAGATTTTATTTATTTATTTGACAGAGAGAGATAGCGAGAGAGGGAACACAAGCAGGGGAAGTGGTAGGAGAAGCAGGCTTTCCGCTGAGCAGGGAGCCTGATGCAGGCTCAATCCCAGGAATCTGGGATCATGACCTAAGCTAAAGGCAGATGCTTAATGACTGAGCCACTCAGGCACCCCACAAAAATATTTATTGTATGTATGCTATATGCCAGGAATTCTACTAGACACAGAAGATATAAAAGCAAGTTTTTAAAAATTTTATCTTGCTGGAGTTTACAGTTTATACAGCCTATGATTTATGAAACAGAGAGCTAAAATTAAACACTTAATCAAATGTAAAAGTGCTGATTTTGTGAGTGTGACAAATGAAAATCAGTTGATACCATTAGTTAGAATCTAATGTACCAATCTAATGTATATTGCCACAAATTTAGTGATGTAAAACAACAACAAAAAGATTATTCTGTTTTGGTTCTAGATGTCAGAAGTCCAAAATAAGTTTCACTTGGGCTAAATTTGGTTTCAGCAGGTTGTTTCCTTCTAAGATCTCTAAGGGCAGAATTTGTTTCCTTGCCTTTTTTAGTTTCTTGTGGCCTCCTGTGTTCCTTGGATATGACCTCTTCCTCCATCTTCAAAGTCAGTCCCTCTAATCTCTGCTTCTATCATCACATCATCTTCCCTTGTGACTCTGATTCCTCCTTTGTTCCTCTGAGAACCATTGCTATTATACCAAACTCACATGAATAATCCAAGATAATCTCTCCATTTCATGATCTTCAATTTCTTCACATCTACAGTTTCTTTTGTCATATAAGGTAACATTCACAGGTTCCAGAGATTAGGATGTAGACATATTTGGAGGACTATTATTCAGCCTACCACAGGAAGTAATTGAAAATTTCCCTGTGAGAATGACCCTTGGGTTTAGATAGGATGTATAGATAATAATCAGAGCAAGGGGAGGAGGGATAGAATGTGAAATTCCCCTTTATTGAAAAGATTACTATGTATTGGTGAAAGAAAAGGAGTTTGGTCAGATAATGCTAGCATAGAGTACAGGGAGAAGTTTTTCAGATAAACCTATAGGTAGGTCCATAACCAGACTTGTAATCTGAAAAGATCACTCTGGATGCAGAATAGATAAGGTATCCCTTAGAGTGGAGTGGGATGGACCCTTTGTTGGGGGCAATGGAGGAGGAGGTGGGAACAGTAAAGAAAACAAATACTTTCTTTCGGTGATCTGAGCAAAAAATGGTGGATTTGATTTGAGCTGGGCTAATAAAAATAAAAAGAACCAGATAGAAGACTGAGAGCTATTTAAATGAGAGGTAGAGAAGATGAACATATATTTTATTATTCAAACTAGAAAACCTTTCAGAATGGAAGGGAGAAGTAAACATAACTCAGATTTTATATGGCAAGGCAGATTAGGAATGATGTAGGAAAGAACATTAGGGTTCAAAGTCAATAGCCAACATAGAATTCTTGAGACATCTCTGATGCACAAAGGTGGTTTTATTAGAGCACAGGGACAGGACCCATGGGCAGAAAGAGCTGCACTGGGGTCATAAGAGGTGGCCCATTACATATTTTCAAGTTGGGAGTGGTTTGGGATAGCGTAAGTCTGTAAGGAATTTTGGAAGCAAGGTTTCCAGGACCTTGAAGGGGCTAGCTATTATTGGGAAAAGGTCATTTATTACCTTCCAATAAAACCTTAGTTATGAGACCTTTCAGATGTATATTGGTGGACCATATGCTTGGGGGATGATTACCAACAAGTATCTTGGGGTGTTTAGAGATAAAGAAAGTTTCCATAGGAATTTTTGTATGTTGAAGTAGACTCACAGCATCCTGGGGCTTGGTTTAAGATTTCCTTTTGCCCTTAACAAAGTATCAACATCGAGGCAGTTGAGTCCCTAGAGGAATGTCACTCTGCTTATTTCAAGGATGTGGCAATGGGCTGTAGGTAGAAAGGAAATTTAATAATTTTTTTCTGCCTTTGTTTCCCACATCAGGAAAACCATGATCATGATCTAAAAGACATCAAGTAGTAAAGGAAACCAGAGGGGTTTGGAAGAGTTATAGATATAAACAAAATAAGTCAGTCAGAGAAAAACAAATATCATATGATTTCACTCATATGTGAAATTTAAGAAACAAAACAGATGAATATAGGGAAAAATAAGGACAAATAAAATAAAATAAAGATAGAGAGAGAGGCAAATCATAAGAGACTCTTAAATATAGGGAACAAACTGAGGGTTGCTGGGGGGGTGGGGAGGGGAACTGAGGGATGGGCATTAAGGAGGGCACTTGATGTAATGAGCACTAGGTGTTATATGCAATTGATTAATCACTAAATTCTAGCCCTGAAACTAATACCCTACTGTATGTGAACTAATTTGAATTTAAATAAAATCTTGAGAGGAAAAGAAAGAAAGAGGAAGGACAGAAGGAAAGAAAGAAAGAAAGAAAGAGTTATAGATGTCAGGCGAGAACTTTTGGAGGTTAATCCCAAAGATACTCCTATGATTACATTACATTTCAATCTAGTTGTACAAGGAAAAAAAAGATATATCCATTGGAAAAATAAAGTATAAATTATTGAACACATTTAAACATAATTCAAGCATACATTCTGAAGCAAATGTGATTTTGGTTCTTTCCTCATTTTCTGTGAAATATGATTTTTGGGTGAAAATATCACAATAGGCCAGACATCCAAAATTCTAAAATTTCGTATCAGGCCACACTTGAAAAGAGAGGGTGATGTCTCCAACCAAAATTATACTTGGGCACCTACTAGACTTTGCAGACTTTATAACTGACTTGCATGGAAATTGAGATTAGAAAGTCTCCTTAGGAAAACGGTATATATGTGGAAGCTGTCTCACTTATAGACTTTACAAGGAAGTCTCATAACTTAAGATATATCTCATGTTCTACTTTGACCTACCTGATAATCTCTGAACTATACATCTCACCACCTATGTGCCAGTATACTCTTCAGTGGTACTCTATTCATATAATATGATTCAGCAATCCCATAAAGGTATTTTGGTTGAAATCAGATAATTTGATGCTCCCACCCCATTAAGTGCTATTTTATTTGTTCCATAAAACTCTATAAGCCAAACTCTACAAATAGGACTATTATTTGTTTTCTCAGCAAATTGGTATGTGAATTCAGTTCAGTCTGGTTTTACCTAGAGTCCACTTTGGCCCAACGACTTTCCCTCTTGGCAAAAAAAAAAAAAAAAATTAAAATAAAATAAAATCTTAAGACAACTGAAAAAGGATAATATTTTGGTCTTAATTTAAGACTCCAAATCAAAATTTGGTGTCAATTTCTTCTGTTTTCTGTCTTCCAGACTCTTAAATGCTTATAAGAGGTCTCAAAATTGGGGGTGGGGAATCCCATGTGAGGATTTCATAGACTACAATGTTATTAATATCGCATATTTTCTTGCCCTTGGGACTCATGAGATTGTAGGGTCACATTTCAAAACAGAAGAGTCCTGTACTTTCAAGGTAAAATATGTGTGATTTTGGTCAAAGAATGTTGTATTTAATCCCTAGAGTCGTTCTAACATCTTTAACATTACTACAAAGATCTAGAAAATAAAGAAATCAGGAAATAGGTAATTTGGCTAATATCTCCAAACTCTTTTCTTCTGTGCTATTCAAGGTTGAAATTGGATCCTTTGTCTTAGATTAATTTGGGCATTTTAGTCTGCTAATTGAAAGTACACAACAAACTGTACTCATAATCCTTTTCTTAGAATTTGTAGATATTACTGTTTTAGCTCATGCTGCTGTAACACAGTACTGGATGGTTTAAATGACATTTATTTTTCACAGTTCTGGAAATCTAGGTAATCCAAAATTAAGGTACTGGCAGATTCTCTAATCCTATCATGAAATTTCCCTGGCATAACTTAACTTAAATCTGATAATCACCCAAAGGTCATACCTCCTAATACTATCACATTAGGGATTAAGGAGAACCATATATTAACTGGGCAGAGGGTGGGACACAAATATTCAGTCCATAATAGTTACAGTGATCAAAATATTGCAAAAAATTTTTTCCATCAAATGATCATTGAGAGAGAGGACAGTAATAGTTGATAAGAGAGGCTAAAACAGACACTCTCCAAAACATGATGCATGATGATGATGCCTCAAACAGCAGTACAGATCTGAAATAATCATGCTTCACATGTTAATTATCTATCCTCCAGTTTAGGCTAAAGAAGGATTAAAATAAGGGTCTGAAAATTGAGACGATTTGCATCAGCATAACTATAGTGGTAAGAATGAAAACTGAGACCACCTATACCAATATAATTTAAAAATTTGCACCAGGAAATTCTTCACCAGGAAAATGAAACATCAAACCTATATATAACTCTACTGCTTATGTTAAGAAATTATTGAAAATCAAGATACCTGGGCAAACCGTTTGCTCATTTCAGGAAGCAGTTCTCTTTTTCTTTTTTTTTTTTTTAAAGATTTTATTTATTTATTTGAGAGAATGAGAGAGAGGGAGAGGTCAGATGGAGAAGCAGACTCCCCACTGAGGAGGGAGCCCGATGCGGGACTCGATCCCAGGACTCCAGGATCATGACCTGAGCCAAAGGCAGTTGCTTAACAACTGAGCCACCCAGGCGCCCCAGCAGTTCTCTTTTTAATAAAACAATTTACTCATCAAGACTCACCTTAACACTTTTTGTGTCCTCCAATCCTGAACCACTTTATGTGAACTTTACCCAGTCCTAATCAATTCCCTACTTTAACTTTAGGCTTATCATAACTTCTTGAGCCTAACCAAGAAAACTCTGAAAATAAATTTACCTAATTTCTATCTGTTGAGATACTACTATTAAAGTGACATTCTCCCATGCTTCAGTAAATTTAATGAAAGTAAATTTTTCTTGACCAACAGATTTTTCTAGAGGCAAACTACGGTAGCATCTATTTCAATGGTTCCTGACTGGCACACTTAGTAATGCCTAGAGACATTTTTTTGTTTGTTTGTTTACCTGCATCTATGGCACCTAGATGGGTAGAGATCATGAATATTGTTAAATATCTTAATGCACCAGATAACCTCCACCTTCCCCACCTAACAAAGAATTATCTAGTCCAAAATATTAGTGATGGTGAGGTTGAAAAACCCTGATCTACTTCATTTGATTGCTGTGAAAATTCAATGAGACAATGATGAGGGTAGTTGGAAGGCAGGCAGGCAGGGACAAAAGCCCACACCCTAAGAGGAAATCACCCTAAGGAGGATTTTACACCACCCTGGAAGGAGTCCCCCACCTTTTCCCACATGATAGAGAGGTGGAAAAAATCTGATTGAATGACATGTGAAGGGAGGGTTAATCAAATTAAAACAACCCACCGACAAGCCCATAAAAACCCCTAGACTTGAAACTCTGGTGGCAACCTTCTTGGGTCCCCTCTCTCCTTGGGAGCTTTGTACTATCACTTGGCTATGCTCAATAAACCTTTCTTCAGGGCCCATCACTCTATCTGGTCTACCTCTTCATTCTTTGAAACAGTGTGACCAAGAACCTTGGGCACCAACAGAGAAAAAATCCTGCAACAACAATACTTTTGTTGGCATACAACCAACATTACATACATACATTATTCATTACCTTTATTATTTTTATTAGTATTATTAGTATTTTATTAGTATTTGTTCTATCAGATTCTTTTTTTATTAGTATTAGTATTCTATCAGATTCTTATTTTATTGGTATTATTAGTATTTTATTGGTATTTATTCTATCAGATTCTTTATGGACATTTGGTAGCTATAAAATAAAGAAAAAATCTTTTTAATTTAGCATCCTAACACTACATACATTCTCATCACAGAAAAACACAATGAGTCACAGTGGAAAGATATGCTAGTTCCATGACTGCAATGGCACAAATACCCATTGTGTAGCACTGTCCTACTTTATTTATATATTTATGTATGTATGAATTTCTTTATTTTAAGATTTTGTTTATTAGAGAGAGAGAGAGAGAGGGTGCAAAGGGCACACAGACAGGGGGAGCAGCAGGCAGAGGGAAAGGGAGAAGCAAGCTTCCAGCTGAGCAAGGAGCATGGATGTGGGACTTCATCTCAAGACCCTGGGATCATGACCTGGGCCAAAGGCAGACACTCAACTGACTGAGCCACCCTGGCACCCAATACTATCCAATGTTAAATGGGAAATGTCAAAATGCAAACAGCATTGTTTTAAACATTTTAGGAGTCAAATAGTTTCTTTTCCCACAAGTGTTTAGGCATTTTCAATATGATATGCATTAAGTATCACAATATTTGAGAATATTATTTAAAATATAAGTCCTCCAAACCCCTTTCAGTATTCTTATATCATAATGTTATCTCACATTGGAAAAAGTCAGTTTAGATTTCAATGATTGTTCATTGCATTCTCTCTCTTTTTTTAAATTTTTTTTTTTTTTTTTGATGAGAGAGAGAGATCACAAGTAGGCAGAGAGGCAGGCAGAGAGGGGGAAGCAGGCTCCCTGCTGAGCAGAGAGCCCAATGCGTGTCTTCATCCCAGGACCCTGAGATCATGACCTGAGCCAAAGGCAGAGGCTTTAACCCACTGAGCCACCCAGGTGCCCCTTGTTCATTGTATTATTTCTTAAGTGCATTTTACTCCTTTACCCATGTAAGAATGTGTTCTTTTCCAGATTTGGTAGTATTTTTGGTTGGAAAGGGTCCAATGTTTGATATGTTTTGGAGAGTTCTTGGAAACTAGAATCCAAAAGCACATCTTAAACAATTGACTATATTATTCAAAGACCAGTAGCAGCAATGTAATAAGACCAATAGCCCAAGGATCATACCTTTTATTTTCTTTTGGTATCACTTAAACCTGAGTTAACACCCTTCGCAATTCCAACATGTTCTGGTAGAGCTGTTCCTCCAAGAAGGTCAATCAAATTCTCTCCCTTCCTAGAATTTGAGTCTCAAGCATCATAGCAAAAAAACAAGAGGCCGTTGGACATCTCTCTTTACAACATCGATGTGAAAGAGATTCGTCATCAGTTCCTGACTTTCAATCTAGGTTATCCTCATCACTATATAGATGATCAGAATTTTAAAAAAAAAAATCTTTGTGATTTCTAATGTCCTGATAATAAATTTATTTTAATGTATCCTGAGTCATATTCTGTTACTTATAACCAGAGGCTTCTCACTGATACATTATTAGCATGTACTCACCCACATAGGCTCATTCCAAAAGCCTACCATGCTCTGAATTAATTTCTGAAAAAGAAAGAGGCAACAGTTCCAAGCTGCATCAGGCTTAGCGAAATATATCAGCAGCTGCAGACCAAAGGGCTCTCTTTAACATTCTAACAGGGTAGGAAAAGCTGCTACAAAGGCTCCTGGTTTTCAGCCACACCCCAAACCCTGGAATGGTAATACCAGTCACAGTATCATCGTCAAATATGAAAGAAACAATGCATTTTATTATTAATGTCCTTCTCATATCCAATTTTTAGAGAAAGTCTATGAATAGCAATTCCTGGCAGAGGCAACCCTAACCTGACACTCTCCACACCCTCTAACGCTGCACCCTGCAATAAAATGAAGATTGAAAATTGAATGTCATCAGAAGACTCATGCCATGAGGGCTATAAATATTAATTCCAGAAGGGACTACAAGGAAACTTAGAGGAAGAGAAAAAGCCAGTGTCTAGCAGAGGAGAGAAAAGACCAAGTCTGAGGAACTGGAAAAAGACTGGAAAAAGACATTAACTACTTAAATTATCTTCTTACACAGAAAGCTGTGACAATAAAGATTAAGAAGGCTTTAGGCTAGTTATTCAGATAAGATTATTATTTTGTTCTTTTCTCAGTCTACAACCTTCTCTACATATCTCTATGCATAATCATGACCATTTATGAGCCAGTACAGTTCATGCCAGCTGAAGGCATAAGTATAGATTAATGCTTTGGCTTTACTTTATGGTTCTTATCTCTCCACAGCCTGGTGCTTTTTAAGTCTGACCTAACTTTTTTCAAACTTTGGGCCTCAGGGCCCATGCTAATTTACATAAGAGTTTGAAGAAGAAACACATCATAAAATTTCCATGTATAAATTAAAAGACTTTGATGAAATGCACTAGTTAAACTTGGTGATAAATTCCTTTTACCACCCATCTGGTTTAATTCTATGAAATGCAATGTAGTCTCCATGAAGAAAAGAAATGGAAAGTACCAGAGGGGATTTTTTTTTTTTTTTAACTGGGCAAATATAAAAAGCTGACAGATTCTGCAGGGTTTCCTGTAAAATATCCCTTAATATTTTTCACTGACTGTTTTGCTTACACTGAAGTATATAAATGATTGAATATATGACAAGACAGCAAAATACTTACAGATGTCAAAGCTAATGTGACTTTAATGAATAGTTGTTTCCTTAATCAGAGTTGGAAAGATTAATTAAGTTCCTATTATCTTCCTATTTAAGACCAGTTAGTGGATATCATATGGAAAAAAAAATTTTAGAGCAATGATGTCTACCTTACAATGCTTTAAAACAAACAAACACCTGATAACTTATTTCTGTGCTTTTAGCATTTATCTAGCAAATAAATACATTATAAAATGTGTAGTAACTCTGGGACGCTTGGGTGGCTCAGTTGGTTGAGCAGCTGCCTTCGGCTCAGGTCATAATCCCAGTGTCCTGGGATCGAGTTCCGCATCAGGCTCCTTGCTCGGCAGGGAGCCTGCTCCTCTCTCTCTGCCTCTGCCTGCCTCTTTGCCTGCTTGTGTTCTCTCTCTGTTAAATGAATAAATAAAATCTTTAAAAAAAAAAAAAAGAAAAAAAATGTGTAGTAACTCTAACAGAACTAGAAAAATAGAAAAAACTATTAAGCACTGTTGTTACTCTGTTTTTGAGGTCTTCTTTCTCATTGATTTTAAACAGTAGGATATGTATATCAAAATGAAATTATTTAAAGAGCTTATTTGCATATTCCACACCACCGAACAATATATTTGAAAGAATAACATCCTAAGAGAATAAGAAAAGTTCATATTAGTTGACTGGAGTTTTTATTTTTTTCTTTTATGACTTACTTTCTTAGTTTATTTCTGTTTTATTTTTTGTAATAATAAACAGTAGGCAAGCAAGAAAGTTTTAGTTATAGCTTTGACTAAATATTTCCCTGAACAAGTTCATGTACAAATAACTTATTTAAGTAACTAGTATGACGGGAAATTTCTTACCGGAAATAATGTATTTCTTTCTTTTTTTTTTTTTGAGATAATGTATTTCTTAATAATTTTTCACATAGCTTTGCTTAAGCCTAGTAACTAATAGAAGGCAATTGAATTAGATGTTACAGTAATTTGTTTTATTTTCTTGTTTTTTTGGTAAGATAAACTCCCTCCAGCATAGTACTTGACTTCTCAATACATAAAATAATTTTTTACATTGTTCAATCATAAAAAAAATAGACAAAAGATAATGCCTGGCTTCCATTAGCAAATATGTTTTATCAGATTCAAGTCAACCCAACAAGTTCATCCTAAATATTTTATTTATTTATTTATTTGTTTGTTTGTTTGTTTGTTTTAGAGAGAGGGAGAATGTATTTGTGCACACAGGCAAGAATGGGTAGGAGCAGAGGGAGAGGGAGAGCATCTCTGCAGAAAATCTCAAGCAGAGTCTGTACTGAGCATGGAGCCTCACATGGGGCTCAATCTCATGACCCTGAGATCATGACCCAGGTCAAAACCAAGAGTCACACTTAACCAACTGGGTCACCCAGGTGCCCCAACCCAACCCGTTTATCTTACATAATCAATCATTGGCAAAACTTCCTCCTGACCAAACTTTAGTTAGGCTCCTTTGAAGCCCTTTTCTCATCTAGGCTTCAACTTCAGCCTGTCTTCAGCAAAGGATACTTAGTTTAGCAAGAATCCCTCCACGCTTGATATCTGATTTCCCTTGATGTCTGCTTAAGTTCCTTATCCTCTACCCTTGATATTTGATCACCCTCTAGTTAACAACTTTCAATAAAAGATAGAAGCCCAACCTCCATGTACATAGCTCTGTATCTCCCTTGAGCTCCCCCACTCTCAAGAGTTTGCTTTTCACTTCAATAAACTTTCCCACTTGTGTTACTCATCCACTGTGCTGCATGTCTGTCCTTGAATTTATTCTCATTACAAGAATAAGAACCTTCAGCAACTCCTTTGGGTCTGGTTGGGTCAAAGCCATGGGGCCCAGGATTCCCTGGCTCACATGGTAATACTCTGGCTCCCCTAACTCATT
This sequence comes from Nasua narica, assembly GCA_028533885.1. Lineage (NCBI taxonomy): Eukaryota > Metazoa > Chordata > Mammalia > Carnivora > Procyonidae > Nasua > Nasua narica. The sequence goes on from CM052797.1 coordinate 76,677,775, forward strand.
GAAATTGTTCTTTTTTTTTTTTTTCCAAATTTATTTACTTGGCAGAGAGATAGTGAGAGCACAAGCAGGCAGAGCAGCAGGCAGAGGGAGAGGGAGAAGCAGGCACTCCGCCGAGCAGGAAGCCCAATGCAGGGCTCAATCCCAGGACCCCGGGACTATGACCTGAGCCAGAGACAGATGCTTAACTGACTGAGCCACCCAGGTGCCCTTCATTGAAATTGTTCTTACCAAGGTCACTAGTCTTTCCTTACTTTTAAATTTATTGAATATCTTTGAGTTCCTATCTTTCTTGATCTGATATCATTTTATAATACATATAACCCTCTTAGTTTAGAAATATTCTTTGGCATCCATTGGCACTGCTTTTCTTCTTCTACTGTGTCCATGCTTTTTCAGTCTCCCTTGCAACATTGTGCCTTCTGAGACTATCATTTAAACATCCCATGAGTTTTTCCCCCAAGGAAACTCATTAGCCTTCTTCACTTCTTGTTGCATATACTCTCTATGATAGTCCTCCACACCTCACTGACTTTAGCTAACATCATTAAACTGATGATGCTCATGTTTTCTATACTTCTTATGTCGTACCTGAGATTCAAAGCCATATATCTAATTTCTTGCTTGATACAGTCACATTTCAAATTCAACATATCTCAATGGAAATAACTGTCCAAAGAAAATAATTAGCATAGTTATTCAGGGAGACAGATGTCACTATAATAGCCAAGGTCTTCAATAGAGAAAAGCAGCCACTGCCTCTCTGAAAAGAGAAGGAGACGGAGAAATACACATAGATTTGGGAGAATAAATACTTAAACTCCAATCTCTTCCCACCTTCTGATTTTCTACTGGTGTTTACCTTTGGTTAACCTAATTGGGATGCATAGGACAGGGTAACTTATTGATGCAGTCTCAAAAGTTGGGCCTTCACAGGCACAAAGCAGGGTGAAAAAGGGTAAAGTGTGAATTTCACTTATGACATCCAAAGAGCTGGATAGTATCTAACAGTAGAAGAACACATATTTCTGCTTTAGCCATCCTAACTGAGCAAACCACTACATTTAGCATGAGTGCATCTAATTATTGAGGGTGAACTCACTTACTAATTCTAACATTATATCTGAATATTGTTTTGATCTTCTATGTACATAAACATAAAATAATGATAGTTTTATTTCTTCTTTCCAATGCTTATTACTTGTAGTTTCTTTTTATTGCTTTAATTAATTGCCAAGAGTCTCCAGTATAATGGTGAATGCAAAGGGTGATAGCAGGTACACTTGTTTTGATTCTGACCTCTAAAAGAACACTTTAAAATTTTCATCAAGTATGATGTGTACTCTATGATTTTTGTAGATACCTTTCATAAGATTTATAAAGGACCCATTTATTCTTAATTTGCAGAGTTTTTATCATAAATGAATGTTAAATTGGACTACATTTTCTGGATCTATTGATATAAACATTTAATTTTTCTTCTTTATTCTGTTAATGTAGTAAAGTACATTGATTATTTAATTTATTCTATTTTTTTCTCCTTTTAAATATATTACTAGAATAAACACATTATTCATATAATCTATTTTTACTTACTTACTTAACTACTTATCTCAGTTACTCAGAGAGCTCTATTAAAAATCTCCCTTGGCAATTGTGGATTTTTCCATTTCTCTTTGTAGTTTTGTTCATTTTCACCTTATAAATTTTGATCCTATGTTATTAACTAAACACAGTTTTTAGAATTTTTATATTTCTTGAGGTGCCTGGGTGGCTCAGTCAGTTACATGTCCGATTCCTAATTTTGGCTCAGGTCATGATCTCGAGGTCACGAGATTAAGCCCTGCATTGGGCTCCATGCGCAGTTTAAGATTTTTCTCTCTCTGGGGGGAGGAGCAAGATGGCGGAGAAGCAGAAGACTTAAATTTCGTCTGTCCCAGGAATTCAACTAGATAGTTATCAAACCATTGTGAACACCTACAAACTCAACAGGAGACTAAACAAAAGAATAGCAGCAATTCTATGAACACAAAAGCGACCACTTTCGGAAAGGTAGGACATGCGGAGAAGTGAATCCAAGGTGATATACGGGAAGACAGACCGCGTGGGAGGGAGCCTCTGTCAGCCGGCATTGACAGAGCAGTGGAGCACAAAATCAGAACTTTTAGAAGTCTGCTCCTTGGAGGGATGTCACTCCGGTGGCTGGGCAAGGGGTGGAGCCCTCACTGGGATAGTGTGGTCTCAGGTCCCTCAGGGCCACAGAGAACCTGGGTGTGTCTGAGTGTGGCGGAGCTCCTGGGTATCGGAGTGGGGAAGCGGCTACAAAGACAGAGCCAAGGAGGGGTCTCTCCACTCAGGGTTGCCATAAACTGTGATCTGTGTAAAGTTGGGCCACTGCTCTATGAGCAGAGACCTCACAAGTAGCAGACCCAGGAGACTTACCTTCCTCTGCCGGGAAGAGTGGCACTGAAGCACAACACAGGAATCTGCTGGGTTTGGAGACTTCTAATGGAGCCGTGCGCCAGAGATAGAAATGCTTGGTCATGGGCTGGGTGAGCTCAGACTGTGGCTGGAGACCAGGGAGACAAGAATGACTGACTGGTTTTCTCTGAGGGCTTACTGAACAGGGGGGACCTGAGCTCTCGGCTCCTCTGAGGCCAGAGATTGGGACACCGCCATTTTCATTCTCCTCCTCCAAAGCTGTACGGAAAGCGTTCAGGGAACAAAAGCTACCGAAAGCAAACCTGAGCAGATTATTAGCCTGGCCCCTGGCAAGGGCGGTGCAATTCTGCCTTGGGCAAAGACATTTGAGGGGAAGCTGAGTAGCTCAGTGGGTTAAAGCCCCTGCCTTTGGCTCCGGTCATGGTTCCAGGGTCCTGGGATCGAGCCCTGCATCGGCCTTTTGCTTGGCAGGGAGCCTGCTTCCCCCCCCCCCCCAACCTGCCTCTCTGCCTACTTGTGATCTCTCTCCTCTCTGTCAAATAAATAAATAATAATTAAATAAATAAATTCTTTAAAAATTTTTTTTTCTGAGATACAGTTTGTTCTAACAGACTGATATATACCCTAAATTTAGTGTATGGCTTTGTTCTCTCTCTGTCTGCCTCTTTGCCTACTTGTGATCTCTCTGTCAAATACATACATACATACATACATACATACATACATACGTAGGGGCGCCTGGGTGGCTCAGTGGGTTAAAGCCTCTATCTTCGGCTCAGGTTGTGATCTCAGAGTCCTGGGATTGAGCCCTGCATCTGGCTCTCTGCTCAGCAGGGAGCCTGCTTCCCCTCTCTCTCTGCCGGCCTCTCTGCCTACTTGTGATCTCTCTCTCTCTCTGTGTCAAATAAATAAATAAAATCTTTTTAAAAATTAAATAAATAAATACATAAATAAATAATCAAAGACATTTGAGAATGTCTGCAACAGGGACCTGCAGCGGGTCCCTACCCCAGAAGATCAGCAAGAACATCCAGCCAAGACCAAGTTTACCAATCAATGAGAACTGCAAAATTCCAGTACTAGGGGAATACAGAATATAGAATTCATGGGCTTTTCCTCCATGATTCTTTAATCTTTCAAAGTTAAATTTTATCTTTATTTTTTCTTTTTCTATCTTTTTTGAATTTTTCCTCTTTACTATTTTAACCAACATCTTATCTTAGCAATACCTTTTATTAATCTTTTTAAATTTTCATTTTTATACTCATATTCTATCCCTTCATTGTATTTAACCTTATTTTTGTTATATATTTAAAATATTCTTTCTTTAAAATTTCAGGATACTGGGGCACCTGGTGGCTCAGCAGGTTAAAACCTTTGCCTTCAGCTAAGATCATGATCTCAGGGTCCTGGGATGAAGCCCCACATTGGGCTCTCAGCTCAGCAGGGAGCCTGCTTCCCCCCTCTCTTTGGCTGCCTCTCTGCCTACTTGTGATCTCTCTCCTCTTGGTCAATAAATAAATAAATAAAATTCTTTAAAAAATTTTTTTTTCTGGAATATAGTTTCTTCTAACAGACCAAAATATACCCTAAATCTAGTGTATGGCTTTTTTCTAGTCTCCTGCCTGATCACATTCTTGACTTTTTTTTTTTTTTTTAATTTTTTCTTTCTTTTTGCAACCAACTTCTTATCTTATCAATTCCCTCCTTAAAATTTTTTTAAGTTGTATTCCATCCCTTCATCATATTTACCCTTATTTTTGTACATATATAAGTTTTTCTTTATTTAAAATTTTGGGAGGCAGTTTCTTCTAACAGACCAAATTCAACCAAAATCAAGTTTGTGGCTCTGTTCTATGCACCAGCCTGATTTTATATATTTCTTTCTTTCTTTCTTTCTTTCTTTCTTTCTTTCTTTCTTTCTTTCTTTCTTTCTTTCTTTTCCTCCTGGTTTTGGGCCTTTTTTGATTTGCTTAGTGTATATTCTTCTGGGGTTGTTACCCTTTAAATATTTTGTTCTCTCATTCATCTATTCTTCTCTGGACAAAATGACAAGGTGGAAAAACTCACCTCAAAAAAAAAAAGAAAAAACAAAACAAAAACCAAGAGGCAGTACCAACTGCTAGGGACCTAATCAATACAGACATTAGTAATATATCAGACCTAGAGTTCAGAATGATGATTATAAAGATACTAGCTGGGCTTGAAAAAAGCATAGGAGATACATAGGAGAATCCCTCTCTGGAGAAATAAAAAAACTAAATCTAACCAAGTTGAACTGAAAAAAGCTATTAATGAGGTACAATCAAAAATAGAGGCTCTTACTGCTAAAATAAATGAGGCAGAAGAGAGAATTAGTGATATAGAAGATCAAATGATGAAGAATAAAGAGGCTGAGAAAAAGAGAGATAAACAACTACTGGATCATAAGAGGAGATTTTGAGAGATAAGTGATACCATAAAATGGAACAATATTAAAATAATTGGGATCCCAGAAGAAGAAACAGAGAAGGGGCAGAAGGTATGTTGGAGCATATTATAGTGGAGAACTTCCTTAATTTGGGGAAGGAAACAAACATCAAAATCCAGGAGGCATAGAAAACCCCCCTCAAAATTAATAAAAATAGGTCCACACCCCATCATCTAATAGTAAAATTTACAAGTCTCGGAGACAAAGGGAAAGTCCTGAAAGCAGCTCAGGAAAAGAGATCTGTAAACTACAATGGCAGAAATATTAGATTGGAAACAGACTGATTCACCGGACCCAGCTGGCCAGAAAGGACAGGCATGATGTATTTAGAGCACGAAACAAGAAAAATATGCAGCCAAGAATACTATATCCAGCTAGGTTGTCACTGAAAATAGGAGAAATAAAAAGCTTCCAAGACAAACAAAAACTGAAAGAATTTGCAAACACCAAACCAGCTCTACAGGAAATATTGAAAGGGGTCCTCTAAGCAAAGAGAGAGCCTAAAAGTAACATAGACCAGACAAGAACAGAGAAAATATACAGTAACAGTCACCTTACCGGCAATGGCACTAAGTTCATATCTTTCAGTAGTTACCCTGAATATAAATGGGCTAACTTCCCCCAATCAAAAGACACAGGATTTCAAAATTGTTAAAAAAAACAAGACCCATCGATATGCAGTCTGCAAGAGACTCATTTTAGACCCAATGTCACCTCCATATTTAAAGCGAGCGAGTGGAAAACAATTTACCATTCTAATGGACACCAAAAGAAAGCTGGGGTGGCATTCCTTATATCAAACAAATTAGATTTTAAGGCAAAGATTATAATAAGAGATGAGGAAGGACACTATATCATACTTAAAGGGTCTATATAACAAGATCTAACAATTTTAAATATCAATGCCCCTAACATGGCAGCAGCCAATTATATAACCCAATTAATAACAAAATCAAATAAACACACCAACAATAATACAATAATACTAGGGGACTTTAACAAAAACCCCCCTCACTGAAATGGACAGATTATCTAAACAAAAGATCAATGAGGAAATAAAGGCTTTAAATGATGCTCTGGCCCAGATAGACATCACAGATATATTCAGAACATTCCATCTCAAAGCAATAGAATTCACATTCTTTAGTGCACATAGAACATTCTCCAGGATAGGTCACATCCTGGGTCACAAATCAAGTCTCAGCCAGTACTAAAAGATTGGGATCATTCCCTGCATATTTTCAGAGCACAATACCTTGTAACTAGAACCCAACACAAGAGGAAAGTTGGAGAGAACTCAAATACATGGAGGCTAAAAAGCATCCTACTAAAGAATGCATAGATCAACCAGGAAATTAAAGAAGAATTTTAAAAATTCATGGAAACAAATGAAAATGAAAATACAACTGTGCAAAATATTTGGAATGCAGCAAAGGCTATCCTAAGAGAAAAGTATATAGCAATACAAACCTTTCTCAAGAAACAAGAAAGATCTCAAGTACACAACCTAACCCTACACCTAAAAAGCCTCAGCCCAACAGGCGAAGAGAAATAGTAAAGATTAGAGCAGAAATCGATGAAATAGAAACCAAAAGAACAATAGAACAAATTAACTAAACTAGGAGCTGGTTCTTAGAAGGAATTAATAAGACTGATAAACCCCTGTCCAGACTTACCAGGAAGAAAAGTTAAGGACCTAAATAAATAAAATCATGAATGAAAGAGGAGAGATCACAACCAACACCAAAGAAATACAAACAATTATAAGAACATATTATGAGCAATTATACACCAGCAAATTAGACAGTCTGGAAGAAATGGATGCATTCCTAGAGACATATAAACTACAAAAACTGAGCTAGGAAGAAATAGAAAACCTGAACAGACTGATAACCAGCAAGGAGATTGAAGCAGTGATCAAAAATCTCCCAAGAAACAAAACCCAGTGCCAGATGACTTCCCAGGGGAATTCTACCAAACATTTAAATAAGAATTAATATGTATTCTCCTGAAGATGTTCCAAAAAATAGAAATGGGAGGAAAAGTTCCAAATTCATTTTATGGGGCCAGCATTACCTTGATCCCAAAACCAGACTAAAACCCCATCAAAAAAGAGACTTACAGACCAATATTCCTAAAGAACATGGATCCCAAAATTCTTACTCAAATGCTAGTCAATAGGATATAACAGTACATTAAGAGGATTATTCACCATGACCAAGTTAGATTTATTCCTGAGCTGCAAGGTTGGTTCAACATCTACAACTCAATCAATGTGATATAATACATTAATAAAAGAAAGAACAAGAACCATATGATACTCTCAGTAGATGCAGAAAAAGCATTTGACAAAGTACAGCATCCTTTCTTGTTCAAAACTCTTCACAGTGAAGGGATAATGGGTACATACCTCAATATCATAAAAGCCATTGATGAAACACCCACAGCAAATATCATTCTCTGAAAACCTGAGAGGTTTTCCCCTAACGTCAGGAACACGACAGGGCTGCTCATTATCACTGCTGCTATTCAACATAGTATTAGAAGTCCTAACTTCAGCAATCGACAACAAAAAGAAATAAAAGACATCTGAATTGGCAAAGAAGAAGTCAAACTCTCACTCTTTGTAGATGATATGATACTTTATGTGGAAAACCCAAAAGACTCCATTCCAAAACTGCTAAAACTCATACAGGAATTCAGTAAAGTGTCAGGATATAAAATCAATGCACAGAAATCAGTTGCATTTCTATACACCAAGACAGAAGAAAGAGAAATTAAGGAGTCAATCCCATTTATAATTATACCCCAAACCATAAGATACCTAGGAATAAACCTAACCGAAGAGGCAAAGAATTTGTACTCAGAAAACTATACTCGTGTAAGAAATTGAGGAATACACAAAGAAATGGGAAAACGTTCCATGCTCATGAATTGGAAGAACAAATACTGTGAAAATGTCTATGTCACCTAAAGCAATCTACACATTTAACGCAATTCCTTTTAAAATATCATCAATGTTTTTCAAAGAAATAGAGCAAATAATCCTAAAATTTATATGGAACCAGAAAAGACCCTGAATAGCCAGAGGAATGTTGAAAAAGAAAATCACAGTGGGTGGTATCACAATTTCAGACTTCAAGCTCTATTACAAAGCTGTAATCATCAAGACAGTATGGTATTGGCACAAAAACAGACACATAGATCAATGGAACAGAATAGAAAGCCCAGAAATGGACCCCCAACTTTATGGTCAACTAATCTTTGACAAAGCAAGAAAGAATGTCCAATGGAACAAAGACAGTCTCTTCAACAAATGGTGTTGGGAAAATTGGACAGCCACATGCAGAAAAATGACACTGGACCATTTCCTTACATTGCCACATACAAAAATAGACTCCAAATGAATGAAAGACCTCAATGTGAGACAGGAATCCATCAAAATCCTTGAGGGGAACACAGGCAGCAACTTCTTTGACCTCAGCCATAGCAACTTCTTTCTAGAAACATCATCAAAGGCAAGGGAAGAAAGGGCAAAAATGAACTATTGGGACTTCATTAAGATCAAAAGCTTTTGCACAGCAAAGGAAACAGTCCACAAAACCAAAACACAACTGACAGAATGGGAGAAGACATATGCAAATGACATATCAGATAACGGGCTAGTATCCAAAATCTATAAAGAACTTCTCAAACTTAACACCCAAAGAACAAAGAATCCAATCAAGAAATAGGCAGAAGACATGAACAGATATTTCTGCAAAGAAGACATCCAAATGGCCAACAGACTCATGAAAAAGTGCTCAACATCACTCGGCATCAGGGAATACAAATCAAAACCACAGTAAGATACCACCTCACACCAGTCAGAATGGCTAAAATTAACAAGTCAAGAAAAGACAGATGTTGGTGAGGATGCAGAGAAGGGGGAACCCTCCTATGCTGTTGGTGGGAATGCAAGCTAGTTCAACCACTCTGGAAAAGAGTATGGAGGTTTCTCAAAAAGTTAAAAATAGAGCTACCCTATGAGGGACGTCTGGGTGGCTCAGTTGGTTAAGCAGCTGCCTTCAGCTCAGGTCATGATCTCAGCGTCCTGGGATTGAGTCCCACATTGGGCTCCTTGCTCGGCAGGGAGCCTGCTCCTCTCTCTACCTCTGCCTGCCTCTCTGCCTACTTGTGTTCTCTCTCTGTTAAAATAAATAAATAAAATCTTCAAAAAAAAAAAAAAAATAGAGCTACCCTATGACCCAGCAATCACACTACTGGGTATTTACCCTAAAGATACAAATGTAGTGATTCAAAGGGGCATGTGCACCCCAATGTTTATAGTAGCAATGTCCACAATATCCAAATTATGGAAAGTGGCTAGATGTCCATCAGCAGATGAATAGATAAAAAAGATATGGTATATATATTCAATAGAATACTGTGCAGCCATCAAAAAACCTGAAAGCTTGTCATTTGCAATGACATGGATGGAACTAGAGGGTATTATGTGAAGAGAAATAAGTCAATCAAAAGAAGACAATTTTATCTCTCTGATATGAGGAATTTGAGAGGCAGGGCAAGGGGTCGTGGGGGTTAGGGAGGGAAAAAATGAAACAAGATGGGATCGAGAGGGAGACAAACCACAAGAGAGACTCTTAATTTCAGAAAACAAACAGGGTTGCTGGAGGTGGGGAGGATAGGGATGGGGTGGGGGAGTGGTGGACATTAGGAGGATATGTGCTATGGTAAGTGCTGTGAATTGTGTAAGACTGATGAATCGCAGACCTGTACCCCTGAGACAAATAATACATTATATGTTAAAAAAAATTTTCTCTCCTTCTCTCTCTCTTCCTCCCAACCTGCTCTCACTCTCTCTAATAATAATAATAATAATAATAATAAATTTTTATATTTCTTGGTAATTTTACTATTATTACTGTGAAGTGTCCTCTTTTTTTTTAAGATTTTATTTATTTACTTGATAGAGAAAACATGAGTGAGGGAAGAGTGGCAGAGGGAGAAGGAAAAGCAGACTCCCTGCTGAACAAGGAACCCAACATGGGGCTTAAACCCAAAACCCTAGGACAATGACTGGAGCCAGAGGCAGAAGTTTAACCAGCTGAGCCACCCAGGTGCCCCTGTTTCATAAATTCTACTTCGTTGACATAGATACTCCAGTTCTCTTATGTTAGTTGTTCATACATGGTACATTTTTTTTCTTATTTTTTATTCTTAAATTTTCTGTAAATTTATATGTTAGATGTGTCTCATGTAAGTAGCACATATTGGGGATTTTAAAAATTGAGTCTGACAAAGTTTGTCTTTTAAGTGTCCTTTAACCAATTTCTATACATTATGGTCACAGATATATTTGAGTTTAAATATAATATTTTTGTGTGTGCTTTCTTTTTGTCCCTCCTTTCTTAAATTTCTCTTTTTTCTCGCCATTTTCTGTAGTATCTTTTCTTATTCCATTTTTTCCAGTTAGCTTGGTGTACTTTTTTAAATTTCTATAATTATTACCTTTATAATTATAACCTACATCCTTGATTTATTAAAATCTAATATTAATTAGTAATTTACTCTCTTTCCAGATGATACAAGGAACATTAAAAGAGTATAACTTGATTTATCTCCATTTTAATTATTTGGTAGTATTTCCATGTATTCCAGTTCTGTGAATGTTTAAAATGAATGTTTAAAAATCAAGATATTTCATTATTACTCATTCAGTAGTTATTCATATTTGTTTTATTTCACTACTTTCTGAATTTCTGAACTTTCATCTTTACCTGAAGAACATCATTATTTTTGGTATTGTGTATCTAATGGTAATAATTTTCTCAGTTTTTACTTGTCTGAAATTATCTTTATTTCAATGAATTCCCAAAGGTTATTTTCACATAGTAGAAAACTCTAGGTTGAGCTGTTCTTTGAACATGCTTTTTTTTCCCCCCTTTTTAACTGCTTTTAATAGTTTTACTTTTTCTTTTGTCTTTTCCTCTCAATTACCTCTTGTAGCAATATCAAATAACCCCAAATCTGGGTTAAACTTTCTGGTCCTCCCTATTTTGTCCAATTCTGATCTAATAATTCCTCACAACTTATTAGTTCTCCAATAGCATGAAACAGATAACTTTAATAACTGTATTAGTCAGGGTTGTCCAGAAAAACAAACCAGAGAGAGAGAGAGAAAGAGAAAGAAAGGAATTGGTTTATGTGATTATGGAGGCTGACAAGTTAAGTCTCATGATCCTCAGAGTGAATTAGAAAGTTGGAGATCCAGAGGGGTGGATGATATTGTTCCAGGCTAAAGGATGGCAGACTTGAAGCACAAGATAATCCATTTGCCAATTCACGTCTGAAGGCTGGAAAAGCCAATGTCTTAGTTTGAAGGTAGTCAGGCAGGAGAAATTCTTTAAGTTCTTGTCAATGAGATTTTACTCACACCCTTTGGTTTTTAGTATTAAAAGTATGGAAATTCTTATGCCTGTCTCTCGGTACAGGATATTCTGTAGGCAGAATATTCTCATTTGCAGAATTTTCTCTAGTTTACAGCAAGAAGTAAATTTGTTGAATCTTAGTGTAAGTCCATGTTGAGGTAATGAGTAATTGTCTTAAAATATTACTGACCTAATTCAACTCACTTATATACCAAATGAGTTCCTATTATTTTACATCATTATCAACACTTGGTATTTTCACTCTTTAAAATATTTGTCAATCTGGGCCATGAGAATAGGAATCTGTTATATTAATTTACACTGATCTACTAATATGATTAAAAATATTTAAGGAGCACCTGGGTGGCTCAGTTGGTTAAGTATCTGACTCCTGATTTCAGTCCAGGTCATGATCCCAGGGTCATGAGATGGAGCCCCACATTGGGCTCCCCACTGAGCATGGAGCCTGTTTAAGATTCTCTTTCTCCTTTTGTCCCTCCCTACTCTTCTGCTTTCTTTCTATCTAAAAAATATATGTATTTTTTTTCATATACTCACTAAGCAGTTATTTCCTCTTCTGTAAAATGCCTCTTCATATGTTTTTCAGGTTTTTCTAAAGGTTTGTTTAAATTTTTTTCTGTTGATTTATGAGTTATTTATATATGCTGATACCAACCATTTATCAATTTTATGCATTGTACATATTTTCTCCTGTTTTGTGGCTTATGTTTTCAGTGTCTTTGTGGTGCCCTGTGGAGAAGAACATTTTTAATTTTTAATGTGAATGTGTTCTAATTTAGCCATCTTTTCTTCTATAGTTAGCACCTTCTGGAATTAATAAATTCCTACCCACCCTGAGGTCATGAAATTATTCTTCATTATTTTCTTCTGTTTCAATTTCCCTTTATATTTAAGAATGTAATAAATCTAAAAAAACTAAAAAAGTATGCTTTTTTCATTTTTAATTAAGAAACAAACTTAATTTTTTCTATAGAACTTGATTATAGTATCAGCGCTATTTAATGATCAGACCTTCTCTTCCCACAGTCATCTGTCATATATCAAGTTTCTAATATGCATGAGTATTTCTGGAGTCTCTATTTTACCTTATTTGTGCTAATAGTTAATGGCTGTTATTTTAGGCTTTAATAGGTACTAAAATCTGATAATATGCGATAAAATATCTCCCACCTTCTTATTCTTTCGGAGAATTTTGTTTTCATTAGGCCTTTGCTTTTCCACATTAAATTCTAAAATTAGCTTTCAGCTAATTAATGGGTTGTTTAAAAATTTTGTGTAATATTGACTTGAAATTACAGCAGACACAGTATATTCATCAAATAGTCCATATATTTCTATTTTGGGGGGGTTGGGGTACACAATGGGCTATGAGGGAAAGTATTGCTTGATACTTGTGGGATGAAGCATTTGTACATGGGTGTGATTTCTCCATATTGTCTCTTCCTCTGACTTGGTAATGAGGTGGTGCGTGGGAAATGGAAGAGAGTATGAATCCTTAAGAATGAGATGAGAAGAATGGTTTCACGGTGTTGGGAGATAATTATCAATTGGTTTCTCATGTTTCTGTCCATTTTATAAAGAGAGGCACTTGCTGCCTTTGGACTATCTTTTCAAAGGGGTTTAAATAGCAAACAATACTGGAGAATAGAGATAGTCTGACTCTGTTGCACAAGGCAGACATACTTACTCTCTGATATAAAATATTTAGGTTATTTAAGCACTGGGTTCCTCTCCTGTAATGCAGACCACTGAGTGTGAGATATAACCTGGACCTCTAAGTCATCCTGTGGGAACTGGGCAACAGGAACAAAGCAAACATGAGATACAGGCTACTCGCTGCCTTGAGTAATAAAGTCCATTATCTCTGATGCATATCTCTAATATATAGCTTGCAAGTAGGGTAAAATATCAGATCCTTCACAGCTCTTGACTTGCTGAATTCCATATTATATTGTCGAGAAGTAAACATTTTTTTGTGTTAAGCCTATGAGACTTTGGTGTTTTTATGTCAAGTCTCAAAGCTTAACCCAACCTGATACACAATAACATTGGATCCTGTTTTGTTTTGATTTTTTCTATTTCTTATTCTTATGAAATTTAGTTTTTTCTTACACTCCTGTACTGCATAGGGTGTCCAGTGTCATGCTAAAAAAAAGTAAGACTAGGAGCATCTTTTTCTTTTTCCTAAACCTAAGAGAATGCTTCTAAAATTCCTGTATTAAAAATTGTATATGTTGTAGGTTTTTGTGGATGTTCTTAGTAGGCAAAAGAAATTTTCTTCTCTTTTTATTGAATAAGAGAGTTTTAATCATGAAAGAGCATTGAATTTTATCACAATCTTTTTTAAACTCTCATTGAGATGATTATACATGTTTTCTCCTTTAATACATTACATATTTTCTAATGTTAACTGACCTTTGAATTCCTAGGACAAAACCAACTAGGTCATGATGTGCTATCATTTTTGTACATCAATGAATTTGTTTTGCTAATAATTTGTTTGGATTGTCTCATAAATATTCATGAGCAGAATTTGCTTGCACATAATTGTTTATTTGTCAATCTCTTGCAGAATAATTATGGCTTCTGAAGCAAGAACCATATCTTACTCATTTTTATATCTTCAATACTTAATAAAATGCCTGGCACACATGTTATGCAAATAAGTGTTTTTGAATAAATGCACAATTGATTAATCATATTCCAAGAAAAAAATAAACTTATAGGTAAGTTCTAATTCTCAACTTAAAATGAGATAATCCATATTCATGAAATTTGCAATTGACTTTTCCTATTCTCTATTTGCTCAAGCCATAGATTTGAAAGAGAGCTTTGATGCCTTGTCATCATCAGACCCTATCAATTCTATTCCAAAATGTCATTCTAATATCTGCATTTTGTCAATTTCCATTTCCACTAACATAGAAACACTCACTTTCACCACCTGCCTAGGCTATTATAAATGTCTAATTGGTTTCTCTACTTTCAGTCTCCCCTCCCTCTATTTATCATTCACAAGTCAAAGTGATCTTTAAAAAAAAGATAAATAAAATTGTTACCTGCCCCATGCTTAAAACCAGCCAACACTTTCCTAAGTATAGTAGGAAACCAATTGTTTCCTACTATACTTAGGATAACGGGTTGATAAGCACAATAGCTCATAAGCCACATACCATATAACATTTTGCCCAGCTCTTTTTGTGCCTCTATTGCCTCATTCACTACCTTAGAGCCACAGTGACCCACAATCTGTTAAAATGCATCCCACACATTTACTGCAGTAGGTCTCTCTTGTCTCTATGCTTGACAGACAGACAAATGCTCTAAATCTCATTTTAGGGACCTCCTGGATTGCAAAGTCTAAATTAGTTCTCTCCCTGATTTTCCCTTTGTAACTCTATTACAATGTATAATTGTTTGTATTTGTATAACTAACTGTTCAGTGATTTTCTGTATTTGCATATTTGACACCATAAATATATGGAACATGTCTAGTTTGCCTACCACTATATATCCAGTTCATAATTCAATTCCTTGAATTTAGGTATTGCTTAATAATTTTTTTCAATGAACAAAAGAAGGAAAATATATAACAAGCTATAAAACTATTTGTAAGTCTGGCTCTAGTCTCTTTGGAAATAGTACACCATGTAGGCAAGTAAAGAAAAAAGGTGTTAGCTACTTATAAAGATGAAATTTGTAAATAACTCTCAAAAACTAAAGAGGAATGTGTTGATAATCAATGATATCTGAAATAATTACTAAATATTGTGGTCATGTGAAACATGTCAGGAAATGCAATGTACTCCTACAACTACATAAATGTAGCAGGTGTCTCTCATACTTCTAAGCTTTATTTGCAGTTTGTCCAGAAATATTTGGGAATAAATGGTGCAGACCCAAAGAAAGCCTTTTTGCATAAATTACTTAAGATTCCTGAAAAGAGAACTCAATCTAAAAAGTGGAAAAAAAAATTCCAATGAACTTGACCTAATATGAAATCTTGTTTTCAGGAGGACCAGGTGATTTTGAAGAAAACATGCTGCTTGTTATCTGGATTTGTCTCCTGGTCCCAGGTATTTAACCTGATACATGAGCCTTGCATTACTGTATTTGAAAATTAAAGAGCGTTTTTATCAGAAACCCAGTATTACCATAACATTACTGAAAATAATCTGTAAGCATATGTGAAACAGCCTTCAGAGAGTCCTAAATATTTTAAAGGCTGAATAAGGGAGAAAAGCAAAATGTAAGTTTTATATAATATATATGATATATATATCAACAGAATTATAAGATAACTGAATAATATAATTAACTATTTTATAATTTATCAAGTTACATATATTTGTTTTCAAGTTTAATCTACTTAAACTTATGTTTTAATTTTATGTGGTAAGATTTGCTGCATCATTAAAAAGAATATACACATGCTAATGTAAAACTATTGTAAATCTCCTGTTACAGAACTTTGAATGAATATTTCTCCATTTTGAGATAAAAGGAAAATCTTGTTACTACTGTTGGAAAAATGAGTTAATCAGATAGAAAACATTTGTTAACTTTAAAAATAAAATAGCCAGTTAGTTTACCAGCAGAATGAGTTTATTTGGGAATAGCAGAGGAATTGCAATTCAGAATGTGCAAACTATCGTGAATCATAGGCAAGTCTGGACAATAAGAGAGGATTATTCTTTTATAGAGAAAAGAAGGAAGTTACAGGGACCGTTTGTAATCAAAGTCCGTTGGAAGAGAGTGAGAGTTCAGGGCTGTGGCAGTTCTCATTGGCTGGGTTGTTGTTGGGCAAGGAGAAAATCTTCCTTCATTTGCTAGGGTAGGAAAGTAAGCTTTTTCCTGTTGGAAAATGCAAAGTATGCTTTCTTCTGCTAGGGTCTGTCTACAAACGGTAGCAAGGTGTAATGTGTAAGGGCTCTCCATTCAGGGTGTCTGGACTCCATTTTAAATGAGGCTTCTTTTATTCATTTTCACACATCCAAGCACCTGAGGCCATGAAAGGTGTTTTTGTAGATGAAAGCAATGTAATCAAGAATGAGTAACACTCTGGTAACAGGCAATCCAAAGGAATATTAAGAGATTGACAAGTGGTATTAGAGATGAAATATCTATAAGATAGCTTGGCTAGATTCAATCAGAGAACATATATCTCTAAACTGGTCATTTTAAATTAAGATTTTATTTATTTATTTATTTGTTTATTTATTTATTTTTAAAGATTTTATTTATTCATTTGACAGAGAGAGATCACAAGAAGGCAGAGAGGCAGGCAGAGGTGGGGGGGGGAAAGCAGGCTCCCCGCTGAGCAGAGAGCCTGATGCAAGGCTAGATCCCAGGACCCTGAGATCACCGCCTGAGCCAAAGGCAGAGGCTTTAACCTACTGAGCCACGCAGGCGCCCCAAGATTTTATTTAAAGTAAGGAGTTTCAAGTTTTGTATGAGAGAAGGAACAACAGCACTCTCTGTGCTGTGGACAGAGTGAGCAAATAAAGTTCTATAAAAACATTGTGATACACTGTCAATACCTTTATCAAACAGACCAGATTTTTGTGGACAAATATTTAATAAGAGATTATTTGTTAACATTTAGTAATGTTCTTCCTACAAACTTATAAAATAGGTAATAGTTTAAGATTATTGTTAAAAATAAATGAACTATGATTCTATCCCTTCATATTGTTATGCATAATCACTTAACCAGACAACTTAATTCATCTGGCTTATACTCTTTCCTAATCAATATCATGTTAGTGAGCTATTGAGAAATAGCCTCAAAAAATGTTGAAGACACCCATAAGTGTTCGGAACCATATAACCAATTCCCAAGAGATTTTCGTTACAGAATTAATGTATCTTAATGGTGTTCCATTAGTAATTAAGAGAACTGAGCATTTAACTCAGAGTTTTCCTCTGTAAATTAATAGTTGATTAAAAGACAAGTTATAGTATCTCCCTTTTACCTCTTCCCTATAAGTAAAACCTATGTGCATATCATGTCAAGACTGTCTTTTTCTCAAAGTATAAATAGAGGTGTGTTCAATTGTTCCATTTTTGAGAGAAGCAACATGCTTCCTTAAGATCTTATGGTAATAAAATAGTGAGCTGAAGCAGAAGATAGAGATCAGATAAAGAATGAAGTTTTGATAAGACTATAAAGAAATTTCAGATAGAAATAGAATATAGGTCTAAAGTGTAAGGCGGAATGCGTTTCTACAGATGTGTGAAATACATGAAAGAGTATTATGTATCCTCAACTAAAATTTAGGAATCCCAAATCAAATCCTAGTTAATTAAAAAATAAGCAGATCTCTATATTTTAACAAAACTCAGACAGAAACAAGGATCCGAGGTTGCAGTGCATATGTTAGGAGGCTTCTCATTTGTGCACACCAGGAGTACTGATATTCCCTGAAGATAACAAGGCAGCTTCTTCCCAGATGCTGAAGCAGTGTTCCTTATTCTACAGGAATGAGATTCCTCGAAGTTCATTCCAAAAACATCCCAAATGGGAGAGGTGTCACCGGGACACTCACCTTATGCCTAATTAAGGTACAGGCTCTATCCATCCCAAAAACCTCAACAAGGTTTAGGTTTATTCATCGGGACATCACTTAAGCCCAAATCACTCCTAGGATGTTTCACAGCCTGTTTTTTGAACAAACAGATGTGTGGATTCAACAAAGAAGTTGTAACAGCAGGAATATTCCAGTAACTCTAAGGAAGCCACCTAAAAAACTATTCTGTAAAACAAGAATACTTTGAGCACAACTTGCTAAATTTCCTCCCATAATTTAAAAATCATTTGCCTGAAAAATGTCCAGATACTATCCACTGAATTCATTTCAAGAATGAAATTTTGTCTTTTTTTTTTTAATACCAGCCACTTCATAAGATAGCTTTGGTAAGAAGACAGAATAGCCACATTGAAAAGGGTAAGCACAAGATAAGCAAATTTGTAATTATCTGACATGATAGTAAACTCTCCATGCTCATGATCTCAATTTGGTTTTCTCAAAAACACCTCTGCCCTTCCAATTTCTCAGTGTATAAGTTCCTCCTATCAAGCTGGGCAGATCTGATGGATTTTTTCTCACTGTGTGTGTCCTTCATACAAAGAACCCACAAAATAACAATAATAAGAATTCTAAATTTTAAGAATAAACATAGTCATGTTAAAGTTTCATCAATCAAGATTTAAATAAGAAGGACCACTTCCAAATAATTATTTCAAGGATCATAAACAAAGGTCAAAGAGAAAAATACTTAAAAGACAGATCAAGGAGACTACAAATAAACAAAAACTCTATCAGGTCCAAAGTGCGAATGCTTCAGGAATCAGGCAGGTAATACACAGCTGAAGCCAAAAACGAGGAGATGATAGAAAGTATGGGAAGGGCTGGCTCTGGTGAATGAGAGAGATCATATCTTATCCAAAGGAGGAGAGTTAGCTCCAGTGTGTTTCAGCCATGCAGAAATGAGAGCTCAATGTTATAATACTTCTCATTTTTATTTTTTCAACAGAATCTAGTAATATGGATTATTATATAAAATGTTCAGATTTTACATATTGGCTTTTTTAAGAAGTGAGTACTCCGTAGCCCAGATCAAACATCACTCTGGGCCAGATTCTGTGTCCTTGGGCCACAAGTTTGTTACCTCTCAATGAAGATGGAGACAGGCAAAAACATTTAGAGAAAGAATTGCAGTGAGAAGATGGGTAAAACACTGTAAGACCAATCAAACAGTAATAGTGAATGTACATAATCAAGAATCTTCTGGAGCGCTGGGGTGGTTCAGTGGGTTAAAGCCTCTGCCTTCAGCTCAGGTCATGATCTCAGGGTCCTGGGATCGAGCCCCGCATCGGGCTCTCTGCTCAGCAGAGAGCCTACTTCCCCCTCTCTCTCTTCCTGCCTTTCTGCCTACCTGTGATCTCTCTCTGTCAAATAAATAAAATCTTAAAAAAAAAAAAAAAAGAATCTTCTGGGCAGCTGGGTGGTTCAGTTGGTTAAGCGTCATGATCTTTGGGTCCTGGGATGGAGCCCTGCTTCAGGCTTCCTGCTCAGCAGGGAGTCTGCTTCTCTCTCTCCCCCCCTCTGCTCCTCCCCATTGCTCGTTCTCTTGCTCTGTTTCTCTCAAATAAGTAAACAAAATCTTAAAAAAAAAAAGAATCTGCAATTAACTTGGAATTAAATAACACAAAATATGAACTATAACTATCAGCAGTGACTATGCTTAGTATTCTCATTCTTCTAGTTCTATGTAGTATAAATGTTTCTTTGATATTAAAAATAAGTTTCTTACATGTGTAACCATTTTATGCACAAGTCACAAGGCTAGATCATAGAAGCTCTTTATACCTTCTAAAACCTTAGTAGTCAGGGACAACTATATGCTATTCTCTCAAGAGTCTGAGCATCCTATTTGAAAAGAAGATTTAAA
>CM052797.1:76698089-76715417 GCA_028533885.1 Nasua narica
TGACAGCATATGGCTTCTAATACTACATCATAAAAGACATTGCAGCTTCCACCTTAGTCTTTTAAATCCCTCCCTCTTGGGAAAGTCAGCCATGATGCTGTGAGGATACTCAAGAGAAACTGAGGGTCCTCGTCTTATGTATAGTCTACATTAGAAGTGGATCCTCCAGCTCCATTCCAGCCTTGAGATGACCGTAGCATCAGTTGACATTCGACTAAATTCAACTCACGAGAGATTCCCCAAGCCAGAATCTCTCTGCTGAGTCATTATTAAGTTCCACATGAACCATGAGAAATAATAAATTATTATTCTATTGTCGTTAAATTATAGAATGACTTTAAATGCAGCATTAGGTGAATAATATGGTTAGTATACTGTCTTCTGATACAAATCTCTTCCAGTTATAGTTATTATAGCTATTATTTAAAGACTATTAACTCTGTATAGAAAACATTCTAAACTATTACAGATAGATATATAAATTCATTTAAGCCTCAAACCAATCCTATTATCTCTATTTTATAAATATAGAATCTGGGACACAGAGAGTAGTTTGGACAACGTCACACAGCTAGAAAATCTCATAACTGGAATTCAAACACAGAGAAGTCTGGCTTGAGAGGACATGCTCTTAACCAGCAACCTGTAGTACCTCTCTGTGCACAAAAAGGAAGAGATAAGTCAGTTTCTGAGTCACCCAGTTAATAGAGAATTCACTAAGCTGAATACTGTCTTTTTCCTATCTTTGCATCTAGCTAACTGATCTTGCCTAGCAACATCCAGATATCTTCAAAATGCACATAAATTGTGGTATACCAAGACTGACAGAAGAGGTACACAGTGGAGAAGAGTACTAATTAGTCCTAATTATACCAGATGGCTGCAGGGAGATACACTAGAAAGGCAGGAAATTCGGAAACAAACTTTTCCTTCACAATGTTGTGATGTGTTCTTGACACACGAAAGAGGTTATTGTATCGACTTTTATTATATCCAATTTCTAACCCATGATTCATGTATGGTCACTCAGTGCTTCTGCAAGAGATTGGCTTTTAAAATGGATGGCTAATCTTTTCAAGCTTTATGTTTTCCCATCCCATATAGACCTGGCATACAGATTTTTGACAGTCACAATCCAGGAAAAAAAAAAAAAGAGAACCATTAATTATTGGTGATGTTCTAAGACATAATTGGCTATTTTGACAAAAATAGAACCTTTGTTAAATTAGCAAACTGTGAAAAGAACTGTCATATTAACCACTTACTGTTTTCTAAACATCTTCATTTATGTCACGTGAAATATGCAAATACAATTTCCGCCAAAATAGAAAAAGGAAATGATTCATTAAAGAAAATCAACAGTGGAATTTATAATTAAATACAGGTATGACCCTTGTGATAACTGAAATTCCAACTCTGTCCATTTCATTGTAAAACGTATGAATCAAGAACAAATATAAAACACATATTTTAGGGGCACCTGGGTGGCTCAGGGGGTTAAAGCCTCTGCCTTCGGCTCAGGTCATGATCTCAGGGTCCTGAGATTGAGCCCCGCATAGGGCTCTCTGCTCAGTGAGAAGCCTGCTGTTCCCCTCTCTCTCTGCCTGCCTCTCTGCCTGCTTGTGGTTTCTCTCCTCTCTGTCAAATAAATAAATAAAATCTTTAAAATAAAAAAAAACAATATAAATAAAAAATTAAAAAAACACATTTTATAATCTTATTTCGTTCTATAAAATAAGCTATCTTTGAGAGGCAATATGGTTGTGAAGTTTGTAGACCTTGAGCAATAGTCCACTTCTCTCAGTTATTAAGCTGAGTGAAACACTGTGTACAGGTTTGCTCACCACTTGTTTCCCTACTGTAAGAGGATTGCATTTGGAGCACTTGGAGTGGCAGCTCTGAGAGCAGAAGCCTCACCCATTTGAAGCTGGGCTTGACCATGTGACTTTCTTTGGCCAATGGAATATGAGCAGATATTACATGGGTCAATTCTGAGCAGAAGTTTTAAAGATTTTTTTTTATTTATTTATTAGAGAGAGAGTGAGAATGAGAGGGGAGAAGGTCAGAGGGAGAAGCAGACTTCCCGCAGAGCCGGGAGTCCGATATGGGACTCGATCCCGGGACTCCGGGATCATGACCTGAGCTGAAGGCAGTCGCTCAACCAACTGAGCCACCCAGGCGCCCTGAGCAGAAGTTTTAAAAGTCATTATGTTGGGGCACCTGGGTGGCTCAGTGGATTAAGTCTGACTTGGTTTCAGCTCAGGTCATGATCTCGGGGTTCTCAGATGGAGCCCCACATCAGGTTCTGTGCTCAGCTGGGAGTCTGCTTGAGATTCTCCTTTCTTCCTCTCGCTCTGCTCCTTTTCCATTCATGATCTCTATCTTTTTAAAATAAAGGGCGCCTGGGTGGCTCAGTTGGTTAAGCGACTGCCTGCGGCTCAGGTCATGATCCTGGAGTCCCGGGATTGAGTCCCACATCCGGCTCCCAGCTCCACGGGGAGTCTGCTTCTCCTCTGACCTTCTCCCCTCTGATGCTCTTTCTTGCTCTCTCTCTCAAATAAATAAATAACGGTGCCTGGGTGGCTCAGTTGATTGAGCGACTGCCTTCGGCTCAGGTCATGATTCCGGAGTCCCGGGATCGAGTTCCATATCGGACTCCCAGCTCTGCGGGAGGTCTGCTTCTCCCTCTGACCTTCTCCCCTCTCATTCTCAGTCTCTCGTTCTCTAATAAATAAATAAATAAATAAATAAAGTCTTTTTAAAAATTAAATAAATAAGTAAATCTTTTAAAGACATTATGTTTCACAAGCTCACTTGCTCTTTCTCCTCTGAAATGAGAATTGCGTGTTTCAACTAGGGGCTGCTGCTTTACACTGAAAAAGTGGCTCACACGTATAAGAATATAATGTGAATAAGATATTTCTTATTGTAAATCACTGAAATTTGGCATTAAAAAAGTAAAAACACACCCAGGCTAAGCCAAGTTAAATGTTGTCATAGTTTTTTATCTGTCAAACATGAAGAATGATTTTAGCCTTATAGCATGACTCTGAGCAATAAATACATGATCAGGAAATGATAGATTATCTACCTAAAAATTTGCGTATAGCCTTTTGAAAAAATACAATAACACAAGTGAAGAGTCATTTTTTTATTTAACATGAAATTGTTGTGCTCTTGAAAGATATTATTATGATAGATATTTGAAAGATATTGTTTGAAAGATATTGTTATGCCTTTGAATCGGAAAAGTAAATTTGAATTCTAGCCCTGCTGTGAACATCTGTTATTGACCCTCTTGGTGCCTCCATTGTCACATCTATGAGAGAGAGTCAATAATACCAGTTCTAGTTTCCCATAGATGTTGGCGAAAGGCTTCAGTCCAGAAAATTATATAACAGGAATCTAGGTCATCAATAATAGCAACTGAAAATTGGTAACATTTTGTCAGATGTGCTTCTTTTTTAAAAAAAGAATGAATGAAACAGCAATTACAGATACAGTTGAAGTATTCATTTCACTGATACTCAAGAATTTTTAAACGTAAAAAAATAATAATTTGAAGAATTAGAGATGGTGCATATATTCTTTCAGGCAACCTAATTGATTTGGAATTAATATTACTAACATCCTCATATAATCTTGAAGATGCTTTATATTTCAATTTTTACGTTCATGAAAGTTATGCCTATATTAAATATGAAAAGTGAACTGAGATATGCACACCTGCTCAATATTTCCAGCCTTTTATTGTCTTTATCCATCCAGGCCCAACTACCCTCATTAAACCTGAAAATCAAACTAGATCTGGATCCAGGTGCTTTGTATTACAGGTTTTTTTCCCCATTACAAATCTCTAATTCTTTAGTAGATTTCAGTGGGAGATTTCTTGGCACAGAAAGGAAGCACCTGCTGATTTGAGCAATTTCATTAGCACTCAAGCAAGCAAAAATATTCTGTAGGTGATTGTGGTCCTAGTATCAGACCACAACCAATGATTTGTTATCATCTTATTCTTAATTTGTGATTGACAACTTTATCTGTTGTTTAGTTGCAGGGAGAGAAGATCAGTATTCATGATGATCTCTAAATGTTATTTGAAATTTTATGGAGTCTTGAGTATGATTTCTATTTATAATTAGTTGGGTTTATGTAAAGATGCAATAAAATTAGTTGATTATTTTGGACATAGTGCACATCATCAGTACAGCTGATTAAGTAGTGGAAATCCAGATAATCAAAAGGTGTGTTTATCAACAAAAATCATTAAGAAAAAAATTAATTTAATGACTGATCTTTCCCTAAATTGACCTAAGTGACCATTTTTTGTGGCCATATTATCATGAATTTTAGTCATAAGGACTACATGTATGTGCTTGGTATAAGTTTAAAGCTACAGTATTTCCTGCTACCCCACCCTCACCATGCAAACTTGCATACATTATGCTCTCTTGAGACATGGGTGGGCATCTAAAAATTAAGGGTTAATTATTCCTATTTTTCAAGAAATATACTTTTATTTTACCAAAGATGGTGTGTTATTCCTCTATCTTGCTGTTTTATCAAGAGTGAGTAGAGATAAGCTGCACTATATATCTGACTACCAATGCACCCTTGGTAGCCAATTAGGAGTTCCTTTTTGTCCACACATTCATTCATATCTACCATAAATATACACTGAACATCTGAAAGGAGAAAAGTGCTGATACTGAGGTGTGTAACATACATGTCATTCACAAACTTGGGCAAGTCCAATGAATATTACAAGGAGTTTTTATTTTAACTTGGGAAAAATAGGAACATCAAGTTGAACAACATATAGTTCTTTGTGTTACATACTTTATAATCCAGTGCAAATGTAGTTGTATGGAAACAAAAGCCAGGACAAAGAGTAAGACTGGTTGATAATAACCCTATAAAAGGAGAAATGTGATATCATACTAGAGAAAAAGTTTAAAAATAACTTACAAGAGCACTGAAAGGTGCGCATCTTTTTTTTTTTTTTTTCATTTAAGATCACTGTCACTTTAAAAAGATCATGGAGGCTTCAGTGTAAGTTAAATTAGAGGTGGGGAAAGAGGAATCAGTGGAGGAGAAAGGTACAGCTAAGATGTAGGAAGGGGATGGATTACAGCATCGAGAGTAGAAATGGAAAAATTGTGCTTATATATGCATGGGAGGGAGTTTGTATGCACACGGGAGGATACACCCTCCATCTGCTCCTGGAGGTATGGTTTAGGAGAGCGATTACTAGATCTAACAGATGGGAGTTTGAATCCCAGCTCCTTCACTCATTGGCTGTGTGACCTTGGAAAGTGGCTTATCTTCCTTCTGGCTCTTATTCTTCTTAGACAATCTCAGATTCAGAGGAATGTTATAATAAAAATGACACAATTCACAAAGGCCTTAGGTTCAGTCTCTCTCTTTTTTTAATTGTATGTTAGTCACCATGCAGTACATCATTTATTTTTTGATGTAATGTTCCATGATTCACTGTTTGCATATAATACCCAGTGCTCCGTGTAATCAGTGCCCTCCTTAATACCCATCACCAGGCTTACTCATCTCCCCACCTCTCTCCCTTCTAAAACCTTCAGTTTGTTTCCTGGAGTCCATAGTCTCTCATGGTTCATCTCCCACTCTGATTTCCCCTCCTTCATTTTCCCTTCCTTCTCCTAATGTCCTCCGTGCTATTCCTTATGTTCCACAAATAAGTGAAACCTATGATCATTTGTTCAGTCTTTCATGTATTTAAGAAGTCTTTTTAAACAATGTACACAAATCAATAAAAAATGTAAATTTTAGAATAGTTATTAATATGATTATTGTATCATTCTGTATTCTTATTGTTTACTGAAGAGATGAAGTCAAAAAGATGTTGAACTCTTCTCATTATTAAAATAATAAAAATACTTCCAAACTAAGGCTTTGCATGAATCTAATTAGAAATAATACCCTCTTTCTATAGAAATACCGTACTTAAAATTATTATCTACCATAAGTTTAGGTTGCCTGAGAGTTTTATGGGAGAGATCTCCAATGACAACCTAATGACTAAAATCCTCTTCTCAGTCATCCTGCTTGCCATTTCTCTGCAGCATTTGGTACAATCAGGCTTTCTCTTTGGAACTTCATTCACATTTAGTTCTCAGAAGACTTTATTAGTTCATTTCCTACCTCATTAATCATTCTTTTTCTGTCTTCTTTGGTAAACCATTTTCTTCCTCTTCTACCTTAAAGGAGAACTTTCTTCAGTTTGTCCTAAATTTACAATCCCTTTCTCTTTTTCTCTCCCCTACCCCACCTCCATCTTTTCCTCCCTTTCTCCTTCCCTCTCTCTCTGTCAGTTCCAACTTGCCAAGTGGTTTGTCATCCCTCTGGCTGTTATTCCTCTCATACAATCTCTAATTTGGGAGGAATTTGAAAGAGAAGTTAGCATATATGTATCTTGGAAAACTATATATAGATATATATCAATAATCTTAGAAAACTCATTCTCTCCCATAGATTAAATGATCATGCCTATAAGAATGATCTCCAAATCTTATCTCTAGTTCTTACTTTTTCCTAAGTACTTATACCTCATTTTCCTAAACGCCTTTCCTAAATTTAACATGCCTACAAGGTAATGTATTATTTTCCTCTGAAACAATGTTTTTCTTGAATTCTTTTTTGATTTATGGTTGCACTCTTTTTATATTCTAAAAATTTCCAAATCATCTTCACCACTCATTTTTAATGTTTTCAGATCACATCATGTAGGCACTCTTTATTTGCACTGCTACTACCATAATTCAAAAGCCTGCCACCCTGGACCTGAATATTGCCCTAACTGAATGAGTGAGTATTCTATCTCTAGCCTTTCTGTAAATTCATATTTGGTCAGAATTTTTTTTGCACATCTACTTCCATATGATGCTTTTGGTAAATATCTTGGCCATAAAATGCAAAACTGAGAATTCTTCCTTGTCTTTAAGAATAAATAAATAAAATGGCTCTCCAAGGGTAGATCAGGCTGTGAAAATGAACAGCCTTGCTGATGGAGGGGGTTTACTTGATCTGGTGTAGAAGATAAAAAAAAAATCTAGCAGTTTTCAGTGAGTGATCTTAGTAAGAAGTAATGG
The DNA here is from genome assembly GCA_028533885.1 of Nasua narica. Lineage (NCBI taxonomy): Eukaryota > Metazoa > Chordata > Mammalia > Carnivora > Procyonidae > Nasua > Nasua narica. The sequence continues at coordinate 76,705,214 of CM052797.1, forward strand.
GGAGGGCTAAACATTTAAAGGAAAATCCTAGATATGAGAGAGACATTGAGGGGCTTGGTAATCTCTCCATACATCCCCTGGCCGACAGCAAGGCTACATGTATTCCAAGGGAACTGAAATCTTCCCATGTATGCCTAACTTACCAGGAAGCTGCATTTCTGTGCAGAGGAAACAGGGAAGTTTAGCAAAAAATAAAAACCAAGGTAGACTCTAAAAATGCCCGACATTTGAAATTTGATCTACTGGTAAAGGGCGAAAGCCTTTCCGGTTTGAGATATTTGAAGACAACATATGGTCATTTACAAGGTGATCACTAAGCTATGCAAAGAAAAGTGTCATCCCTAAGAAGCCAAGCAAAAAATATTAAAATGGGAGATTCTGCAAAAATACTGAACATAAACATTAGTGACTGCACACTAAGAGAGATATTCTTCAAGTTTAGTCCAAGCAATTTAGTAAAACAAATTAATCAACCAACAAACGAAAGGTAAATAAAAATAAAAACAAGGCAAGGACTGTATTTTAATCATTTTTCTATTCCCATTTCCAGTACTAGTGCTCAAAAGCTATTAGTTAAATGAAATAATGAAGGAGTACGTGCCATAATTCAGTGCTACCATTGCGACTTCCATCACTGGTTCTGAAGTCTCCACACTACCACCCACCACAGGCCTGTTTAGGCCTGTGCTTTCTTGTAGAACTTTTCTTTATTATGTTGATTTCATTTATTTTTATAAAAATTATATGTATTTAAGATATACAATATGATGATTTGATATACCTCTACATAATGATATGACTACTAAAAACTTAATTTACGTTATCATGTCCTTACATAGTCACCTTTTGTGTGTGTGTGTTGGGAGAGAGGGAATAGGAGCATCTGAAATATAGTCTCTAGGACGCCTGGGTGGCTCAGTTGGTTAAGTAACTGCCTTCGGCTCAGGTCATGATCCCGGAGTCCTGGGATTGAGTCCCACATCAGGCTCCCAGCTCCATGGGGAGTCTGCTTCTCCCTCTGACCTTCTCCCTTCTCATGCTATCTCTCACTCTCAATCTTTCCTAATAAATAAAATCTTTTAAAAAAAAAATTTGAAATATAGTCTCTAAGCAAATTTCCAGTATGCAATAAATACAGTATTATTGACTAAAGCCATCATAAAGATATCAGAACAACTTTTCAAATAATCTAAACCAGGCAGAAACTGATTTCTCAGTCTATAAGAAGGAAAGTGAGATTTAGATGTGTCTAAAACTTAAAACCCCTATTACTTCCAGTTCTCTGTGAATCCAGAACCAAATATTTTGGTGTTAGTTCTAGCAAAGTTAGCTGATACTGACTTGGTATAATACGGTAGCATATTCAATTGGTTAGAGGCATTATCAAATACTTCCAGCATAGATGATTAAGGATGAATCACCTGAATTCAGATATTTATACCCAATCTATTTTTATCTCTGTCTCTCAACCAGTCTTATCTTAGCACGAAGGAGCCAGAAACATTCCAAATTTTTCATATTCTCAATTATATTCTAATATCGAAGATGGACTCCTAATTTATCTATTGTCAAATATTTTGCCTCATAATGAATGCAGAGAACCTATTACCCAAGTTCTCAAATCCACTTTGGCCTAATGGTGCTTGTAAATAATACATTTGCATAATGAGCAATATTTATAAAAGCCAATTACCGCTAATATGGATGACCTTTTGGCATCAAGTAAGCTAATAACCTTTGAAATATGGACTAAATTACACAGTGCTAAAGCAAAACTTAGGTATAATAGAAACCAGGACCCCTTGTAAACATAAGAATGAAGGTTATTTTCTATTTTGGCTACACTTTTAAAGATGTGATAATTAGATTTGTGATTTGAATTAAAAAATTAATTCTAACTCATTTTCAAAAAAGAATGTTATAAAGGAATCCTGTAGAAATGATTAAAACTAGACGCAAGAAGCTTCTTTTTTCAAAATAATTTCCCAAGACACAGAATTAGCTTTAACATTAAATACTATGATTCAGACATTTTTAAGATATTAATTTGCTAAAGATCATATGCAGTTTATATCTATAGCCAGATATAAGATTTTGAGGTTTTTATTGATTTACATATGCTTAATCTTAGTAATGATGATTAATCAGGTTGAATTTTTACTTACTTTTTAAAATGGCCAAATTATAAAAATAAAAATATAAATAAAATAAAATGGCCAAAATACAGTGTCTGCTTATTAATTCACTATTTTCATAAGCTATAAAACTAACCTATTTCACCTAATGCTAGTAGAACTACAGGTCATTTTATTAAGACACTTTCATTTTTGTGCATTATGTTTTAAATTGGTTATTCACAATTATGTGTGATCTACTATGGCAGCATGGCAACAATGCAAGAATGTGATAGAACCACAGAACCACTTGTGTATTATAACTGGAAAGTATTCATGCAAAATATATTGGATTCTGATTTTCGCTTCACTGCTGCACTCTACTTGAATTATTTGGGAATCAAAATTCAATTATCCAAGACAAAAATAACAAAATAAATATCAAAGACAAATATAACAATTATCCAAGACAAAAATAAAAAAAAACCCAACATATCAAATAATTTTTAGCATTGATAATATTGCTATGGGCTTGCTTTCTCCGATCAGGTCTAAGCCATGTAAAATTGTCAAAGTAAAGTTATTTTTCATTTCTCCACCCATTTAGATTTTCTGCTTTATCTTCACTTCTTTGTGACTTTGTACTTGGGGACCAGAACTTTCACAATTATTCAGTGATTACTAAGGTCCACCCTTTGTCATGGTAGCACAAGCCATTACTTCATCCCCATCCATCATTCTGCTATGTAACTTTCTTTTATAGTCCTTCCTAGAAATATCACATATATCCAATTTTCTCAATACTTGGCCTTGGCAACAAACAAATAATGTGGTGACTTATTTGCAGTTATTTAATTTTTAAAGATATAGTTATGTGCAAGCCAACTGGGAGACACCTAAATGAGTTGGAATTTACTTTGCGAAGAGACATGAGTCCAGTAGTAGAGTCACAAGTATACAAAGCCAAGTTTAGTTAGTGTTATCAGTTTTAAAGTTGATGGTGGTGATGACATTAGGCCTTATTTATTGATTCCTGACTTAGTGATAATCACTTCTCAAAGATTTTTACACAGGAACAGATATTAAAAAGTGATTTTTATCTGACTCATCTCAAAAAGTATCATGAATAAATCATCATTTGCTCTGAAGAAAGGGCGATTTCTATATACGGAACTAAAATGTAAAAGGTTTCAGGGTAAGCTGGAGATAAGTCAAAGAAGTTTACTTGAAAGCAATAATTAATGTAATGACAAAGACATTTCTGATAAAAGTATAAAATGTCTACATTGGAAAATCACAAGTTCCCAAAACAAGATCAAAACTGTTCTGGATATTGAAACATGTGAATGTGTATTCAGGCAGGGCTAGCTACGTTCATAGAGGGCAAAAGAAACCTATCACAAACCAGTGGCTATTGCAAACATACTATTATTGGTGGAAATACTGTTTGATAAGCTAGCATAACTATGACACAACCAATCAAAAGAAGACAAGTATAACAGCTAATGCCACACATTTACTTATAGTCATATGTATATTTAATGATCTAGATCTTGTGTTTTAAAGCTAGGGTTTAAACATTGTCATGGGCACATTTCTTCTCCAGGAGGAATAGGGAATTTTGGTAAAGAATTATCAAAAGGAGAAATTCAGGGCAAGACATGATGTCAGGCCAATAGTTCTTCAGACAAACAGGCTTTTTCAATAGTTTTTTTTAAAAACCTCAAATATCTTTCATATAACATATCTATGTTTAGTGTAAAACCTATTGTGGATTGTTTTTGTGGATCATTCTTCATATCCTTACTTTTTAGCAAAGCTTAGTTTTTATTGTCAAAAAAAGCCTTGTACAACGTGTTGAAAAATATACAGTCTACATTGAAAATAGTAGGTGATGATGTTAGTAGTTTTATTTTTGCCCCAAAACTTTTTTTTTTTTTTGCTCATTTCTCAATTTTGTAACTTTTCAGATTGCCCAACTCTTTAAGCTCGAGGACAGTAGGATTAAATGCTGCAAAGAAAGCTAACTTATAACTCAAAGCCTGAAGACTATATCATACTCCCTCAAAAAGATCAAACATCTTTAAAAACCCCGCTGAAGGGAAGAGGGGAAAAATGGGTAAAAAATTTTGTGTTTGGGCTACTTTCAGTAAAAACATCCAGATTATCTAAAACCTCCTAAGAGCAGTTAGCTATCAATTCAGCAAGAGTCACTCCATGACTAAGAGCAAAACATAAGGATCATCCCACAGTAAAGGAGTGCACTGGTGTTAGTGAACACTCACAGCTAGTATAATGTTAAGCACTAATGTCCACACTCTGCACTGCAAACTCCTCCCTAGTCTCCCAGAGCTATATTCTCATTCTTTAAAGCTTCCTCCCACACACATCAACACCCGAAGTCTTTTCTCCACTTTTTTTTTTGTTCTTTTTAAACTTTGTATTGAAATGTAAGATAGAAAATGTGGAAGTAACCTTTGAAGTACAACTTATAGGTAAAATGCTTGATCAGTTTTCACAAATGCACTCTTGTAACAGTATCTGGATAAATAACAGAATATGTCAACATCCCAGAAATGGAACATGTTGAAAATAAAACTTTCCAACTTTGCTACTATGAGTAATAAAGATGGTTGGTTATTTTAGGATCTGTTAGTTACGTTTTGGTTTTTTTCCTAATTTGTTCAGAAATCAGTTTAGAGGGCCCCTGGGTGGCGCAGTTGGTTGAGCGACTGCCTTCGGCTCAGGTTGTGATCCCGGAATCCCGGGATCGAGTCCCACATCGGGCTCCCAGCTCCATGGGGAGTCCGCTTCTCACTCTGACCTTCTCCCTTCTCATGCTCTCTCTCACTCTCTCTCTTTCCTAATAAATAAATAAAATCTTTAAAAAAAAAAAAAAAGAAATCAGTTTAGATAGATATTTTTTTGAACCCCCCTCAGTGACTCTAACAACTGCATGTAGGCATCTGATTTCCAGCCTACCTTGGAACTAGAGTATATACATAACTAATGAAACCTGAATAAACTCTGCAGATGTGCCAATATCAATTTCCTGATGTTACTATTGTACTATGAGGAAAGTGGGTTAAGTGTGCGAAGGACTTCACACTACATTCTTTGGCAATTTCTTGTGAGTCTCCAATTATTTCAAAACAAAAAGTAAAAATAGCAATTCCAAATTTATGAATGTTATTTTAACGAAACTCTTCTAGGTTGGTTATTGACTAAACATAGTGATCATGTTACTAATATTTAAATTAATAATGACAGATAATAGTTACTGCATTTGCTTTGTGCCAAATATTATGCTTAGCGTTCTCTATGGTTGATTGCTTTCTTTTTCCTTTTTTCAAGATTTTATTTATTTATTTGACAGAGAGAGAGAGAAAGAGAGACAGTGGGAGAGGGAACAAAAGCATGCGGAATGGGAAAGGGAGAAGCAGGCTTCCCACTGAGGAAGGAGCCTGATGCTGGGCTCTATCCCAGGCTGGGATCATGACCTGAGCCAAAGGCAGACGCTTAAAAGACTGAGCCACCCAGGTGCCCCTGAATGACTGCTTTCAATACTCACAAGACACTTTGAGTCCTTACAAAACTGAGGTATGGAGACATAGAATAGCATCCCCAAGATCACCAACTAGTAAATTGCAACACCTGGATTTAAACTCAGTTAGGCAAAGCACCATTATGTCTTAAGGTAACATTATCCCAATCATATAGTTCCCAGTCACACCAGATAAAATGCTCTGAAGACAGGCAGTCATCCAAACAGTATGATTTCTTGATCGTGGTTCTCATCTTTCTTATAGGACTGCACCTTGCTGATCATAACCTAAATGTAATCTAAATCTTGACTTCAGCTTGGCCTGTCAAAGAATATCTGTTATCATTAAGTCCTGATCTCTGTCAAGGCTTATGGCATTTTATGCTCTACTATCACTGTAGAGAAAAATAAACAATTATAGTGTAAAATGTATAGAATGAGATTAGGGGAAATAAGAAACTTGAAGCAAAGTATTTCTGAAATATAGAAATACAGTGATTTTGATGTTGATTTATGTTTTATCATTTAAAATATAAGCAAAAATAAAATTTGTAAAATACAATAGGAATTTTCCAATCAAATCTAGCTATTTTCTATTGCTTAATATATTCCCATTTTTCTAATTTGACAGTAGTATAGACACTAATTTTAGTCATGTTCCTGAAAGTTTATGAATAATGGAATAAGTAACTATTTTTAATCCATGTTTGTTTGCCAAGGAAATGTTAAAAAATACTTTGAATGCTTACATATTCAAATATATACATTTCTATTATGAGAAGAATCCAAAAGCATAGTGTTCATACTAAATTCTGCATTTCACAGAACCAAAAAGATTACCAATGATTACTATTATGTGTTTATGTGTTTTTGCACACTTTTGTATGTGTAAGTGTGTAATTTTAGAAACATTATAATTTGGGGAAAAATAAATTTGTTTAGAACTTTGAGCATGGTACAGATAATGCTCAGTGGTTGATGTTCAATACAGATTCGAATAAATACAAGAATTACAGAGAAATAAATTCTAATATTTGGAATAGTCAAAGGAGTTAATAAACTACTAGAATTTTATACCTAGTGAGAGGAACAGTATTTCAAACTAAGTTTTTGTTTTTAATAACTGGAGAGAATTGATAACATTATAAACTTCAGGATAAAACTTGAACTACTAATTCCATGCTAAGCTACATATCGGCATATTTTTTTTTCAAAGATCCAAAATCAGTTCGATTGAATCACAACCATCTTCCAGGAGTATGAAATTCCAATTATAATGTCAATTATTAGTAATTTCCTTTGCTTTATATAAAACATCTCACTGATTCATGAAATCCAGTATTTAGATAACTGTTCCTTTCCTGAAGAATGATAACCAATCTATGTATCCAATAAAAATGACTTACTAGAGAAGTGAATTTGGAAAACTAATTTCAAAATTAATGACCCAGTAATTATGTTAAAAGATTACTCCATGAAGTATAAATTTGTATGCTGAGTCATAAATAAAATATCAATTGTTAGGTCATGGTATGTGTTTGTATTTGGGGAAACTGAGATAGTTAAAATAAGTAAATTTTGTAGGAGTGCTTGAGTGGCTCAGGTCATGGTTTTGGAGTCCTGGGATCAAGCCCCATGTGGGGCTCTCCAATCAGTGAGGAGTGTGATTCTCCCTCTGGCTCTCCCTCGCCACCCCTGCTCATGTCCTCTCTCTCTCTCTCTCAAATAAATAAATAAAATCTTTTTTAAGAAAGGATTCAATTGGGGTGCCTGAGTAGCTCAGTGGGTTAAAGCCTCTGCCTTCAGCCAGAGTCATGATCTCAGGGTCCTCGGATAAAGCCCCGTATCCAGCTCTTTGCTCAGCGGGAAGCCTGTTTCCCCCTCTCTCTCCACCTGCCTCTCTGCCTACTTGTGCTCTCTCTCTAAAATATTTTTAAAAAGAGATAAAGGAGTCAATTTTGTAATAGTTTTAGAGAAAAACTTCATTAGCAGGCATAGAAAAAATATTAAAACTTTAAATTCAGATTAGGAAGTGATACAATATACTTTTACTTTTAATTAAAAGTTGCTATTGTTATTACTAGTCAAGCTATACTTTTTCTCCTAATTCAAGATCCCTTATTATATGCCATCATCACCCTTTCCACAAATGATTTTTTAAATACTTATCCTCATATTTTGTTTCCTTCAAATAAATATACTTTGAGGTATTTTTCCATGTTATTTCCTTTTTAAAAATTTTTTTAAAAGATTGTATTCATTTGTTTGGAGAGAGAGAGAGAGAGTGGGGTGAGGGGCAGAGGGATGGAGAAAGGCAGAGGAAGACAGAGAATCTCGAGCAGACTCCAGACAGAACGTTGACCCCAACATGAGGCTTGATCTCCTGACTCTGAGATCATGACCTGAACTGAAATCAACCATGAACTGAACTGAAATCAAGAGTTGGATGCTTAACTGACTGAGCGACCCAGGCATCCTTCTTTTTTAATTTTTTTATTTGATTATAGTTGACGGTGTTACATTACTTTCAGGTATATAACATAGTGATTCAACTTCTCTATATATTATGCTATGCTCACGACCAGTGTAGCTACCATCCGTCACAATAGAATGCTGCACAACATTATTTACTATATTCTTTATGCTGTGCCTTTTATTCCTGTGACTTATTCATTCTGTAACTGGAAGCCTATATTTCCCACTCCCTTCACCCTTTTTGCTCATCCTCCCATCTCCCTTTCTTCTGACAACCATCAGTTTGTTCTGTGTATTTATACTCCTGATCCTTTTTGGTTTTGTTTTTATTTTATTTTTTTAGATTACACATATGAATGAAATCACAATGGATTTATCTTTCTCAGTCTGATCGAGTTCACATAGCATAATACCTTCTAGGTCCATCCATTTTGTCTCAAATAGCGTGATCTTATCTTTCTTATGACTGCATCATATTCCAATGTGTGTGTGTGTTTGTGTGTGTGTGTGTGTACATACTGCACTTTCACACCTTCCTTAGCCATTGTCTATCAAAAGACACTTAATCATTGTAGTGATTTGGCTCAAAACACTCATTCGACCCAGGACATCTTTCTTGCTCTTTTACCCCAGCAAAATATCCCTATACTTTAAAGTTTAAGTCAATAATAATAGCTCATAGATAAGATCATTTATAGGTAAGGCATTACCTCACACATGTAACTAAAGTTACTTTAGTTACTTTTAAACTAAACTAAAAGTTTAAAAGTAACTAAAAGTTAGCTAAAAGTAACAACACAGGAAATAACAGATGTTGACAAGGATGCAGAGAAAGGGAAACTCTCTTACTGTTGACGGAAATGCAAACTGGTGCAGTCACTCTGGAAAAACATTATGAAGGTTCCTCAAAAAGTTAAAACTAGAACTACCCTATGACCCAGCAATTGCACTACTAGGTATTTAACTTAAGGATACAAAAATACTGATTTGAAAGCACACATGCACCCTGATATTTATAGCAACCTCATTAATAATAATCAAATTATGGAAAGAGCCCAAATGTTCAACTGATGGATGGATAAAGAAAATGTGTATATAATAAAATATCACTGAGCCATGAAAAAGAATGAAATCTTGCTGTTGCAATGACATGGATGGATTTAGATGGAGCTAGAGTGTATTATGCTAAGTAAAATAAGTCAGTCAGAGAAAGGCAAATACCATATGATTTCACTTATATGTGAAATTTAAGAAACAAAACAGATGAACATAGGGAAAGAGGGAAAAAAAGAGGAGGAAAACCATATGAGATTCTTAACTATAGATAACAAACTGAGGGTTGATAGAGGAGAAGTGGGCATGGGTGGGGGATGGGATAAATGGGTCATGGGTATTAAGGAGGACACTTGTGATGAGCACATACACATCACATATGTATGTGATGAATCACTGAATTCTACTCCTGAAACCCAAATTACACTATATGCTAACTAACTAGAATTTAAATAAAAACTTGAAACAAACACACAAAAACATTTATCCAAATTATTTGTTATTCTGATATGGTAGATAAATTATCAATCTTTTTTTCCCCAAATATGTTTATTTTATTTTTTCAGTGTTACAAGATTGATTGTTCATGCACCACGCCCAGTGCTCCATGCAATACGTGCCTTCCTCAATACCCACCACCAGGCTTGCCCTAACCCCACCCTCTCCCCTCCAAAACCCTCAGTTTGTTGCTCAGAGTCCACAGTCTCTCATGGTTCATCGCCCCCTCCGATTTCCCCCCATTCACCCTTCCTTTCCTTCTCACAATGCCCTCCATGCTTTTCCTTATGTTTCACATGTAAGTGAGACCATAAGATAATTGACTCTCTCCGCTTGACTTATTTCACTCCACATAATCTCTTCCAGTCCCGTCCATGTTGATACAAAAGTTGGGTATTCATCATTTCTGATGGAGGCATAATATTCCATTGTGTATATGTACCATATCTTCTTCCATTCATCTGTTGAAGGGCATCTTGGTTCTTTCCACAGTTTGGCGATTGTGTCCATTGCTGCTATG
>CM052797.1:76715917-76745762 GCA_028533885.1 Nasua narica
AAAAAAAAAAATCTCTATAAGTTAGAACTCAATTTTTTACCATGCTATATTTTTCCTTCTGTACTTTGAGAAAATCAGGTGTTTGGAAAATAGGGTATTTTTTTTAACATATAATGTATTATTTGCTTCAGGGGTATAGGTCTGTGAATCATCAGTCTTATACAATTCACAGCACTCACCATAGCACATACCCTTCCCAATGTCCATAACTGAACTACCCTATTCCTCCCCCTCCACCCCCCAGAAACCCTCAGTTTGTTTCCTGAGATTAAGAGTATTTTATGGTTTGTCTCCCTCCTGATCCCATTTTGTCTCATTTTTTCCCTCCCTACCTCCCATGAGCCCCTGCCCTGCTTCTCATATTCCTCATATCAGAGAGATCATATGATAATTGTCTTTCTCTGATTGACTTATTTTACTTAGCATAATACCCTCTATTCCATCCACATCATTGCAAATGGCAAGATTTTGGTTTTTTGATGGGTGCATAGTATTCCATTGTATATATATACCACTTCTTCTTTACGCATTCATCTGTTGATGGACATCCAGGTTCTTTCCATAGTTTGGCTATTATGGACATTGCTGCTATAAACACATGGGTGCATGTGCCCCGTTGGATCACTACATTTATATCTTTAGGGTAAATACCCAGTAGTGTGATTGCTGGGTCATAGGGTAGCTCTATTTTCAACTTTTTGAGAAACCTCCATACTCTTTTCCAGAGTGGTTGAACTAGCTTGCATTCCCACCAACAGCATAGGGGGGTTCCCCCTTCTCTGCATCCACACCAACATCTGTCTTTTCCTGACTTGTTAATTTTAGCCATTCTGACTGGTGTGAGGTGTTATCTCACTGTGGTTTTGATTTGTATTTCCCTGATACCGAGTGATGTTGAGCACTTTTTCATGTGTCTGTTGGCCATTTGGATGTCTTCTTTGCAGAAGTGTCTGTTCATATTTTTTCCCCATTTCTTGATTGGATTCTTTGTTCTTTGGGTATTGAGTTTGAGAAGTTTATTATAGATTTTGGATACTAGCCCTTTTTCTGATATGTCGTTTGCAAATTCTACCATTCTTTAGGTTGTCTTTTGGTTTTGTAGACTTTTTCCTTTGCTGTGCAAAAGCTTTTGATCTTGATGAAGTCCCCAAGGGAAGCCTTTGCTTCCCTTGCCTTTGACAATGTTTCTAGGAGGAAGTTGCTGCAGCTGAGGTCAAGAGTTTGCTACCTGTGTTCTCCTCAAGAGTTTTGATGGATTCCTGTCTCACATTGAGGTCTTTCATCCATTTGGAGTCTATTTTTGTGTGTGGTGTAAGGAAATGGTCCAATTTCATTCTTCTGCATGTGGCTGTCCAATTTTCCCAACACCATTTGTTGAAGAGACTGTCTTTGTTCCATTGGACATTCTTCTCTGCTTTGTCAAAGATCAGTTGACCATAGAGTTGGGGGTCTATTTCTGGGCTTTCTATTCTGTTCCATCAATCTATGTGTTTGTTTTTGTGCCAGTACCATACTGCCTTGATGATTACAGCTTTGTAATAGAGCTTGAAGTCTGGAATTCTTTTTCAACATTCCTCTGGCTATTCAGGGTCTTTTCTGGTTCCATATAAATTTTAGGATTATTTGCTCCATTTCTTTGAAAAACATTGATGGTATTTTGGTAGGAATTGCGCTAAATGTGTAGATTGCTTTAGGTGGCATAGACATTTTCGCAATATTTGTTCTTCCAATTCGTGAGCATGGAACATTTTTCCATTTCTTTGTGTCTTCTTCAAATTCTTTGAATACTTTATAGTTTTCTGAGTACAGATTCTTTGCCTCTTCTGTTAGGTTTATTCCTAGGTATCTTATGTTTTGGGTGCAATTATAAATGGGATTGACTCCTTAATTTCTTTTTGGAAGATAGGATATTAAAATAACATTACTTGTGATTATTGGTCATAGTAATTTTCTATGATAAGATTAATAAATACATGTGTTTGCATGTTTTGGTATATTATGGTATAAAAATGTAAGTTATATTATGCATATATTTACTTTAGCTGTATAAAACTGACATATGATCAATTTTGAAGCAGAAACATAAAGGAAGATAATTCATCTAATTTTTGTAAAATGTCTTTATGAGATTAAAAGTAATTGTATTTTGGAAGTTTTCCTTACTTAGGTAAAAAATACTAGCTATTATTTCACCAGAGTAAAAGTGACACAACTGTGAACCCAGATAGGATACAATTTTATTGATCTATTAATTTAGAAATAGAAACAGAAATATCTAGAAAGTGATCATTCTTCTTACTATTATTAGAACATAATGATGTTGCTACAGTTAATGCTGTAAATATACCAAAATATTTTCAAGTCAAAAGGATTATATTATAATAAATATATCTAATTACTTTAATAGAAAATAATATTTTTCTTTTAATGTCTTGAGGAAATTAAAGCACTTAATTTTACATATTAACAGTGTATTTAATTAAAACTAGATCAACTAATCAGAGAAAGAAATAACCAGGACTTCGACTGGTAACACCTGGGTCCAGATAACAATTAAAAGAGAAATCCTCCTTTGGAATCCGGTAGAAATTCTAGTCATGTTTTAATTTATTATACATAGGAGAGCCATTTAAAGGCTACTCTTTTACTATCATAAAAGAATATTTGTTAACCATTTACTTTATAAAAGTGTTATTGAAGGAGAGGACTATGTGTTGGGAAGCTGTGTCTCAAGAAGATAAAACAGAAGGTTTGATGCATGCATGCCCTCTGCTCTTCCCTTTTGGCTTGAGAATTTTTCTCTTATTTATGTATCTTTTTCTTTCAGCCCCGCGTCTAAAAATATCACTTACATGATACCCTGCTGCCATAAAGAAAAAAAATTCACTAGTTATGGAAGAGGTGGGTTTTTTTTTCCCTACTAATTGCAAATATAGTTTCCTAAATTATTTTCTTAATGACTTTAGAAACTTCTAAATAATCATGCAGAAATCAAATGGCCATGCATACATGTATTTATTATTATTATTATTATTATTATTATTCAATGTATAAACTTTGACCACAGGGCAAGAACTGTGTCCTATTTTTTTTTGTCCTTTTATTTTTATATCTCCAGCACCTACCATGGTCCTCAGCATGAGGAGATTCATGAATTGATGAATACATCAACAGCCAGATGAATAAATATCAGAGTCACAGAGTGAAAAGATCATCTGCAACCCAGATGCATTAGAAAGGTATTTGACTATATTGAGATTCATGAGTCTAAATACAATCATTTATTTAGTGAACTATTGAACTTGAGGTCATTTAGTACTATAGTTTCTTGTTTGGGATCTGTGGACTCCTTAGTATTAGAAATTGCACATTATTTAAAATAAATAAAATTCCAAGATTCATTGCATTAGCTGAATTTTTATCAATTATGATGATTTTGTGAAGGCAAATATGTAAGAAACTAGTTAATTTTTAGTATATACAATTTGAATATATGAATTCAATATATATATTGAATATATATATATGGGATTTAAATAAAGAAATATTAAAAGGTAAGTGAAAAGTCTGCAAATCACTTCTTCAATGTTAAGTGATTTGTCTGAGTCAAATATCTAGTTAGCAAAAAAGCAAGGACAAAATTCATTTCTTGAAACAATAGGGAAGTTATTTCACCACAAAATAGAAACTGCATCTAAGAAGAAAAAATAACATTACCTTTCAAATTTAATAAAGTTATGAACTTGGAAATCATGAATTTATAGTTCCTAAATAGTAACTAGGTTGTAAAAATATATAAGGCAATTATCTTTAATTGCCTTAGAGAAAAAGGATTTAGGATGAAAGAGTAGATTATGGGCCTAAGGCAAACAATTCATTCCTTTAAAAAAATTATTATTTTTTATTTTAGAATAATTTTAAATTTACAGAAATATTATTAAATAGTACAGAAGTTTCCATATATTACATACCACTTTCCCCTATCATTAGCAACTTATATTAGTATAGTACTTTAGTTATACATAATTAACTAATTTTGATATATTATTATTAATTAAAATTCTATACTTTATTCAGATTTTCTTAGCTTTTACATAACATCTTTTTTATGTTTTAGGATCCCATATATGGTGGCACAGTATATTTGTCATATCCCCTTAGGTTCCTCTGGGTTCTGATCATTTCTCAGACTTTTCTTATTGATTACTTTGACAGTTTTGACAAATTTTGAGAAGTAGTGATCAGGAATTTTGCAAAATGTTCCTCAATTAGGTTTGTATCATAACTCTAGTTTTTCAAATCAAACCAAACTGAACCCCCCCCCCCCACCCAGAGAGTTTGAAAAAAGAGTCTACTCCAAATTGGTAGGTGGCAGGAAACAAGGCAACTTACTCATCAGGCTTGTCTTGAGCAGCCACAAGATGAGTAGATCTCTACACCTGCCCACTAGAATTGTAAAAATTTATATGGAGGCCTTAACTGGGTTCAGTCACATATACCATTCAGATGGTCTCAACAACACATTGTTCTCATAAGGTTGTGTGCTTAAAGAAAGCTCCCACTGTGGGAGTGATGGGCAGGGCTTGCATTCAAAGGACAGGGGAGGGAATGAGAAACCTCTGACTGCCAAGGTCCAGCTTGTCGGTCAACTCTGAACACCTCCTTTCAGTGATCTCCTTCAACAAACACCATGTTAAGAGTGGAGTAAATATCTCCCTGCTACAAACTAAGGAAATACCAGGATCTAGGAGAGACCGAGAGCAGAACCTTCCCTACTGCCTTCAGAGGGAACATAGCCCTAAGTACACCACAATCTCAGATTTCTTGTCTCCAGAACTATGAGACAGTAAATTTCTGTAGGTGCAGCTACAGTTTGTGGTACTTGTTACGGCTGCCTCTAGAAACTAACACAAACGGTTCATAGTTGTTGACATGTTCCCCAGGAGGAAACAGTTCATCATTAGAGTGCAGTGTTACTGTACTGTTTCTCTTGCATTTAGTCCTTTTAAAATCCATTCATTTACAGAGTTATTAGCCGTGCAGCCTATTTTCCACCCCTTCATCGAAGTTGTTTCACATGAGTGTTTCAAATGATTAAATTGTTTTGTCAATTCTGCATTCTATACTGGTATCATTCAATTCCCAAATTTTTAAAAATTTGTATATAATGAGGTTCACATTTTGTGCTACAAGATTCTGAAGGGTTTGACAAATGTACGGTGTTATTTGCTCAACATTACAGTATCATACAGAATAGTTTCATTATCTGAAATAATTCTGTGTTTCACCTATTCAAACTACCCTAGTTCTCCACCAGTCCAATTCCTGACAAATACCCATCTGTTTATTTTCTATTTTTGCTTATCCAGGATGTCATATAATTGGAATCATATATTAAGTATCTTGTTCGTATTAGCATTAACTAAACAATATACATTAAAGATTCATCCATGTATTTTGGGGGGATGATAGCTCATTTTTTATCACTAAATAATAGTACATGATATGAATGAATAACAGTTTGGTAATCCAGTCACCTACTGAAGGACATCTTTATTGCTTCCAGTTTGGGGAAGTTTTGAATATAGCTGATTTAAACACTTGTATGCAGGTCCTTGTGTGGAAATAAGTTTTCAATTAACTTGGGTAAAAACCTAGGAGTGCAACTGCTTGTTCATAATACCATATTTAGCTTTGTAAGAAAGTTTTAGACTGTTTTCCAAAGTGGCTGTACTATTTTGTATCCTCATAAACAATTAGTGAGTATTTTTGTGCTCTACATTCTTGCCAACAATTGGTATTGGTAGAATTGGGGATTTGAGCCAATCTAACATTTGTACAATGGTATCTTATTGCTTAAATTTGCAATTCTCTCATGACAAATGATATTGAGCATCTTTTCATGTGCTTATTTTCCACCTATCTATTTTTTCCACCGGTATAATTTCTTTTTTTTTTTAAGATTTTATTTATTTGACAGAGAGAGACACAGCAAGAGAGGGAACACAAGCAGGGGGAGTGGGAGGAGGAGAAGCAGACTTCCCTCTGAGCAGGGAGCCTCAATCCCAGGACCCTGGGACCATGACCTGAGCTGAAGGCAGACACTTAATGACTAAGCTACGCAAGTGCCTCACCTATATAATTTCTATATTGAAGTAACTACGTAGACTTTTTATATCATTTCTTATTGTTGAGTTTTAAGAGTTCTTTATATTTTAAATATTAGTCCTCCATTCCTTTATCAGATATGTGTTTTGCAGATATTTACTTCCAGTCTATGGTATGTTTTTCGTTTTCTTTATACTATCAGTTACAGAACAGAAGTTCTTAATAAAGTTCAACCTATCAATTTTACTTTATTGAGTAACAGATTTAGTATCAAAATATATAAAGAATGCACTTAACTAAATAGCAAAACAAAAACAAAAACAACAAAAAAACCCAAGCAATTCTATTTTTAAAATGGCAGGAGATCTGAATAGATATTTTTCAGGGCACATTGGTGACTCGGACAGCTAAGTATCTGCCTTCAGCTGGGGTCGTGATCCTAAGGTCCTGGGATTGAGCCCCGAGTTGGGCTTCCTGCTTAATGGAGAGCCTACTTCCCCCTCTGCCCCTCTCCCTGCTTTTGCACTCTCTCTTTCTCAAATACATAAATAAAATCTTTAAAAAAAAAGAATAGATATTTTTCTAAAGAAGACACACAGATGGCTAACAGACCAAGAAAAGGTGCTCAACACCACTGATCATCAAGGAAATGAAAATCAATGCCACAATGAGATATCACCTCACATCTGTTAAAATGACTGTCTTCAAAAATACAAGCAATAACAAATGTTAGAAAATAGTATGGAGGCTTCTCAAAAAATTAAAAATAGAACTATCATATGATCCAGTAATCCCACTTCTGGATATATATTCAATAGAATTGAAATCAGGATCTTGAAGAGATATATGCACTCTCATGTTCATTGAAGCATTGTTCAAAATATCCAAGATAAGCAAACAACCCAAATATTCACTGATAAATTAATGGATAAAGAAAATGTATATACATACAATGTAATATTATTCAGCCTTATAAAAGGTTAATGTCATTTATGATATCATGAATAGACCTGGAAGACATCATGCTAAGTAAAGTAAGTCAGTCCCAGAAGGACAATTAGTGCCTGATTCTACTTAATATGCAGTCTATAAAATAGTCAAACTTACCGAAGCAGAAGATAGTGAGGGGGAAATGAGAATTCATTGTTCAATAAGTATAAAGTCACAATTATACAGAATGGATAAGTTCTAGAGATTTACTGTATAGCATAGTACTTGTAGTTAACAATACAGTATTATACACTTAAAAACTAGTTAGGAGGTTATATTTCATACCGTGTTCTTACTACAAGCAAAAAACAAATATACAAACAAGAAAACAGAGACTCAGGAAAAGTTTTGGAGATGATGAATATATTTATTCTTTTAATCATGGTGATGGTATCACAGGTGTATGCATATATCCAAATTCATCCATTTATATAAATATGTGACATTTTAAAGTATTAATTATGCCTTAATAAAGCTATTAACAAAAAAATAATACAAAGACATTTGCAATTCCCTAACAAAAAAAGTCACAAATTAGGTGAATTTAAGTTGAGGAGATTGTCCTATATTATCTGGAGTCCCTAATGTCATTACAAGGGTCCTTATAAGTGTAAGAGGGAGACTGAAGTGGTGGTGTCAGAGTTGCAGCATGTGAACGACGTGACCAAAAATTTCTGGCTTTCAAAAAAGAAAAGGTCACAATCTAAGGATTCAGGCATTTACTACAAGCTGGATAAAACAAGGAAATGAATTTCCCCCTGGAGTCTTCAAAAGGAACACAGTTTGGTGTTAAGTTCAGTTTCTAATTTCTATTGTTCATTGCTGAGAGTTATAACAAAGCAATGGACTTTTACATATTAACCTTTTCATCCCGTGATCTTGCTAAAGTTGTTTATTAATTTCAAGATGGTTTTTGTTTATGTTATTTCTAGGATAAATATTTAGGGTTTCAACATATATAATCATGTTATCTGTGAATAGGACAACAATTCCTTTCCATTTTCCATAACTACTTATAGTTATTTCTAGTTATAAATACGTATAGTCATTTCAACTATTTCTTTTTCTTGTGTTAGTGAACTAGCTAGGACTTTATGTACAGTGTTCAATAGGAATGCTGAGTGAGGACCTCCTTACCTTTTCTGAGCTTTGGGGGAAAGTGTTTACCCACCATGAAGTTTGATATTAGCTGTAGTTTTTTTATAGATGTTCTTGATCAAGTTTAAGATCCTATCTATTCCTAGTTTCCTGATGGTTAATATCATGAATAGATATAGGACTTTTTCATTTTTTTCTGCAGGAATTTATATAATCATATACATTTTCTTCTTCAGCCTGCTGAAAAATTTGCATAACTGTAATAAATCCCCCTTGGCCATGATATATAATTGTTTTTAGACATTGTGATAGTCTATTTGCTAATAATAATTGAGGTTTTTTGTATTTGTATTCATAAGTGTCATTGTAGTTTTCCTTTCCTGTAATGACTTTATTTTATTTTAGTACTGGGATAATAATAATGACCTCATAAAATGAGCCAGGAAGTACTATCTCTGCTTCAATTTTTTTTTCTTTTGGAAGAAATTTAAAGAATTTGTATAATTTCTTCCTTAATTGTTTGATAGAATTCACTAGGATATTCACATGGGCCTAGTGCATTTGGTTTGGGAAAGTTATTATTAATTCAATTCTTTTAATAGATATGAACCTATTCAGATGATTTATCTCTTCTTGCATAAATTTTATTGGTCGTTTCTTTCAGTAAATTAGTCAATTTATTTACTTTTTAATATTTTATTTATTTATTTATTTGACAGAGAGAGAGATCACAAGTAGGCAGAGAGGCAGGCAGAGAGAGAGGGGAAAGCAGGCTCCTCAGTGAGCAGAGAGCCTAATGTGGGGCTCAATCCCAGGACCCTGAGATCATGACCTGAGCTGAAGGCAGAGGCTTTAATCCACTGAGCCACCCAGGCGCCCCTAAATTAGTCAATTTAATCAAAGATATCAAATTTATGAGAACAGAGTTATTCACTTACTATTTTTTAGCTTTTAATGTACATGATTAGTGATAACTACTCTTTCTTTGCTAATATTAGTAATGTATGTCTTCTCTCTTTATTTCATGGCTTGATAGCTCATTTGTTTTTAGTACTGAATAATATTTGGATGTACCACAGTTTATTTATCCATTCACCTACTAAATGATGTCTTGATTGTTTCAAAGTTTTGCCAATTATAAATTAAGTTACTATAAACTTATGTGGCCATGAGTTTTCAACCCCTTTGGTAAATACTGAGGAGCACAGTTGCTGGATCATATGGTAAGAGTATGTTCGGTTTTGTAAGAATTTGCCAAACTGACTACCAAATTGGCTGTGCTATTTTGCATTCTTACAGGCAATGAACAACAGTTTTTGTTTCTGCAACTTTTCTGCTATAAATTTTATTGATTTCTACTCTGATATTTATTTCTTTCCTTCTGCCTGCTTTATGCCTAAATTGCTTTTCTTTCTCTGGTTTTCTAAACAGGAAGCTTAGGTTATTGTTTTTAGAATTTTTCTGATGAATTGCACTTACTGCTATGTATTTCCCTGCTATTGATATCCAGTTTAATTCCATTATGGTCTGTAAGTATACTTTCTGTGATTTCTATTATTTTAAATTTGTTAATGTACTTATTAATATCTAGGATGTGGTCTATCTTGATGAATATTTCATCCTAGTTGCAGAAGAATGTGTAATCTGGTGTTGTTGGATAGAGTATTCTATGAATATCAGTTAGATCAAGTTGGTTGATAGTATTGATTAGGTTAACGATATCTCTGCTAATTTTTTGATTGCTTGATCTAATAATTTCTGAAAGAGGATTATTGAAGTGCCCAACTATAATAGTTTTCCCTGTTTCTCCTTTCAGCTTTATCAGTTTTTGCTTCATATATTTTGACAATTTCTTGTTAGAAACATACCTGTTTAATATTGTTTTTGTCTTCTTGGAAAACTGGCCCCTTCACTAGTATGTAATGCCTATCTTTATTACAGATAAATTTCCTTGTTCTCAATTCTGCTTTCTCCAAAATTAATATTGCTACTCCAGCTTTCTGTATGATATATATCTTTTTCTTTCATTTACTTTAAATCTATCAAAATCTTTACATTTACATTTCTTAAGTTTTTAATTCCAGTTAGTTTACATACCATGTTATATTAGTTTCAGGTATACATTATAATGATTCAACAATTCCACATATCACCTTACAATATAATGATTTAACAATTCCATATATCACCTGGTGCTCATCATGATACATGCACTCCTTAATCTCATCACCTATTTCACCCATCCCTCTACCCACCTCCTCTCTGTTAACTATCAGTTTGTTCTCTGTAGTTAAGAGTCTATTTCTTGGTTTGTCTCTTTCTCTCTTTTTTGCCTTTGTTCATTTGTTTTGTTTCTTAAATGCCACATATTACTGAAATCATTATTGTAGTTGTCTTGCTTTGACTTAGGATAATATTTTGCTTAGTATAATACTCTCTGGCTCCATCCACATCATTGCAAATGGCAAGATTTCATTCTTTTTTATGTCTGAGTAATACTGAATTGTATACCACTACTTCTTTATCCATTCTTCAACTGATGGATGCTTGAGCTGCTTCCGTATCTTGACTATTATAAATAATACTACTATAAACAGTAGTGCATGTATCCCTTTGAAATGGGATACATTTTTTTCTCTTTATTCTTTGCATATTTATTATTGGTTTTGATATATGTTACCGTTAGGTTTGTATCTATCCTCTCCTGCATGTAGTTTGAACCGTCCTTTTTTCCTTTCCCTCACATGTTTTAGGTATATGTTATTATATTTTATATCCTTTCTTTGTGAGTTCCTTGACTAATTGTTTTACAGAAATATTCATTTTTACTGCTTTTGTGTTTCGCGTCTTTAAACTCTCACTTTGGGTCTCGTTTCCATTCAAAGAGTTACCTTTCATAGTTCTTGCAGGGCTGGTTTACTGGTCACAAACCCCTTTAGTTTTTGGTTGTTTGGGAAACTCTTTATCTTTCCTTCTACTCTGAATGATGCCCTTGATGGATAAAGTGTTCTTGGCTCCAGATTTTTCCTATTCAGCACTTTGAATATATCATGCTACTCTTTCTGGCTGGCAAAATTTCTGCTGAAAAGTCTTCTACCTTTACGGTTTTTCCCTTGTGAGTTATTGACTTCTTTTGTCTTACTGTTCTTAAAATATTTCTTTATCACTATATTTTACCAATTTAATTACCATATGTGTTGGTGTGGGTCTGCTTTTGTTGATTTTAATGGGACTTCTCTGTGCCTCTTAGATCTGGATATCTTTCCATATCTGGATATGTTTCCTTCCCCAGATTAAGGAAGTTCTCAACTATTATTTTCTTCAGATAAATTTTCTGCCCCCTTTCCTCTCTCTTCTTCTTCTGGGATTCCTATAATATGAATATTATTACATTTGATGGAGTCATTGAGTTTTCTAAGTCTATTCTCTTTTTGCATAATTCTTTTTTCTCTCTTTTGTTCAGCTTGATTACTCTTCATTACTCTGTTAGGTCACTAATTTGTTTCTCTGCTTTTTCCATCTTGTTGTTCATTCTATCAAGTAAGTTTCTCTTTTCATTTATTAAGCTCTTTATTTCTGCTATACTATTCCTTATCTTGGTGTTAATGGTGTCACTCATGTCTCCCACTCTTTTCTCAAGTCGAAAAAGTAATCCTTAAGATCAATGCTTTACATTCTCTATCAGGCATGCTACTTATATCTGTTTTGCTTCGATCTGTGACCGTAGTCTTGTCCTGTTGTTTCATTTAGGATAAATTTCTCTCTCTTCTCATTTAATTTGCCTCTCTCTGTCTGTTTCTGTGTGTTAAGAAAGTTGGCACTATCTTCTGCTCTTGGAAGTAGTGACTTTATGAAGAACAGGTTCTAGAGTGCTCTGCAGCTCAGTGTTCTCTGTTCACCAAAACCTAGTACTTCCTTTGTGTTGCTTAGGCCTTGTTATTGTGTCTGAGCCACTTTTCCTTTCAGTGCACTGACTCTTTGCCTGTTGGGGGCTGTGCTTGCTCTCTGTGGTGTTAGTGGGACGCAGGCAGGCCAGCCCTGAGTAGGTGTGTCCACCAAGGAACTTAGGTGTGGGGCAGCAGTATTAGTAAAATTTGCACTGAGCCACTAGTCTTATGCTAGATCCCCTGAAGAGCTGTGGGGGCTAACAGCTGTGTGCTGGGGCAGCCAGGGGTGTGAGGCTAGCCAGCTTGGGTCTGGCATGTGACTGTGGTTGGGGGTGCACAGCTGAGTGTGGTGCTACAGCTGGGTGTGGCTCATGGTGGTAGCTGTTCACCCAGCAGCTGGGCATGGTGTGCATAAGGCTAAGACAGAATTTGCCTTGAGCACAGGGCCAAAGATAGTAGGCTTGGAGTGGGCAAGTTCTCAGGAGAATTTGTGGACAAAGCACACTGCTAGCAGATTAGGTAGCAAGTTTCTGTGCAGTACTACCTCCCACAGGTTGCTCTGTGTTTATTCTGGGGGCAGGGAAGGAAAATGGCACCTGCCAGCTCCCTTATTCTTAAAGAAATCCCACAATATGCTACAAAGTCAGTATGAACAGATCTGTCTCCTGTTTGCCCCCACCATTGTGTAAACTGCCATTTATATGTCGCCTCTTTGTGCAGCCTGTTGTCTCCTTAAAGGTGGCAACCCAGGTATCATTCACCCTCTTGACATGCCCAGTGCTCAGTCAGCTGACTTTTAAAGCTCCAGGCTCTAAGTCCCACTGGTCTTAAAAAAAAAATCATGGAATTCAGCCTCTCTGATTTTTAAAGCCAATTATGGGGATTCATCTTCCCTGTGTGAGCTCCCTGGTACAGGGCCTGTTTCTCTGCTCTCTACATGCACATCTCCCTGCTTCCTATGGGCAGCCTCTCTCCACCTTTCTGACCTTCCTGAACTTTCAGAGGCAGCTTCTTCTCTATATTTAGTTGTGGAATTTGTTCCAACAGTCTTCAGATTGATCTCCAGTTTATTGACTTGGGTGTGAGTTGATTTCTAGTTGAAAACTCAGCTAGAAGTATATCTCAAAGTCTTTATTTAAAGTAGTTTCTTGTAAAAAAAAATAGTAATAAAGTAGTTTCTTGTATCTACCATATAGTTGAGTCTTGTATGGTTATAGACTGACAATCTGTCATTTAATTGGTATATTTAGGTCATTCATATTTAAGTGTTTATTAATAGAGTCAGATTAAGATCTAACACATTTACGTTTTCTATTAACTGTATTTCCTCTTTGTTTCTTCCTCCCATCCCCTCTTTTTTTGTCTTCTCTGGGTCTGAGTATTTTATATAATCTCATTTATCTAGTTTTTTATCATATCAATTATACTTTAAAGGAATCTTTTAGTGTTTCACTAGAGTTTCCAATATACATTTTCAACGAGTCTAAGTCTACCTTCACATGATGCTGTAGTATTTCACCCATAGTACAGATAAGTTATAACAGAATATTCCTAGTTTCTCCTCCCATTCTTTTTGACATTGTTGCCATTCATTTCCCTTATCTATATCCTATAATCATCCAAGACATTGTTCCTATTATTATCTTGAACAAAAAATTTTCAGATCAATTAAGAATAAGAAAAATAAAAGATTTTACTTTACCTTTATATATTTCTTCTTTGACATTCTTCTTTTCCTTATGGAGACCATGTTGCTGACCTATATCATTTCTTTCTCCCTGAAACATTTTTCTTGAACATTTCTTGCAGGAATGATTGGTTTCCTGCAGTTTTTGTTTATCTTAGTCTTTTTTCTCTATTTTTGGCTTATTTTACTGGATATATAATTCTATGTGTGTATGGGGGGATTCTTTCAACACTAAATAGTTCACTCGACTCTCTTATTTGCATGGTTTCTGACTATAAGCCCACTATAATTCTTATACTTCTTTATATATAAAGAACATTTTTCATTTCTCTGCCTTTTTTAAAGATTTTCTTTGTTTATGGTTTTCTGCACCTGACTACTATATATAAACAATCAGATTTTTTGGTATTTATTTTGCTAGATGTTCACTTTTGCTCTTGTTATTTTAAATATTTCTTCTGCTTCATTGTCTCCTTATTATTGTTACATATATGTTATACCTTTTTAAAGTTATCACATATTTCTTGAATATTGTGTTCTAGGGGTTTTTCTTCTTTTTCTTTCTTTTTTTTTTCTGTTTGCATGTCAGTGTGGAAAGTTTCTATGGACACATGTTCAAGCTCACTTCCTCTTTCCTTAGCTGTGTCCAGTGTATGGATGAATCCATCAGAGGTTTTCTGTTCCTTTTTTGAAATGTATCATGCTCTTTTGTGATCTCTTGGAATTTACATCTTTCTGCTTTCATACCCATGATTTTTTTTTCATATTGCCTGCTTTTTACATTACAGCCATTAATATATTAATCGTTATTATTTTAAATTCTCTGGTAATTCCAACATCTGTATCATATTTGTCTAATTTTGATGTTTGCTTTGTCTCTTCAGACTGTGTGTATTTTTGTATGCCTTGCAATGCCTTTGTTGGGGATATCTTATAATTTTTTTGTTATTGCTGAAATAAAGACATGGATTGGATAATGGGAAGTGAAATAAAAGGACTATCAGTGTAAAAATGTATATTTACTAGATAGGAGCTGAGCTATGCTTAATGTTTGATGTTTGGGACCAGAAGCTTTAAATATTCATAGCATTCTTACTTTTGTCTCCATACTTGAATTCGTGCTTCCTGTGTACTCTTCCTCAGAGAAAGTCTGTGCCTTTCCTTTCTTTGCTCTATAATCCACTCTTATACTGATGCCCTGTTGAAGTAGTGTTACAGTGTGGGACAGGAGAACATTCTATAACTTTATGATTAAATCTCAGTCTTTCAGTGGGCCTAAGTCTCTTGGCTTTAACCTTCACTGGTATTTTTTGTGGTGGTATAGATATATTTCTCCTTAGGTGAGTCTGAGTCAGGAAGCCTAGAGGAGGCTGAAGTGGGTGGGAATTCTCTCCCCCAGGTGAGATAGAGCTCTGGCAAACTATCTTCCCTCTAGAGAGTAGACCTTTATTACATAGAACACATTATATAACATATGACACAATATATAGAACATATTTCCCCATTATTACTCTTTCTTTACCCCCACCAGAGCAAAGAAGTTATCTTTGTCAGATCCTTACCATAAGAATATGATAGGATTTCTGAAAGGAAAGCCAACGAAAATGTGAAAAATCTTATAAGACTGTGGTCCCCAGAGTGTCTAACTATCATGCTAGTCCATAGTTAGCCTCCAGAAATATGTCAAGATTACCATTGAAGTATTCCTATCGGCTTGTTTGTTTGTTTCTCCAAGCAAATATATATTAACTGTGACCCTCCACATTCTCTTGTGTGTCCAGATTTAGGACAATAGTTTATTCTGAAACCTCAATTCTCTAACACGCCCAAGAAAAGTTTTTGATTTTCCGTTAGAAAGGATTGGAATAATGACATGTTGGAGTTGAAATTGTAAGTCTCATTCCTCTTTCAGTTACACAAAAAGCTGCAACTTTCATACTGCTATTGAAAATTTTGTTCTTGTTTTGATAAGTTCAACTTTGGAATACTTTCTTTTAAAATAGAAAATCCTGTATTATTTCCTATTACAGTTTAGAAAATGTGTGGAAAAATACCATCAATTTTAAGATATTATTATAGACTTCACTTTACCCAATGTAGCTAAATGTTTATATTACCTTTTATGCCAGTAAAAAGAACATTTGTTTTATGAAGGAATATATACTTTCCCCATAAGGGAAAACAAATTTCATATAAAATTTCTTTCCTAGATTTCTTCCCTTATGTGGCCAAGTCCTAGGTGATAATACATTCTGCTCTGCTGACATCAAAATTTACTTGCATCAACCATCGATATTCTTTGAATCAGACCATACTACCAACACACCATATAGCCAATAGCCAATATCATGATTCTTACTTTCTTTGCCTATTTCAAAATTAACCAATCTAAGGCAATATTTTGTTAAAAATGTTCTTTTTCTGACTACCTAGAGCAGTAAAATCATGAAATGAAGTTATAGTTATCACCATTTGGGTATCGTTATATTTTTCTACCTTAAAACTTAGTTCAGTGTGAAAACTAAAAATAAAAAATAAAAACCCAATTTAGTGTTTCATTCTTCCCAACTGCCTTTCTTTCTTCCACTTCAAAATAGGATTGTTTTCTTCAGCTGGCATCTTCTTCTCATTCATATATGACTGTTGTGATTCTCCTTGATGGATGACTTTCCTTGAAAAGCTCACGTCACTCTCAGAGATTTTAGAGCCTGCTGCTAAGGCCAGGCTCTCCACATGAAGTCTCCCAGGCTCTGTACAGAGATGTTGTGGGCTGAGCTTCCAGGAGGCATGATTACTTACAGAAAACAACATGTGGTTTTACCACATTTACACAAAAACATATAGTTTTACCGCATGCTTGCTTTTGGCTTTTCCGTATTTTAATCTTAGCTCATCACCACTGTGCTTGAGACAAACAACTCCTATATCAGGTACTTAGGAACAGGTCAGTGGAAGGGATCACCCCCTCACTTGGATCCCTTTTCTCATCCACACTCAGGAGCAACAAGTTTTTCTAAGGTCTTAAACTATTCTCTGCAGACCATCAGGACAATCCATATTCTACTATACTACAATGTTTCCTTGGTGTGAGTCTCAGATATTGTTTACTATTAGGATAAGAAATCAAATACCTTTACTCTGCCTGATACTGAGCTACCCCATGGTTGCTGCATATCCTTTTAAGAACAGTTCCCATGTTTAGAATTATTCAGCCACTTCTTCTTCCTATAAATGTTTCTTTTTTTTTTTAAAAGATTTTATTTATTTATTTGAGATAGAGACAGTGAGAGAGAGCATGAGAGGAGAGAAGGTCAGAGGAAGAAGCAGACTCCCTGTGGAGCTGGGAGCCTGATGTGGGACTCGATCCCGGAACTCAAGGATCATGACCTGAGCCGAAGGCAGTTGCTCAACCAACTGAGCCACCCAGGCGCCCCTTCCTATAAATGTTTCTAATCATTCAATATGTCTTGCTTTTCCACGTAAGTGTTTGTGGATATTGCTTTTAGGATAAAAGGGAAGGTCTGGATGATACCTAAGTTCCCTTCAAGATTAGATTTTATAATTAATACAAATGTCTTTGTGAGAATGTACTTATGGGGAATCTGCTCATAGTCTCAAATTTTATGTAATTTTCTTATAATTTATATTTTGCATAAATTTGCCAAATAATTAGTGTCATAGGTAGAATATGCCATTTGTTGTTGTTCCTCACTCCTTTCACAGAGATATTGGGATATGAGTAACTAAACTTCTTATCATATTTTATCTAAATAACAATTTAGTAGGAGAACAACTAAGAAAGTTTTGTCCCATGTAAAATAAAATCTATACAATGACTTGTTTTCCATCTTTGCATGTTCAATTCTCACATAGGTTTAAAAGGTTGGGTTAAAAAAAAAAAGGTTGGTTTTGAGCATATCCCAAATTCAGTTTCCAGTACCTCCAAAGACTGCAACAACTCTTTGACTTTATTCATTTATTCTTTATTGTTTCTTTTATCAATCTGTTCAGAAAGTAATTACTTAGACACTGAAGGGAAGACACAGTCCCTCTCCCCATCCTCTCATGTTGATCTCATGGAAGAGATCAACAAGTAAATAATTATAATTCAGTGTTTAGTGCTCTGTTAGGAAACAACACAAAGGGCTAAGAGAGTGCCTAAGAAGTATATCTCTGTCTCCTTTGGAAGGTGTGAATTATCAGGAAAGGCTTCTTAGAGATAAGTTGAACATAATCCTGAAGGATCAGTAGGAGTTGACAAATAAACAAAGGTTAAAAGGATATTCCAGCAAAAATAACCAGCATGTACCAAGGCACAGAGCAGAAATAGAGTAAATTAGGGAAACAAATTCTTGGAACATAGCATTTTAAAAATGAAGTAATATGCTAAGTGTAGGCAAAGTGTTTGGGGAGAAGAGCATAGTGAGAGCAACAATTAGAGTTGTCTCCGGCCTGCTTTCTCCTTTCTTCCTGAAATCAGAAATCCAAAGTCTCCTTTCCACAATGTTCTTGCTGTAATCTTGTTCCAGGGTTTCTTCATCTACAGTAGTCTTATGAAAACAGTTTGTATTTTTATTTCAAAACCTTTTTATGTCTTATGCAAAAAGTTTTTAATCTGGCAGTCTGGTAAATCTTCAAGGAACTGAAATAGATGAAATTATCGATCTGAAATGAGCAAGTGGGACTGGAGGTTATATCCCATGATGGAAACAAGATGACACCTAAATCTCAACAGATTGCAGGAAACACCATCCTGCTTTTTTTTTTTTTTAACTAGTTCAGTGTAATATAAAATGGTGTGATCTTTCCTTAATTTCTTCTTTCTTTTCTACTTAAGCTGATGAGAAAGTGGGAGAGCAAGAGGAAAACTGGGAACTTAGAATCGTAAGTCTTGATAAGTCCTATTAGGATGAAAATGATTGGGGGGCAGCACATGGGTGGCTTAGTTGGTTGGATGTCTGCCTTTGACTCAGGTCATGATACTGGAGTCCCAGGATCGAGCCCTGCATTGGGAATCCCTGCTCAGTGGGGAGTCTGCTACTCTTTCTGCCCCTCATCCCACTCATGCTCTCTCTCTTTCTCTGTCTCTCTGTCTCTCTCTCTCCCCCCTCTCAAATGAATAGATAAAATCTTTTAAAAATAAAATAATAATAAGATAAAATAAAAATGATAGTAATTTAAAATTTATAACAGGGATGCCTTGTGGCTCAGTCAGTTGAGCAATTGACTCTTGATCTCAGCTCAGATCATGGTCTCAGAGTTGTGAGATCGAGGCCCACATCAGGCTTTGTGATTAGTGGGGAGTCTACTGGAGAGTCTCTCTCCTTCTCCCTCTGCTCTTCCTCGTGCCCACACTCTCTCTCTCAAATAAATAAATCTTAAAAAAATAAAATTTATAAAAAAATAAAATTTATAACATACAAAAAAATCAAAGAAAATGTTGGTATTTAGCAACACTATTCAGATATCCCAAACCTGATAAACTTATTTTATGTAGGGAGAAACCACATATGGACAAATGCCAAAGCAAGATTTACTAACCTTGACAATATTAACTGTTTGGGCCCAATAATTATTTGTTGTGGTAGCTGTCCTGTGCATTGTAGAATGTTTAGCAACATCAATGGCCTCTATTCACTAGATGCCACTCTCACCCCACCCCCAAGTCATGGTAAACAAAAGTGATCCCAGGGATTGCCAGAAGTTCCCTAGGAGATAAAATCCTCTCTGGCTGAGAACCACTTTGCTAGATTCTAGTAAATAAATGCATAAGAAGTCACTCTTCCCCTCAAGGGGTCTTGTAGGAAAGAAAGATTTGCTAAAACTTTATTCTAGTTCGCCTAGTTAAAAGCAGGTTGTGATTAGTATTAAGGAGAGAAATTCTGATATAATTTTATGGGAAAATACAGTAACTCTGAGAAGAAGGAAGTAGGAAGAAAAATCAGTAAGTACTCTACAGGGTCAGTTTAAAATAAGTGATGTTTGTGCTTGCCTTGGCCACACAGATTCTAGAGAAAGTGATGGGTTAGGAAGCTGGAAAGAAACATTGAGTGCTTGTTTCGAAAGATCATCAGTGCTCTGATGAGAAATTGGCTGCTTTTTTCCATTAAGCTCTAAAGAACTAATTATCATGTTAGAGCCTATTGGCACAACTGTTGTGTCATGAATATAATTTTTAAACTTTATTTTTAAATATTTTAAAATAATATTATGAAACAATAATATTATGAAACAATAATATTATGAAACAATTACTACTTACGGTAGTAATACTAGAAGGAAGCCTAGGTTTTGAAACTTCAAAGCCATATTCCAGGTTAGTGATGGTTATCAGATTACAGTATACAACTCCAATGAAATGGATAGCTTCATGAATGTTAGCCTTACAAGCAATCTATTTCAAAAACATGGTTTCTACTTTTTGGTTTTGCTAATGAAAAGATAACCACTTTAAACAACGAAGGCTGAAAATTATTTAAGGAATATTTATCACATGTTATAACAAGTAAACTAAAATATAAATATACATTGAAATAAAGACTCTGATTGCATTAGACTATCTACAAATATTTTGGGGTGATGAACACAGCTTTAGCTAGGTTAGGGTTGGCTTTTGTCCATGAACAGAGTGGAGAGCCACTTGGATCCTCCCAGCAAGGACTCCAATTCTTAATTATCATAGACAATATTTTGGCTGTTTACTCTTTTCTTGAATTTGGATAATTTTTTGATAATCAAACAATCAGAAAAATTTTACTCAGTATTACTCTGTTATCAGTCTTTTAAAAGCCAAGTAGAACATCTTTGTTAATGAAGAATTATTATGCATAAGTGAATGCAAAAAAACCCCACACACAGTATTCTGTTTTCTTAATATTGGCATATGAACAGGGAATGTACAGTTGGCCCTTGAACAAAATGGGTTTAAACTGTTTGGGTCTAATTACACACGGATTTTTTACAGTACAATTGTATATAAATTTTCTCTTCCTTATGATTTTATTTTCCCTAACTTATTTTATTATAAGAGTACAGTGCATAATACACATAATACAGAAAATATGTGTTAATTGACGGTTTATGTTATTGGTAAGGCTTTCAGTCACCAGTAGGCTATTACTAATTAAGTTTTGGGGAAGTTGCAAGTTCTTCGGAGATTTTCAATTGCACAAGGAGTCAGAATCCTTAACCCCCAACTGTTTAAGGATCAACTGTGAATACTTAAATGAAAAAGATTTCAATAAATATAACCTTGTTGTTTTTCATCTATATTATTTATATCCTTGCTTTTAAAAATAACTTATACTTATTTTTCTTTTCTCTCTTCTGTTGTCTTTTGTTGCCACATAATTTTTGGTATGTTCTCACATGTTGAAATATAAAATAACCAAATAAGCAATTAAATGTAGAACACACCAACTAGTAATCAATGGTATGAAGAAAAACAAAGGAGGGTTGAGATTGTAGGGCATACTACTGTGGAATGAGAAGAAAGAAGCAAGAATAGCCAGGTCTTTACTGCAGCACAGATCTGAGGAGGGAAAAGAACCATCCGTGTGAACACACAGTGAAAGAGCGTTTTAAACAGAACCAGCAAGTGCAAACCTAACAGTAATGCAAGGAAACCACCGGAGGTTGTTTTCTACTTTTCCCATAGTATTTCAAATATGCTTACCTCATTGTAGGGACTCACCAAATATTTGTTGAGTCAGTCCAGCACTCTAGAACTCAGGGAGTATGGGATAGATTGTAGAATATGGAAAAAAGAAGTCCCAGAAAGGACTCATAGGCTATTCTTTTTTTTTTTTTTTTTTTTTAAGGGAGGTTTTCTTTCTTTCTTTTTTTTTCAAGATTTTACTTATTTATTTGACAGAGAGAGATAGAGATCACAAGCAGGCAGAGAGTCAGGCAGAGAGAGGGTGGGGGAAAGCAGGCTCCCTGCCAAGCAGAGAGCCCAATGCAGGGCTCAATCCCAGGACCCTCAGATCATGACCTGAGGGGAAGGCAGAGGCTTTAACCCACTGAGCCACACAGGCACCCCTCATAGGCTATTCTAAAACCAAACCAAACCAAACCAAACAAACAAACAAACAAAAAACTATGACTCTTAGTCTGAAAGAAGTAAAAAGTCATTTGGAGATTCGGAAAATGGAAATGACATTATCTAACGTATGTTTTAATAGGATCCTTTGGTGTGCTTTTAAAGACAGGACAGAAGCAAGGAAAGAAATGATAGTACTTTAGGGCAGAATCAAGGACAGAAATGGGCAGGAGCAGGGAGAGAAATGATAATATTTTACAGCAAGATAGTCACAGAGGGCGTTGTAGAAATGGTTCGATTCTATATGTGCTTCAAAGATGTAAATTGTAGGATTTGTTAACAGATTCATGAGTATGATAAAAAAAAAAAAAAGAGTTAAGGAACACCCGAAGGTTGTCCCTAAATATGTGTAAGAATGTTTCAAAGCATCTGTGAGAGTTACATTTACTGAGATGAAGGCTGTGGGAAGAGAAGATGGGGAAGAGTTGTGGAATAAGGAGTCTGTTTAGGAATATGTTGAGTTTGAAATGAGTATTAGACACCTGCATGAAGTTGAATGGACAAATGGAAATGTGATGCCAAAGTTCAGGCTAGAGGTCTAGATCTAGGAGCTCTTGGAATAAATGGTATTTAAAACCATGTGGCAAGATCACCAAAAGAGTGAGGGTATAAAGGAAGTGTTGGCAACTGAACTCTAGGGCATGCCACTATTCAGAAGATAGGGAATTCATAAATGAGACTGAGAAGGAATGCCAGTGAAGTGGGAAGAGAATGAAGAGAAAGCCTGTAGGATCATGTATCAAGAAGGAGAAAGCGATGAAATCAATACATCACTAAAATGAAAACTAATAGATCAAATAAGTAAACATTGAAAATTGACATGATAGTCAATGGTGATTTTGACAAAATCTGTTTTGCAGATTTGCAAAACTGGTGGAAACAAAACCCTAATTAGGGAAGGTTCAATAAAATAACGAGAGGAGGGAAACCTGGGTGGCTCAGTCAGTTAAGGGTCTGCCTTTGGCTCAGGTCATTATCCCAGGGTCTTGGGATAGAGCCCCACTTTAGGCTCCTTGCTCAATGGGTTGTCTGCTTCTCCCTCTACCCCTCCCCCTGCTTGTGCTTTCTCTCTCAAACAAATAAATAAAATCTTTAAAAAAAAAAAAAGAAGAAGGGGAGAGGAGTTATAAATAGCAAATGTAGACAAATATTTTAATAGATTTTGCTTGAAAGCAGAGAGATAGATTGAGTAGTACCTAGGGGTATATGTATGCTCAAAGTTTTTGTTTGTTTTAAAAAGAATAATATTACATCATATTTGTTTGATCATGAGGATGAGTCAGCAGAGTGGAAAACTGGATGATGTCAATTAGAGGAGGAATACATGCTAAAGTGTTGTACTTGAAAGGACGAAAGCCAGTATGACCAAAAGAAGTGTTGGTCTGAACTGTGAATGGGCAATTCATCCAAACAGAAGGGAAGACAGAGAGAGAATATGGGTAGATTAGTAATGTGTATAAGTCATTTCATTTCTTTCATTTTTTTTTTCAGTGAAACAGCAAAGATCATATACAGGGAGTAAAGGAGGAGGCAGGAGTGTTAGAGGATAAAAGAGAGGAGAAAGGAGGCAACAATAGTGGTCTCAGAGTGGAAGTATGAACATACTGAGAAATGTATTCAACTTGCTAGAGTGCGCCTAAGACTCACATAATATTATGCTCATTAATTTAAAGTGACGTCCATGGACACAGTTATGTCTTTTCCCCAACCATGTTGAGCTACCTGGTGTGAACATGGAGAAGGTAGAGAGCTAGTATAACCAGGATTGAGTGAGGATTTGTCACAAGTACACAAATATATGCTATATGATATACATGTGCATGGAAATAACTTCACACTGAAAAACTACTCACACACATACATGTAAAAACACGATCCTATTTTTCTACTTAATCTTAAAAACAAATTAAATTAACTACTCTTGCTTTGGCTACACAATCTCATATTTAAAATATACAGTTGACCCTTGAACAACACAAGTCAGGAGTGCCAATCTACCAGGCAGTCGAAAATCCTTGTACAACTTGATTTCCCAAAGACTTAACCACTAATAGCTTACTGTTGACCAGAAGATTTACCTATAACATAAACCATCTATTAACACGTGTTGTATGTGTTATATATACCATATGTTGCATTCTTACGATAAAGTAAATGTGAGAAAAGAAAATTTTAATAAGAAAATCATAAGAAAGAGAAAATACATGTACAGTATTGTAATGTAAAAAATAAAAAAACCCACATACAAGCGGACCCACATCGTTCAGACCCATGTTGTTTAAGGATCAACTTATCTCCTTCTAGACACTGATATTCAATTTATTGTACTTTCAGCACAGGTCAAATATCAACCCCCTCTGCCTTTCTCTCTCTACTCACCCCTCTTCTTCATCACCTACATGCAAGCACTGTAATTTGTTTATCTATGATAGAAAAATAAAGGGTGCCTAGACCCTGGTCAGTCATCACCATTAACTGCAGCTCCAAAGCAAGCCTCATAGCTTCACATCTGAGAACTACAGCTCCCTCTAGTGGAGGTAAATTCTTTCTTTTCCCTAGAGAGTGATGAAAAAACATACTTTTTCTTTGGTGCCCTACTCATTGTTCAAACAGTTTTTAAATATTGTGGTTCCTATCTCCAATAGCTATGTTGGCAAAATGGACTGATGACAATATAAGACTAATCCTGAGAAAGAAAACAAACAAAAATAAATAAAAATGAATTTTTTTCACAATTGGTTCTCATTGACTGGTAAAAAAGCAATTTCAAGAAGTTTTTGACTGGTTCATTTACAGTAATGTGTGCATGATGGGAACCTGGCAGAAACTCTTCTCGTTTGGAACAATAATGTCATAGAAAAAAAGCAGAACTTGTTTTTAAAAACATATTTTTGAAAGGACTCTCAATAAGAGGTTTTTCAAATATATTGGAGGCAATTCAGATGTTTGTGAAGAGGAATGTTTTATTATCATTCTCATCACGATCATCAGTATAAAAATAAAGAAAGCATTTAGCAATGAGCTGTGTGAAATTTAAAGTGATGAACATTGTTCAAGTTCATGCTTTTTCATATCAGATATTTTTGAGAGTCAACCTGTATTCACAGTTCTCACCATTTCAGGGAAAAAATTATTTTAAGAAAAAGGAATTGAATAATCTCTAAAATAAGAGATGCAGCCCAATGGATCTCTAGAGGAAGGAGTAAAAATTAAATATATGAGTTCTCTCTTTTATTTATTCAAAAGTCCTGTGAACTTGAAACCTTCTGTGTATTCTCTGAGTATTTATTCAATCTTGCACCATGTTAATTATTGGGAATCTAGCAGTATACCTCACTGAGTCTTCATTATCTCATCTGTAAATGGGAATAGTAAACCTAGACTTCTGATCTTAATAGATTGCTATTAAAAATAAATAAGGTTACAAGTAAAAATAAGGCTACATACAAAAAATGTAGATGATAAAGGACAATTTAAATATGAAATACCAATATTAATCTCAAGGTTCTCTTGATTAGATATTCTATTTAGAATAAATTGGTTATGTAAAATTTTGGTGGAAATATCTGGAGAATATCTTTTTCTTTTCATCAATGATTCCCTAAAGGAAAATTTTACTAAACCCTCATTCTCTTGGTATTTCTGCTAAAGAAATTATAAAATAAACCTTTAGGGAAAAAGTTATGTAGATTTTTTTCCAATGGGAAATAATTTCTGTGAAAGGACTGTTAAGGGTAAACAGGAAAACTTTAGAAATACTCAAATATAGAACAGGCTTAAAAAATAGAATTGCGTTGGCTAAATGTCATTTTTGTTTTTCTTTGTGTTTTTGGATTTTTTTTTAATTTGGATTTTGGTTTATTTATTTTTTAATCAATGGGGGACTAGAGCAGCATTGTTAGTTCCTCCGTGTTTTTGCTAAGTAGTTGGCATTATTGTTGCCAGCCTTCGTTGTTTACCTATCCTCCACCCTGATATATATATCTCCCTCCAAAGTATATCAGAATGAAATACATGAGGTAATCTTGGTCAGGAAATGGGGGCGGGAGAGGGGGTAGGTGAACCAAATGAAGTTCAAGTGGCTTTATGAAGTGCCTACAGAAAAGAAATAAAGGTCAGGGATCAGTTTTCAAGTGGATAAATAACCAGGTGGATTTCTGAAGACTGAGTGAGCATCTAGAGGACGCAGAAGGTTAGATCTGTAGTCTGAACCCAATAATAATGGTAATGTTTATATTAGGGTTTATCATATTATGTGATTATTGTGATATTATGGGATAAGTTAAAGATAGGAGACAAGGAGCATATCCATAACCTCCAAAAGAAAACAGATTTTTCAGTGTCAGAAACAATTTGCTTGTCTTGCACAACAGAGTGGTTTTTGTTTATAGAATACAAAGACACCAACTTCATGCATCATCTGGTAGGTAGGGAATGTCTTATTTTTCTTTTTTCAAATTCAGTTATAATATTCTAATAGCTCATTAATATGATAGCTAACAACTACTGAGTACTTGCAATACCTTTAATCCTAACAACTATAGAGTACTTGCAGTATGACAGGTAATGTTCTGAGTATCTTTAATCCATGTAACAACCTATGAGATAGTTATTACATTTTTCCTGTTTTATAGATAAGGAAACTCTAGCACAAAGAAATTAAGTAATTTATGTAAGGCCACTTAGCTAGGAAGTTTTGGTGTGGGCTTTCACACATAGGTATTCCAGTTCTAGAACACATACACTTAGGAAAAAGTGAACATGGGAATCATCCTTTGAAATCCGTGATGTGTTTCACCATGTGAGAAGGATCAAGAGAAATAAGAAATCAAAAGTTTTCCCAAAAAGCTTACAATCCACTTGAGAAGTCATAAAAAAATGGGAAGTCATAATTCTAATTGTCTATCAATTGGAGCTTGGTTTATATATAAACTAGAATAGGTGTTTTTTACTGTTGTTCAGAAGGCCTTAAATGCAATAAAATTCCATGAGATTTTTGATACGTATCTATTCATTAGTTGTTTCGACTAAATTGGGTTCCATTTGCTTTCTTCACATAATAATGTATTATGGACATTTTTCCAGGGTAGCATGTACAAACCTACTAATTTTGTAGCTGTAGTCTTGTATTACAGTTTATTAGGCACCATAATTTCTCATGCACCATAAATTATTAACCTGACTTCTATTAACGGGCCTTTAGCTTGTTTTCAATTTTTCATTTTCATAACTGATAAAAGCAAACTCTGGTAAGTGTTTCTGAAACCATGTGTATAAATCCATACATATGTTTGTAAAATTTCATCAGGATTTATTCCAAGATTTCTAGGTATAGACTTGATGGGTCAAATGTTGTATATATTTTAAACTGTGGGAAAAAAATTGCCAAAATTATTTTCTAAAAATGAATCAACTTTATAGCTCACTAGCAAGGAACGAAACACAATATTCTTAGCCAAAACTAAATTTTCTTTTATCTAAAATTTTAGTCATCCTAATATGTAGTAAGAAAAGTATCATTTGTAAGAACATATGACTGAAATAAAGATTCTGCTTTTTTGTTAGAGCTAGTTAACTGACCTGGTTTAGAAAAGATGGGGAGACATGAAGTGAAAAGTAAGTGTCCTGAACTGAGTCTCAGAGTTAATCTCTGTTAATAGTTTTGACACTCCTTGTGTGACAAATAGTGTTCTCCCATTTGCTTTCCTTTTTTAAAAGTAGACTTTATTTGGAGGCACCTGGGTGGCTTAGCTGGTTAAGCATCCAACTCTTCATTTTGGCTCAGGCTATGTTCTCGGGGTTGTGGGATCAGGCCCCATGTCTGGCTCTGCAGTGGACATGGAGCCTGCTTCAGATTCTCTCTTTTCCTCTCCCTCTGTCCATTCCCACCCTCTAAAAAATAAAATAAAATGGTAAAATAAAATAAAATAGACTTTATTTTTAGAGCAATTTTAGGTTCACAGCAAAATTGAAAGGAAGATAGAGATTTCCTAGGTATCTTCTGCTTCACACATGCATTGCTTCCTCCACCATCCACATTCTCCACTGAAGTGGTACATTTGTTAAAGTTGAAGAAAATACATTGACACATCATTACCATTCAGAGTCCATAGTTTACATTAGGGTTTACTCTTGGTGCTGTACATTCTAGGGACTTAGACAAATTTATAATGATATGTACCCACCATGATAGTATCATACAAAGTAGTTCCACTACCCTAAAAATCCTATGTGCTCCCCCTGTTTTAGTTACTATATCCTGGACATCTCTTATTATTAGTATGCTTTTTTCAACAGTTAAGTAGTATTCTACAAAATAAATCTACCGTATTTTATTAAATCCACTTCATACTGATAAATATTAAATTATTTTTCAGTTATTTGCTATTATTTATAAAACCATACTAAGGGGCACCTGGGTGGCTCAGTGAGTTAAAGCCTCTGTTTTCAGCTCAGGTCATGATCTCAGGGTCCTGGGATTGAGCCCCACATCGGGCTCTCTGCTAAGCAGGGAGCCTGCTTCCCCCTTTCTCTCTGCCTGCCCCTCTGCCTATTTGTAATCTCTCTCTCTGTGTCAAATAAATAAATAAAATCTTTTAAATAAATAAACAAATAAATAGAACCATAATGAATATTCTTGTATATAACATCTTTGGCCACTCTTGTGAGTATATCTGCAGGATAATAAAAGATCTTAAGGTAGAAGAAAAGATGAATGAGTCAATGACTATGAGCATAGTCATGCACAGAAATATATAATGTTATTTATATATTTACACAAACTTAATGTTACAGAATAAATGGGAAAGAGACAGGAAACTAACATTTGTTTGGCTTATATCATGTACCTATGTGTAATCATATTTTTCCTGTAAACAAGATTTTAAGTTAACAAACATCATCCCCACGTTTTAGAGAACTGACCTTAATTAAATTGACAAGAGAACAAAAGTATTCAAGTGCACTCATTCATATTGGGAGAGAGGCTGTCATTCAAACCAAAACACACAATTGTATACCCACCCTGAGGCTAAGGGACTTGCCCTTGTCACCTGATGGCTTTGTGGTGGAACAGGTTTTGAACAGACTGGCTGACCAGAACCCGCCCTCTTTGTTACTATACTACACAGTTGTCAAAAACCAGGTGGACTTTACCAGAAGGCCTACTGTTCTATCTCAAAAAGTTACCAAGACTAGGATACAATATTGGGAAAAAGACAGACACCCAGGTATGACAACTTGAGGAGATTTTTCTTAGCCTGGTCGCAAGAGCGACTTGTTCTGAAATTCCAGAGAACTGGCCCTGCATGTGGAGGTCAAGGGGACTGCGAGAACACACATGTCACAGTCGTTGAATGTAGGTAAGGCTTTGAAAGTGCTATTCTGATCTGGAGAAAAATTGGCACTATAAAAACACTAGATAAACAGAACAATAAGATAATGAAAGAGTGCCCAAGCAATATCTATCATGTTATAGGCACTAAATAAACATTCATTAAAATCTTTATTATTTTAAAAAGTGCATATTTAATAACAAGTTATGCTAGAAGTATTTTTTCACTATATTGTATTAGTCACCATATAGTACATCATTAGTTTTTGATGTAGCGTTCCATGATTCATTGTTTGCCTATAACACCCAGTATGTTTTGAATAGGTTTCATTAACTCACTGGAAACTTTATAATTTCTAAAATTCCCCTATTAAATAATAATAAGTAAAAACATGAAAATAATTAACTATTATGAAACCCACAAAGAGTAAGGAACTTTAAATGCTGCCTTGTTGAGAAAAATTAAACCAGACCAAACTAAAGTTACTGAATCATAAACAGATTTTTCTTAATGTATGTAAAATCCTGAACATTCATAGAATTTTCTATAAAAATTATTTATTCAAACAAGTTCTAAATTATTGTGCTTCAAGAGCTTCACTATATGTTAGATATACATTTTATTTAACGGAGCATACAAC
>CM052797.1:76746262-76766927 GCA_028533885.1 Nasua narica
CTATGGTTATTTTATTATTAAGCTTTAATGTAGGTATTCACCTCTAAATAAGAATATGGATGCATTTTTCTTCCTTGAGTTTTTATGATATATTTAAGATATATAAGTGATATGTGTTATCATTTTTAAGGTGTGTATTTATGACTCGGAAAGTGGTAAAGGGAAAGGAATACAGTGTAGTGGCATTTAGAATGTCCAAAGTCTGGTTTGTTATTAATCCCACCACTGTAGGCTTATTGAGGGTAGGATAATTGCAGAACCACATTATTTTGAAATAAGTTCAAATGGCTTGACATGAGTCAGTTGATAATTCTGCTGTGTTATCTTGTTTGTGTGATATGCCTCAGGATTTCTAATGCTTACATTTTAAATTTTTTTCTATTTTAATACCCACTATCTTGTTTTAAATTCTTCCCCTTTTCAAAGCGAACAATTTCTCACACTCATTCCCTTATGCAATCTCATTTTTCTTTTTTTTTTAAAGATTTATTTATTTATTTGAGAGCGAAAGCACAGAGGGAGAGGGAGAGGCAGACTCCCTCTGAGCAGAGAGCCCATCGCTGGGTTTAATCCCAGGACCCCAAGATCATGACCTGAGTCAAAGGCAGCAGTTTACCCAACTGAGACACCCAGGCGCCCCACAGTCTCATTTCTTATTCATCCCTCTTTGTAATTGTTTTCCAATCTGACTTTCAGCTCCATAGTGCCTGAAGGGCATTTCTTCACACCTTGGAGGAGTCCTATACCTAGTAAGGGAATGCAAAGAATGTAAATAAAACAGCCAATACATCCATGGATTGTCAAGAAGGTGGCCCAGTACTCATGAGCTATCCTTCACCCCAAAAGAATCTTGTGGATTGATCTGTTCTTTCACTTGTCATGTATTCATTTAACAAACATTTACTGAAATCTATTCCATGGAAAGTACTTTGCTGGGCAGTCTCATATTGCCTTCCCAATAATACTATCTATCTATTAGCAATACTATTTTTATCAATTATCAATAGTCATGGCTTCGATAATCCTCATTGGCTCTGATACCACTACTGTGCAAAGCTGACAGTACTGTATCCAATTTATACACAACTCCAATTTATACACAAAGAAGCTAAGATTCAGAGGTATTAGGTAACTGCCACAAGATGGTACATGCTAGACATATCCTACTGAGGTTTCCATGAATAATAAGCCAGCCAGATCATACTTATATAAGAGTAGAGCAGGCCATCATTCACTCATTCATCAATACATGCATTTATTTGTGTTGTTGTTGTTGTTGCTGTTGTTGTTGTTCTGCAGAAGTTAATTGTATTCCCAGCCTTGTACTAGGTATTAGGAGAAAGTCTACTTTTAGGAAAAAGGGCAGTATTGCTTAGCAGTGCTGATGCTTTATGTATGTTAACTCACCTAGATCAAGAGTGGACTGGCCAAGTTTTGATCCAGAATACTAAATAAAATTGTTCTAACTATCTGGCTCAAGTCTAATATTCTATGCCATTTTGACCTGATCGATGAGGTTCAGTCTTTCTTTTCTAATAATGCTCCTTGAATTGTTGTAAGCCTTTGATAAATTTTCAGAGCTCTAAAAATGTTGACTTTGACAACTTTTACTATTGTTCTCATTGGTTTTATGGAAGAGTAGAATTCTACAGGTCTTTACTCCATTGTGCCAGAATTCCCTCCCTGTGATGGTTTTAAATTCACTTCTTGTATGGCATTTTTGTCTCATTCTTTGTGATCAAGTTCATGTTATCCTACAGTTGCAATAATTGAGTGTTGGCTCTGATTTGTTTTGTAATAGTTCAACATCTTCATTGCAGAGGTGGTGCTACCTTGTTTAATCATTCTTCATAGAAATCATGTTGTGAAATCCCCGTATTGATTCCCACTCTCTGTTTAAAGACTATTTTAGCAGCACCTGGCTGGCTCAGTCAGTAGAGCATATGACTCTAAATCTCGGAGTTGTGAGTTTAGGACCCACATTGGGTGTAGAGATTGCTTAAAATTTTTTAAAAAGTCTTTAAAAAGAATACAGACTATTTTAGAAAGGTAAACAAACCCCATTGTTACTTCCTGTATATATATCTGGTGCAGAACTTAGGGAAAAGATGAAGTCATTCCTAATATCCTTTTATATTGGTGCTGGTGTTATTCTTTGTAGATAGTGTAACTTACAGAGAAAAGAATGGCACCAGTCTGGGTTTTTTTTTTTTTGGATCTAGATTTACAGGAGAAAAGTCCCAGAAAGAAGTGTTTAAAACATAGTTGTTCCCATATGAAGGTAAGAACCCCAAGCTGAAGATAAGAAAGCTATACTTTTAAAACCAACTGCCTTAGTTGACTGCTACTCTGACTTTATTTCCCTTTTATTATAACTAATTTCTTAGTAAATTCCTATGTAGAGATTTTAGTTTGACCTAAGTGTACTAATGACACATGTAGTGGAAGGATCTGATAAATTCATATTTAGATGTTAAAGGGAATACCATAAGCCCTAAACTCAATGTGGTAGACAAAACAAATCAGTGA
Source organism: Nasua narica (assembly GCA_028533885.1). NCBI lineage: Eukaryota > Metazoa > Chordata > Mammalia > Carnivora > Procyonidae > Nasua > Nasua narica. The sequence goes on from CM052797.1 coordinate 76,748,792, forward strand.
GAGGGCTCCGAAGGAAAGGTTTATCTTTCAGAGTAAAAGTAAAGGTAGAAGGTCTACTATGCCTCACATAGATAATTCTCCTGGTAACCTTGGGACATTGGAAGTTCTTTTAAGAAAACCTAGATTTTTCACTTACGTAGATATTATATACTAACTGCCCTTAACCCTGACCTCCCTGTCCATCTGCAGCCTGGATTAGATGTCCCCCTGATGGGCCCCCATCTTACTTTGTGCCTATTCCATATTCTCTATTAGCCCTTCCTTAACCCTACAGAACTACAGGATTTTGACTTGTCTTTGTTATCTCAACATCTAGGACAAAACTTGGTGCTAATAGATGCTCAATAAATTGCTTGTGGAACTTTTTTTTTTTAGCAGTCCTCTTGTTTGTTCACACTTCCTCCCATTACTTCCCCAAAGTCTGCCAAGCTTCATTATTCATTTCAGTAGGATTTTCCAAGGCTATGTAGTTCAACTCATCTGACTTTAAGATTTACTGTACTATCATCTAGATCTCTTCTCCCACTGGCATTTTATCTTGACTCAGCTTTTCCTATAAAACACACTAGTATTGTTTTTTCTTCCCTTAGCAAGGATCATGTTGAGGGATTTATACTTCCTGAATCAATTTCCTCTTCATCCATTTTCTGCTTCTTATCTTTCTTCTTTTTAATATTGCTGAAACTAAACATAAGTTATCACAAACTCGTAGTCTCTAAATAAATAGTTTATTTCCTCATTTTCCATAAATTTAAAGCTTATTTCACCTTACTCATCTATCTCATTCTCTTAAATCTTCTCCCAGATTTGCAAGACTCTTCTCATGCTTGAATCCATACCTGCCTTCCGAGGATTTTTCCATGCACTGCTGTCTACACTCCTCACGAATAGCGCAGCCTCACTGGAGCATCTGTGACATTATTCAGCTATGATAAAAGAACTGCTTAAATCAGGATGGAGGGCAGGTGGCCACTTTCCTGCGATTTGCTCACCTGCTTACCTGGTTTGGATCCTGAAATACTTCTCTCAGTGCAAACTATATTCCTTACCAACCACCTGATGTCTAATTTGAGCTCTATGTTGTTATTGTGTACAACATTGTCATTTTATAGAGTCACCGTAACTGCCTGGGGTCACTGTCTAGTTCAGGGGGCTGAACATAGACTCTTTTTTTTTAATGTTAACTTACTACCCATCTCTTAAAGTCTCCCGACCCCCAACCCTCCACCCCCTCTAGCCTCCCAGGCCAGGCAAGAGTGCCTATTTTCTTTCTTTCTTCCTTTCTTTTTTTTTTTTTTTTTAAGTAAGCTCTATGCACAACGCAGGGCTTGACTCTTGACTTTATGACCCTTGAGATCAAGAGTCCCAAGCTCGACTAAATGAACCAGCCAGGTGCCCCATCTACTCCTGCTCAAACTTATCAGTGTGTACAGGTGATGTGGATTTCAGCCTCAGTTTTCTGGGAACCATACCTACCTCCTCCCTCTCTTTCCCTTTCTTCCATTCTTCTGACACTCTTTTCCCTCTTCTGTCTTCCCTCAGTCCCCTTCATCACTCACATATCTAGCCTAAGTGTAGCTTTACCTATTCTCCTCTTTGGTTGGTATTCAGCTTCTCCTCATTTTTCACGACCACAAATTACTTTAAATTTTAATTTCTTCTCTGCTTGCTCTTAAAACAGTAACTGACCCAGTAATGTCATTCAGTAATATCAACTTCTATTATTATTCTACTTCTAACCATTCCAACCCCTGGGAAGACCCAGGATCTAAGATTTTTCTCTGACATCAATTTCCTGTGCTGTGTAGATTAGCTCAAGTCATTTCTTCCTCTTACTGAAATGTGGGGGGGGGGGGTGGGAAGTTGGCACAATGTCTGAACCTATTTCCTGGCATGTGGGGATGCCATGTAAATTCCTACTACAGCTTTCTGGGTCTTTTTTTTTTTTTTTTGAGAGAGAGAGAGAGAGTGCATGTGCATGAGTGGGGGTTGGGGATGGAGAGAGGGGGCAGAGAAGGATAGAAGGAGAGGAAGAGAGAGAATCTCAAGCAGGCTCCCTGCCCTGTATGGAACCCAAGGCGGGACTCGATCTCACAACCTTGAGATCATGACCTGAGCCAAAATCAATAGTCAGACACGTAACTGGCTGAGACACCCAGGGACCCCTTTCCTGGTCTTTTTGTGTCCATCTTTGCCTTCTGACTTTGATTTTCTGTTCCCTACAGAGCTTACCTCTTTCATATATCTTCCCTATCCAATCAAAGCATGATGTTGTTTTCCTTTGGTCTCTTAAAATGTTCCACCCATGTAGACCCTTGCCTGATTGACACTTTTTGGTATGCCTATGCCCCCAATTTAATCAGGTGCCTTGAGGACCCAGTCTATTTTATAAGCTAAGTGCACACAAGCATACATATAGATATACATATTCATGTTCATACCCCCATGAATGAAAAATTTTCCTTAAGTGCAGAATAATTAGGCAGAATCTAAGACCTTATAGCAAGTTACACCAGAAAACCAAACAAAGCACAAATTTACAACTGTATCATAAAAAACCTTGCACGTTCATAAAAAATTCTGCCAGCCCAAGGACTGTTCAATTAGACTCTGGTGGTAGAATTTATTCTAAATAAAATCTCACCTCCATGCCGTGCCATTTCTACATAAGAATTGGAGAGAACTATGCAGAGCCTGCACCTGTTGAGTTATACAGTAAATCTACAGGAAACCAAGAGTGCAAGTGCATGTGATTAAGTACAAAAGATTAGAATAAAAACCTTAGGAGGCTATGGTTTCTGCTATTCTTTTAACTCTCCATGCTCTTCTACATCATATATCATTAGTGGGCAAAAATCACATAATAACAAATTACTAGCCTTCTGCTTAAGGTTCTTAGACAATGCATATGATGTGAACATCTATGGCTATTTTGAGCATACAAAATGATTAAGCCAAACAGAAAGGTTATCACGTTGCGCTTACGAATTTTGGTAACTCGCGGTCTTGTGTTACACATGTCTGTGATTCTGGAGAGCAGATTTAGGTGCAGCTTGGTGGCAGCTCCTGCTGGGGCTAATCAGGAGAGCTGCTGAGACTAAAACTGAAGTGGACGTTGCAGCTGCTTGGGAGATGATTTTTATTAAAGCTGCCTGCCAGTGTCAACACAGAATCCAGACTGGATTTTAGAAAAAAAATGTGACACTTGCAAGGCACTTGGGCACAGGATTCAGAATTTTCTCATAATGGCATTGCATCATTTTACCAAGAATGGAAATAAAATCTTTAAGCAATTATTGACATGGAATTCACTCTATAACATATTGGTTAAATGTGAACATTTCATTATTTCCTTCTATCTAATAATTATAATATATATGGAGATTTGCCATTATATACAGATGTCTTCAGCATTTGAAAATGAGTTGTAGCTATTGACTGATCAGAGCATAATCCTCAGTTGTGTTAAAGTAATGAAATTGTGAGTAATGAAGTACATGTAAAAATATTGGTAAAAATTTGTGGTTTAAGGACAAAGGTTAATCTTAAATTTATATATCACTGTACTTTTTCCCTTGGATTAAAAAAATGGCTCTACTTATAGAATTCTTTCTAGTAAGTTTATAAATGCAGAGAAAAAAATCCATGACTTTGAGGAAACCTCTAATAGATATCAGAATTTCTTTAGCCATTAAGGTATTTAAAGACACTTATTAAATCATTTTATCTTGGTTATTTTAGTGTTAGTGTCCAGATTTTGGATGATATGATGATGTCTATAAAATTATATAATTCTTTGTCAAAATAAAGTAGTACTTAGAAACTAGATTGATAACAGGAAAGACAGGAAGTATTATTTTCCAAGAGAGATAAAGTGATGATGAGTCATAGAAGTGCTGTATTATGGGGTGCCTGGGTGGCTAAGTTGGAAGACTGTGCAACTCTTTATCTCGGGGTTGTGAGTTGTAGCCCCATGTTGGGTGTAGAGATTACTTTAAAAAATATGTAAACTTAAAAAAATGTCTGCATTATAATAATATAATAATGGTATTTGGCTTCAGGCTTAAAAAATCCCCATTCCAGGGCGCCTGGGTGGCTCAGTTGTTGGGCAACTGCCTTTGGCTCAGGTCATGATCCTGGAGTCACTGGATCGAGTCCCGCATCGGGCTCCCCCCTCAGTGGGGAGTCTGCTTCTCCATCTGACCTCTTCCTCTCTCCCATTCTCTCTCTCTCTCAAATAAATAAATAAACTCTTTAAAAAAAATTCTAAAAAAAAAAATCCCCATTCCCTCCATTGCTTTACCCCAACCAATATTATTTTTTTAGTTGCATGCATTTTACACTTGATTTTATAAATAAGCTAAATTTATTTGAGAAGTAGTGAAGAAATATCTTAGTCCAAGACTATTTCATGCCATCCTGTATCCAAGCAACTTCTTAGCCTTTTGGACATTCCTCCTATGCCTTTGAGAGTAGCTTCTAGGATTCCACAATTAAGCCACAACTATGACATACACTTAGTGCTCAATAAATATCAGCTTACTACATGAATTTTTCTAGTTTCCACTACCTCAATCTATGATCCTTACCAGGCTGTGTTCCAGAATACAGAAAATCTGAATATTTAGAAGATTTTACCGCAGTGCCAGATAAAAAACACACTTGTAAATTTATAATTGTTGATGAAAAATCTAGATTGTTGTTAACAGCATATATTTATAATTATGTCTTTTTAGACAAGTGCAATAAAATGCTTCTTACTTTAGTCACTGGGGTCTAATTGTTTTATTTTTTAATAAACAAAAGGAAAAATGAAATCAAACCACAGAATCCCTGAAAAGAAGAGTTAGTTTTCACTACCTTTCAAATTGCCATTAAGGGGCGCTAGCTAAGGACATTACTAGCTTAGAACATAGAAGCACCTGTTCTTCAAACACAGAAATGTACTGGTATGAAATCTCTCAAGGTAATATAAATCCTAGGGGAGGCATAAATTTACCAAGGAAGAAAAGAAAAAAAATGGTACTGCTTGATTAGACGAAGCTGCCAAAAAACAATAGAACTTGCCTATCCTCTTTCATGAGCTTGACACCTCTGCTTGCAGGTGCCAAATGATAAGTTCTTAATGTGTATGTGTGTGCATAACAAGTGAATATAAACACGAGTTTTTTAATTAAATTACTAAGTCCCTACAGAATGCTAGTCATTATATCAGCTCTCCCACTTCGATCTGAGAATAATTCATGTAGGCTTAATAATACTTGCTATGTGGTAACTGCTCCCAAACTATCAGTTGTTCTCTTCAGTTCCACGTACCGACTTCTGTTATCTCGACCAGGGTTTTTTAATTCAGTATGCTACCCCTGTTTGTCCTTCTAATGAGCACATTTACTCCCGATTTTATTCTGCCTCTTTCTCTTCATAACATGCTGGGTTCACTATTGGTGCATAATTGTACAATCTGAAACAGAAATTTGAAATAAGTTATCATATGTTAAAATCTCTGTTTTCTTAGGCTGAGACTAAGGCAGGGAGTAATGTGAAAATGTCAGACACTATGACAGGGTTGGTTCATGCATTATCTCCCCAAATGTAGCTGCATTTTCTTCACATCCTGAAGACTGGCTATGTATGAAAATCTACACTTAGAATTAATGTCCTTATATAGAGTTTTTGTATGCATCAGCTATATATATATGACAGTGAATAGACTTTTCATACCTATAATTTAATTATATTTTGGACTGTATAAAAAAAGTCCTTACCTAGCCTGATGAACTTGTGTCAATTTTATAGAAATTTTAATTGGAAATCTTTGGTTCCTTTTATTTAAGAATTCCTGTATTTAAGAATCTTTTTTTTATATCTTTTTTCTTTCTTTGCTTTGTTTCTTAAATTCCACATATAAGTGAAATCATATAATATTTGTCTTTCTCTGGTAACTCTATTTTTAATTTTTTGAGGAATCTCCATACTGTTTTCCACACTGGCTGCACTAATTTGGTTTCCTATTAACAATGTATGAAAATTTCTTTTTCTCTACATCTTCACCAACACTTCTTATTTCTTGTGTGAGGTGTGGAGTGATATCTCATTGCAGTTTTGGTTTGTATTTCCCTGATGACTCGTGATGTTGAACATCTTTTCATGTATCTGTTGACCATTTGTACTTCTTTGGAAAAGGATCTATTCAGGTGCTCTGTCCACTTTTAATCAGATTATTTGTTTTGGGGTCTTCAGTCATATAACTTGCTTATATATTTTTGATATTATCTCCTTACCAGAGATATCATTTGCAAATATCTTCTCCCAATCAGTAGGTTGCCTTTTTGCTTTGTTGATGGTTTCTTTCACTGTGCAAAAGCTTTTTATTTTGATGGAGTCCCAAAAGTTATTTCTGCATATGTTTCCTTTGCCTGAGGAGACATATCTAGAAAAATGTTTCTGTGGCCAATGTCAAAGAAATTACTGCCTATGTTTTCTTCTAAGAGTTTTATGGTTTCAGGTCTCACATTTACATCTTTAATCTATTGGGAGTTTATTTTCATATATGGTGTAAGAAAGTGATCCAGTTTCATTCTTTTGCATGTAGTTGTCCATTTTTCTTAACATTGTTTGGGCTTTTTCCCATTATATAGTTTGCCCCCTTTGTCATAGATTAATTGATCATATAAGTGGGGGTTTATTTTAGGGCTCTATATTCTGTTTCATTAATCTATATGTCTATTTTTGTTTCAGTACTATACTGTTTTGACTTCCTTTGTCATAAAAAAGGCTTTGTAGTATACCTGGTAATCTGGGATTGTGATACCTCCAGCTTTGTCCTCCCTTCTAAAGACAAGATTGTTTTGGCTATTTGGAGTATTTTGTGTTTCATATAAATTTTAGTAGTATTTGTTCTAGTTCTGTGAAAAATGTTGTTGGTGTTCTGATAGGGATTGCATTAAATCTGTAGATTGCTTTCAGTAGTATAGACATTTTAGCAATACTGGTTCTCCCAATCCATGAGCATAGAGTATCTTTCCATGTGTTTGTGTCATCTTTAATCTCTTCCATCAGTATTGTATAGTTTTTGGAATATAGTCCTTCATCTCCTTGGCTAAGTTTATTCTTAGGTATTTTATTCTTTTTGGTGCAATTGTAAATAAGATGTTTTCTCAACTTATTTTTTTGCTGCTTCATTTCTAGTGTATAGATATGCAACAGATTTCTGAATATTAAAATTATATTCCATTTGTATAGTTTTTAATGATCAAAAGTTATTGGTTATCATTTAAATCATTAAATTATTATGTGCATTAAAAATATATTAGATTTAGAAAGACTGTTTGCAGTGGCATCTCCTAAAGTACACATTAATATTTCTAATTCTATATATCAAAATTCATGATAGAAACAAGTAACAGTCACGTATAAACTTCAAAATTCAAATTTTCTGCTGATTTATACAATGACCTATTATTATCTGATGGATAATAATTAATTCTCCATTAATGATGGAGAAAATCATTATCTCCAATATATTTTTCTACAAACATCATGGTAGAAGTTTTAATAGTCAATAAATATATAAAAAGTGAATATCAAGAGAAGATGGAAGAGAAGAGAATGGCATTAAATAATATAATGATGCATATTTGTTAGTAAGATAAGTTTGAAAATTTTCTATTTATATATACTTATATTCTGCTGAAACATTAACTTGTGTACGTATAGACCAGTTGGAAAAAATTCTGCTGGTATAATATTCAAACTTCAAAAACAAATTGCAGACCAGGTGGCTAGCAATAATTTCAGTACATTTGAACTTTAATATCTGAAAAGCCTCACTGGAACTTTATACCATTAATTATGATAGAGAAGAATTCTTTTTTTTTTATTTTATTTATTTATTAGAGAGAGAGACTGAGAATGAGAGGAGAGAAGGTCAGAGGGAGAAGCAGACCTCCCGCAGAGCCAGGAGTCCAATATGGGACTCAATCCCGGGACTCCGGGATCATGACCTGAGCCGAAGGCAGTCGCTCAACCAACTGAGCCACCCAGGCGCCCGAGAGAGAAGAATTCTTAACTTCAAATGTCAGCAAACGTACGTTAAAAATGACTAATACTGCAAATATGCAATAATAAGCCCCATATTACTCCTTCCCTTCCTCTCTCTCTTTTTCTCTCTCACACACACACATAATCATTATGTTGGGAACACTTTTTTTAAGCCTAATTTTTTTTATCCCATTTTTACCTTAGACATAACAATTTTTTGAATAATAAAATTGTGATAGTTAGACAATTATCACTTTACTGATGTCCAGACAACAAAGGTATGAGTAAAATTAAAATATCAATCCCCTGTGCCCTAAAGGAATAGACAACTCTTGGAAAATTTACCAAATTTCTCAATTTAGTAAAAATAATGGTGTAGTGAATTTTATGTAGAATTATAGATATTGCTATGTAGATTATAAGGAAAACCTTCACAAATAGAGTGGTGGAGAAATAAGATAAGGGGAAAAAAGGAAATTAGCTAAGGAATAAAAACATGTACAAGAGTCAAATATATGTAGCTAAGAAGGTCAGTAAACACCATATGGTGGAAGAAAATGATGTTTTCAAACAATGCATGCATTTAAACTGAGGAAATCTTTTATTTTAATTTTCTGTATTGTTGATATACAGTGCTATATTAGTTTCAGGTGTACAATTGGGTGATTCAACACTTCCATAAATGACCCTGTGCTCATCATGACAAGTGCATTCCTTAATCCCCATCACCTATTTCACTCATCCCCACCACCACCTCTGGTAGCCATCATACTGTTCTTTCTAGTTAAGAATCAAGAAATCTAAGTGGCCAAGAAATTCGCCAAGAAATCTAAGGCCAATTCTAGAACGGTTGAGTAATAACCTCCAAAAGTCCACTCCTCCATAAAAAGCAATGAGAGCAATTGAAAACATTTCAAAATTAACAAATTTTGAAACCAACCTTTTCAGAACTTTGGAAATCAACTAAAGACCTGTGACAATCTAAAGTGTGTTTGTTTATTCAAGAAAAATGGCTGAATCTCAATAAAAGCGGCAAGCTTATGTTATATCTCTTGTACCTTCATCTCATTCCCCATATTCCCAGCTCTGCAGTTGTTTGAAAAACCAACAGCATGTTACCTACAAACGCTATGAAAAACCAGCCATTTGGAAGCTACTAGGTAAGACAAAATGGGCTTGTAGCTTCTCCCAAGTTCCAGAGAAATGTCAGTATTTGACCTGACCTGTCTGGCAGCTACTTAAAAGCTCCATTCTCAAGGGACGCTTTTATATGATCTGATGCAAGGCCTGCTCTGTGAAAACCACTCTATCCTCAGAACATTTACCAAAAACAATTAGTAGTAATTGTTTGTCATCATAGCTGCCTGGGTAGCATTACCAGTTAGGGCTAATAAGAGGCTGATCAAAAAACATTGAAGGATAGGATGCCTGAGTGGCTCAGTAGGTTAAATAGCCAGCTTGTTAATATCTTGATTTCAGCTCAGGTCATGATCTCAGTATCCTGGGAGCCCCACATCGGACTCTGCACTCAGTGGGGAGTCTGCTTGAGTATTCTCTCTCTCCCTCTCCCTCTGCCCCTCCCCCTGCTTGAGCTTGCTCTCTCACTGTCTCTCAAATAAATAAATAAATCATATGGAGAAATTGGGAAATGACCAGTCCATAGGGGCTTAAAAATGCCAACATATTCCTGAGAATCTAGAAAGTCACATTCACGTGCTGGGTGATGAACATACTAAGGAAAAACCTGAGAAGGTCCTAATCTCTGACCACTGGTTGATCTAGAGGGTATGCATAAGCAAAAAGTGAATACTAAGGCAGATTTGTCAACTTCTTGCCAGAGCATTTAAGGAATACCTCAATACAAACATAGCACTCCTCAGCAAAGTCTGGGAGATTTACTGGTCCAAAGAATTGAAGGAAATCTCTTTTCAATCATTAACTACCACTAACTGAAGCAAGCAGAGGCTTCAGTAGCACATATGGCAAAGAATACATACTCTTCAGACTATGTCCAGCAAAGTAACCAAATAAACAGTAACAATAACGAACCCTAGGGAAGAGAGGAATATATGATTTCCATAGTTGGAACATTGTACTATTTAAAATGTCCACTTTTCCAACAACAAAATATATGACAAATGCCAAGAAAAGAATCAGGAAAGTATGAACCATAAACAGGAATAAAAGCAGTCAATAAATAATGCTTGTACCTTCATCTCATTTGTACTTAGAAATCCTAGAATTTGTACTTATTAAACAAAAACATTAAATCAGCCATTTTAAATATGGTCAAGGAACTAAAAGAAATCTTGCCTGAAGAACAAAAGGAACATATGAGAAAAATGTCTTACCAATAGAAGATATCAATAAAAAGATAGACATTATAAAAAAAATCGAGTAGAAATTCTGGAGTTGAAAGTACAATAACTGAAATAAAAAATTCACTAGAGTCATAACAGCAAATGTGAGCAGGAAGCATAAATCAATTTGGAACAGGTCCACTGATTATTCCACTTATGAAACTGGGGAACAAGAATCAGAAAAATGAACAGAGCCTCAGAGACCTGTGGAACAGCATTAAGTATACTAACATGCATATACTGGAAGATCTTGAAAAGAAGAAGAGAGAGAAGGAAATTTGAAGGAATACTGGCTGAAAACTTCCCAAATTTAATGAAAAACATGAATCTGCACATCTAGGAAAATTAGTAAGTTCCAAGTAAGATAAACTCAAAGAGATCCACATGTAAATACATCATAATCAAACATTTGCCAGACAAGTCTAAAGAGAGAACTTTGAAAGTAGCAAAATAATAATAATAATAATAATGTAACTCATCACATACAAAGAATCTTTAATAATATTGACAACAGATTTTTCAGAAACCATAAAGGGTAGAAGGCAGTGTGATGATGCACTCAGAGTGCTGAACGAAAAGATATTGACAGCCCAAGAATCCTACATTCTGAAAAACTATATTTTACAAATTAAGGAGAAATTAAGAATTCCAAGATAAAAACTGAGAATTTATTGCTAGCAGAAATGCCCTGGAAGGGAATTCTTTAGGCTATAATGAAAGGAAATTTGGGGCACCTGGGTGACTCAGATCATGATGCCAGGGTCCTGGGATCAAGTCCAGAATGGATTCCTGAATTGAGCCTCCTCATCAGGCTCCCTGCTCAGTGGAGAATCTGCTTCTCCCTCTCCTCTGATCCCCACCACCACCACCACTCCACCACTCATGCTCTTAAATAAATAAATAAAATCTTTAAAAAAGAAAAAAAAGAAAGAAAGGAAATTAGATATTACCTTGAATTCAAAATTAAGTGCACTAGTAAAAGGTATTACATAGAAAAACATAAGAGAGGGTGTAAATGTAGTTCTCTATCTTTTTTTTATAGTGAAAAAATTTTTTATTAGTTTCAGGGGTAGAATTTAGTGATTTGTCAGTTGCATATAACAACCAGTGCTCATTACATCAAGTCCCCTCCTTAAGGCCCAACATCCAATTACCCTATCCTCCCACCCACCTTCCCTCCAATAACCATCAGTTTGTTTCCTAGAGTTCATCATCTCTTATGATTTGCCTCTCTCTCAATTTTTGTCTTATTTTATTTTTCCTTCCCTTCCCCTACATTCATCTCTTTTGTTCCTTAAATTCCACACATGAGCAAAATCATGGTATTTGTCTTTTTCTGACTGACTTATTTTGCTTAGCAAAATACTTTTTACTTCCATCCATGTCATTGCAAATGACAAGACTTCATTCTTTTTGATGGCTGAGTAATATTTCATACCAAGATATAAACCACATCTTCCTTATTCACTCATCTGTTGATGGACATTTGGACTCTTTCCATATTTTGGCTATTGTGGACATTGCTGCTGTATACATTGAGGTGCATGTGCCCTTTCAAATCACTATTTTTGCATCTTTTGAATAAATACCTAGTGGTGTAAGTGCTGGGTTGTAGAGTAGTTCTATTTTTAACTTTTTAACTTTATACTGTTTAGAATGAAATTTTAAATTGTATTTCTCTTATTATTATTGAAGTGGAGCATCGTTTTCTATGATTATTGGCCCTTTAGGTTTCCTGATTTTGAATCACTTATTCATATCCTTACCATCATCCTCCTCCCTCCCCATTGGATTTATTTTTCTTTTCAAATTATAAAAAGTCTTTATATATCCTGGATGTTTATTTTTGTGCATATGTTTATTCTCTGTCCTCACAGACTTCATAGTCAAATAAAGAAACAGGCAATGCAGTTCAATGGGTGCTACGAGAAGTATACTGGGCTAAAGGGGAATGGGGACAACACTTAAACCAGAGTTCTGGAGAAGTAGGAGGATTTCCAGAAGTTATATTTAATCTGAGATCCAGGGGGAGGGGTTAGTCAATTGGGGAACTGGGCCATATCTTCTTCTTTTTCTCTCCCTAAGAATAATTTTTCTTTTTTCTTTTTATTTTAAGATTTATTTTTTTATTTTTTTCCATTTTTTTATTATTTATTTTCTCACCATAGCACATACCCTCCATTTGGAACTCTTTTATTCTACTCTCTTATTTAAAATACAACTGCATAAAGCAATATTTTAATAACTGCATTGATGAGATTATAATGCACAAAGATGTAATTTGTGTGGAAAACATTGTACAAAGAGGACAGATGAAGCTATAGTGAACAATTTTTTAACATGCCATTGAAATTAACTCGACATTAATCTGATTTAAATTGTCTTAAATTAAGATGTAAATTGTAATCCCAGGGCAGCCACTAAGAAAAAAACTCAAAATTATATAGTAAAAGAAACAGCTACAGGCTTAAAATATAAAATATGAAAATGAGACAATTTAAACAATCAGATCAGTAAAATCTGAATTTAAAAATCAATCATAATTAACAACATCCTAAAATAATCACTTTACTACGTTGGTGTTTACTTTTCTAATCTTAAAGAAAAGGTCCACATGTATTTGTAAACATAAATATGTTTTAATTTAACATGATATTGTAAACCTTTTTTGGTCTTACGCTTGGATTTGAAATGTGTGGTGGGAAATTTTAAAATACGTTTTCCGTATATTGTAGAATCTGTACATACCCAGGTAAACAGGCATTTTATGTGTTACATATGATTAATATGTAACAAAATGGATCCCTGATGTGTCCATTTATGTTAAACATATGAAACATTTTTAAATAATTACAGTGATTTCATAATCAAGCACTGAAAGTTAAAATGAAATCCAGAGGTCTAAGTATTTGCACTGACATGATTTAAAGTGCTACCAACAATATACACAATAAAATATATCCTTTCTCCTAGTGATTTTTATTAATCTGAAAGCAATTTAAAGAATTCTTTAACCGCAAAGTCTTATAAAGTGAAATAATAAGCAAAAGCTGATATAATTTTAAATAAATTAAGTGTCCATTGAAATGCTTTTGGTCTGTGGGCACATGCAAATTTGCTTGGAGAAGTTAGCATTCCCTTCACATGGGGATTTGCGTGATGTTTGTTTTCACTAAGAAGGAGAAAATGGAAAAGCTATTTCAGAACCAGATTTGATTGCTTTGAAAACAAACAAAAAGTGCTTTTTTTTCTTGTGGCTTTGGGCTAATTGCTCTTCCCTTCAAATCTCTGTTTTCTTGTTGTTGTTGTTTTCCCCTTTATCTATTTTCAAGGTAGATTTAATGGCTTATGGGAAAAACTTGTTTAATTTACTGCCTCCCTTTGAAAAAAGTTGCCTTCCCTATCTCTTCTTTCCTTACTCTCTGAAGTCTGATTTTAGACTTAGCATGTTAAGGAATTAATAATGCATGTGACTGGTTTTTTCTGATATATTTTTTTTAACTTTTAAGAGGTTGTGCTTAATGATCTGATCCCAGAAATGACATATCCTCATTTCAAATCTGCCTCTGAGAAAAACTGTAGTATCTCTAGAGAACCATGATATAGCCTTGTACATTTGTTATCTATTGCCCCGATTATACCACAGGAAGAGAGGAAAGCCCATTGTAGATTAAAAAAAAAAACAACTTTGAGTTAAAAAAAAAACTTGTTAAGGAATTTACATAATTAATTTTAATGGTATGAAAATACAACATGGATACATTCACACCCACAGTAGTTAGTGACTAACTTTAAGACCAACACTTCCTTTTGAAATATCTGTATCCAAGTGATTTTCTTACACAAAAATAATGTGTAAGGAACATTTACTAAGAGCAGACAGGATTCTAGGCCCTTGGCATGTGTCAATTACTTTAATATTCATTACAATCTATCAGATAGATACCATTATTACTGCATTTTACAGTTGAAAACACTGAGGTAAGGCACTGTTTAAAAAATGTGCCCCAGAATTTTACTACAAGTAACCTCGTGGTAGACCCTGCAATTTTGACCCTCTCTTGTTACCTATGGTTATCAATGGAGGAATTGCATTTAATATAAAAAATAGATAATATTTTCCAGTAGACAAAAGAAAGATATGTAGCATTATAAATAAGAGTGAAGATATAGACATTTGCTTAGAATAATAAAATTTAGTGGATGTCATGTTCCTCCAATGATTTAAACTCTATTCACCATAAAATAATAAGCTGAAGCAAGATTTGGAAGTAGAAATTTGCCAAACATACTGTTGAGGCTGGTTTGTCTAAAACTGGATGACAGATATCTAAATCTGGATTTTTAAAAGTATTTTCTTGCTGATTCAACAAAATGCAAGGTAATCTTAAACAAACAAAAAGTAATGCTTTTAAGTCCTTGAAAATGGGCTGGTAGTATTGATTTTTATAATTTTACGAAAGAATGAAAATTATAGTTCTCTCAGGTATATATTAAATTAATAGTTGTGTTTGGGTCAGAGACCTTTCTGACTAAAATATTAATTTATGGATTTAGGATAAATTTATAATTTTCCTAAAGTCTGTTTGAATGAAAACAAAAGAAGCAAAATCATTTGAGACCATCTTAATATTAATTTTTTACATAATTTTACATTATGTACTTATTTTATGCTAGGCACTCTTCTATGTGTTCCACAAATACTACTTCATTTCATCGTTCTACCCACTGTGTGTGCAGTGGCTACAGTCATCTACATTTTTTTAAAAAGATTTTATTTATTTATTTGACAAAGAGAGAGAGATCACAAGTAGGCAGAGAGGCAGGCAGAAAGAGGGGGGAAGCAGGCTCCCTGCTGAGCAGAGAGCCTGATGTGAGCTTGATCCCAGGACCCTGAGATCATGACCTGAGCCTAACGCAGAGGCTTTAACCCACTGAGCCACCCGGGCGCCCCTCATCTACATTTTTTTAAAGATTTTATTTATTTTTGTGCATGTGTGCACATGAGGAAGAGAGAAAATGAGTGGGGGCAGGGAGGGGGTTGGGCAAAAGGAGAAGCAAGCTCCCCACTGAGCAGGGAGCCCAAGGCAGGACTCAATCCCAGGACCCTGGGAACATAACTTGAGCCGAAGGCAGACACTTAACCCACAGAGCCACCCAGGTGCCCCTGTCATCTACATTTTATAGATGAAGAAATTCAGAGAGTTTAAACAGCTTGCCCAATGTGGCAAACACAGCTAAAATGTGGACGACACTGGAATAAACCTTAAGATCTGGCTCTTAAACTTCTTATCATATATGTTATCCTATATTGTGTATCTTAGGCTTTTAAAATTGTCATCAGCTATCATTCTTTCTCTCTCTCATATACACACAGAAAATAAAACAATCCAGATCTCTAAACAGATCTCACATTTTACTGACAGGTCAAATCATCCAGGGGCATTATTAGAAGGCTAATTTGATATACAGTTAATGGAAAAGTTATATGAATAACTTGTAGAAGCAGTGGTCCTACAAGTAAGCTTGAATTACTTCCTTATTTAGTTATACTCTTAGAATCACCATACATATTTTGAGTACTAAGATTTTTTATTTCTGGGGTGCCTGGGTGGCTCAGTTGGTTGAGCATCTGCCTTGGGCTCAGGCCATGGTCCTTTGGCTAAAGTCATGATCCCAGGGTCCTGGGATAGAGCCCTGCATTGGGCTCTCTGCTCAGCAGGGAGCCTGCTTCTCCCTCTCCCTCTGCCTGCCATTGTTGTGCAATCTCTCTCTGTCAATAAATAAATTAATTAATTAAATCTTTTTAAAATTTTTAAAAGTTTTTTTTATTTCTAAAATTAGTTTCAGTAGCTTTCTTTGCATCAATTGGTAATGATGTTTTAAAGTTATGGTTAATAATCAAGAAGCATTTTTCCTTTTCAAACAGAGTTGGATAAATGTAATTTTGAATTAAAAACTTGTGAATCTGAAACAAATATTTCTTCTTATCTTTCACCGTGCACCATTTCAAGTAGGTAATCACTAGGCATTTCAGATTGGACATCAAGGAAAGAGAATGACCCTACATTCAAGTGCCTATCACTGAACTTTATTTTTCCTGCATATTTAGGTTCATGTTGGAACGCTTAAAAACCTAAATTTACACATAAAGATATACATGATGATCAGCCACTTATCATGGCTATGAGAGACCAAGAACTAACATTTTTATAACATTTCATAACTGCAAGTTATTTTTATACACTTTATATTCAAGAACCTTAGTTACATAGGTGGGATTTTTTTCCCCCATATTTTTGAATAAAGGTGAAAAGATTGATATTCACAGAACACTGTGCTTGCTGATCATTTACTGAGTATCTTTAAGAAAATAATAATGCTTCTGCACCTCAGTTTTTTAAACCTACAGAACAGGGCTACTAATATACCCTTTTCTTACTTCAAGTCTTCCTACTAATACCAAGATAAGACAGGAGAAAAGCAATTGCATACTACAAAGAGCTTTTCCTTGTCTGTTTTCCCATGTGAACAACATGAGCTAATGTTAAGTTCCTGGAGCATCACAGAAATTCTTTCTGTAACAAGAATTCTATTATATAAGTGTAAAATGTTATTGGCTGCTCATGAACACATTCTCAACCGAGTTTAGCAAGACTTTAAGTTATAATTTATGCAGTGTTCATATTTTTCTTTCAACATTTATATTGTAGGATTAAAATGTTAAGACATTCTACTTCTGTTTCTTGGACTTGGATTCATTCAGGGTTAAGTCTATATTGCATTTCTGTTCTCCTACTTACTCTTAACAGGGATTAAGAGACTTGCCAGATCTATCAGGGTTTTAAGAAGAAGCATAACTAAACAATAACAGAGTATTTACTTTTAAGGAAGGGTACTTTCATACTGTTCAGAGAGACAAACTCTGCCATGTAAAGCCTAAAAAGTGTTAGTCCAAAAATAGGATAATAACCAGTATGTACTGGTGTTGTAGAAAGAATTGATACTTCACTTTAAATATATTACTAGTAAGCTAATTTTTTATAGCTCTGATAATTGAAACCCCTTTAAAGACACAATTTCATTAGACCATAACTCCATTAAAATGTAACCAAAGGCTTGGGTCATCATTTACTACAAATGGTTTTAATCAAAGAAAAATGCTCAGAGGAACAGAAGTGGCCAGTAGTTGTGTAATACAATAGCTCCCCCATCTTACAGCTAAAGAATATAAACTAGAATTCTTTTGATATATAATATTAACAGCATCTATATTTTATTTTTCAATTCTATTTTCTTTCCTTAACTCTTGCAAAGAAGAGAAACTGTATCATTGATGTACCTGTCCCCAACATATCCATTATTTCTGCATGGTCTTCTCAGAACGTAAAACCCTACAGGAAACTGCAAGTATCTCAATGACTAGGATATTTAAAAATTATCTTATGGAGATAAATAAATACCATGGATATCCCATGTTTTTTAACACGTTCTGAGAAAATGAAATTTTCATTTACTTGCTGTATGCTTTAAAAATTATATCCTTGGGGGACCCCTGGGTGGCGCAGTTGGTTGGGCGACTGCCTTTGGCTCAGGTCATGATCCCGGAGTCCCGGGATCGAGTCCCACATCGGGCTCCCAGCTCCATGGGGAGTCCGCTTCTCACTCTGACCTGCTCTCTCTCACTCTCTCTCTTTCCTAATAAATAAATAAATAAAATCTTTAAAAAAAAAAAA
>CM052797.1:76767027-76782008 GCA_028533885.1 Nasua narica
GGCGCCTGGGTGGCTCAGTGGGTTAAAGCCTCTGCCTTCAGCTCAGGTCATGATCTCAGGGTCCTGGGATCAAGCTCACATCAGGCTCTCTGCTCAGCAGGGAGCCTGCTTCCCCCTCTCTCTCTGCCTGCCTCTCTGACTACTTGTGATCTCTCTCTCTGTCAAATAAATAAATAAAATCTTTTTTAAAAATGATATTCTTGGGGCATCTGGGTGGCTCAGTCAGTTAAATGACCAACTCTTGATTTCAGCTCAGGTCATTATCTCAGGGTGATGAGATGAGCCCCTGTTGGTATCTGTGCTTAGCACTGAGTCTGCTTGGGATCTCTCTCCTCTCCCTCTGCTCCTACCCCCATTCATGATGCTTTCCCTCTCTCTCTCTCAAATAAATAAATAAGCAATATCTTAAAAAAATAAAAATGATATTCTTATTCATGGTCCTTTTTTTCTTATATTCTGATCACTTAACAGTATTCAATAATTATTAGGTTGACTCAATACTTAAATAGTAAGCATTTGCAAAAATAGCTAAAGAAAATACTAAGCAAATTACCTCACATCTTCTTAATAGTGATTGCAGAAGTAATTCAATTAAAAATCCTAAAAATTGGGGCACCTGGATGACTCAGTCGGTTAAGCATCTGCCTTAACCACTCAGGTTGTAATCCTGGGGTCTGGGATAGTGCCCTGTGTTGGGCTCCCTGCTTAGTAGGGAGTCTGCTTCTCTCTCTTCCTCTGCCCCTCTCCCTGCTTATGCAAGCGTGCTTTCTCTCTCTCTCAAATAAATATCTTTAAAAAATAAATAAGTAAAAATTAAAGAAAATAAAAACTTAAAAATCACTTACTTAAGACAACTGAGGTGAAAGGACTTCTTTTTAATTCTGAAATTCCTGAAAAATTGCATGTGACTATATTAAACTTAATATTTCTGATATTATTTTATATAAGATATGAGTTAAAATTTGTCAATGTTTAAAGTTTCATCAGGCCCTATATACTGTAGAGTTTTTCTATATTTAGCAGTATGAAACAAATGTAATTTTTATGACAGCTAGGAGAAGGGAATGCCCATCACATAAAAAAAAATCATACTGATGAATAGAAGAAATGAGAATTACTGATATTTTTTATTTTATAAAGTATGTATCCAGCAGCCTACTAAATGTAAGGCAGATTTTTCAAAAAATATCTTTTTAATATTACATCAAAGATATGATCCTATTTAGGAAAAATCACCATCTCCCCATATACACCACCACCCAGATTTGAGAACATTTGGCGAAATATATATTGGTCAAAGCTATTGAATGTTTAATAATGGAGCCATGCAAGGAGACTTAGAACCCTGTAACCAGTTATGGTCTGGGACAAGCTTGTTGGCTAGATGCAGCCAATTATGTGCACCTCTTCCCAAATCTGGTTCACTGACCTCATATAGTAGATTGAAATTGACCAAGGGTGGATCATTTAAACCATGGAGATTGGCAAAGGTTATATATCCTTTCCTATCCTATCCCCTCCCGCCAAGTTGGTTGTTAAACATTTACCAGTGTACTACAGCCAGTAGCAATTTTAAACCTAGAAAATACCTTCCAGCATCAAATTTCCTCTTTGGCTGTGTACTCTGTGCAACATTGTCCAAATTGCTGAGATTTCTTCTACTAATTCTCTGACTCTATGATACATGTACGGAACCCTAGAACTTCTATTTTTGTTTTTATACTCACAATGTCCACATTGTTACAGAACTGCGCATTTCTAACAAGAAAATGGTCCAGGTGCCACACTATGATAAGTACTGCTCTAAAAGTAAAAGTCTTTTTGATACTGACTTTATCAGGGCTAAACACCCTCACACTGACAAATTACTCAACTCTTTGAAACATGAGTTGAGCTGTTGCCTAATTAATAAACCTCAGCACCTTTGCTTTTAGAAGTGTAAAGAAAAACCAAATCCTGTTGGTTCACCAACTGTCCCCTGTACATGGAAAGCGAGTAAAAACCAGAGAAAGAGGCAAACGGCTTCAGATTGGTAGGTGGTAAGTTTAATAAGCAAAAAACAAAAAACAAAACAAAACTTACTAATGAATCTCATCTTAGGTGGCTGCAAGACAAGTCCATCTCCACACCCATCTGCTTCTAATTGTACAGAGGCCTTAACTGGCCTCTACATATATTCTCTAGGTGGTCTTAACACACATTGCTCTTTCAAGGCTGTTTCCTTGCAAATGGCTTGAAGTGTAGGAACAATGAGCAAAACAAACATTCCAAGGTCAGGGGGGTAGGTGAGGAGCCTCCAAATGTCCAGGTCCAGCTTGTGGGTCAATCAGTGGTCATATGCACTTGATGACCACCTCTAACATATCCACAACTATTTGGTCCCATGATGAAAAAACAAAACAAAACAAAAAAACAAATAGCTTAGATTTCCTAAAAAACAAATTGCATATTTTCTGAAATTCAGTAACTCAAACATTCCTTTTGAATTTATCATTTCCTATATTGTAAAATGGTTCTCCCATTATATCATTGTTTTCTTATTTATAAAGTATTTATCCTTGGAAAATCAAAGTTTTTGTGTGTGGTGTTAGAAGAAAAACTTGTACCTATGTGAATTCTAGTAAAATTTGTGGTGATTGGTGACAGAAAAACAAATGTGTCTTTAAACTGTTTTGTCATCTTTTTTGTTTTTTTTTTATTAGTTTTGCATTACATGTTTTATGTTGTTGATTATTCAGTTTTTTAAAAAATATTAATCAGCTACTAATTTGTTTGCACAACTTTTTTTTTAAGATTTAATCTATTTATTTGAGAGACAGAGACAGTGAGAGAGAGCATGAGAAGAGAGAAGGTTAGAGGAAGGAGCAGACTCCCTGTGGAGCTGGGAGCCCGACATGGGACTCAATGTGGGACTCGATCCCGGAACTCAAGGATCATGACCTGAGCCGAAGGCAGTTGCTCAACCAACTGAGCCACCCAGGCGTCCCTGTTTGCACAACTTTTTTATAATACATCTATCACAGAAACTTTGTGACTCAAAAGACAAATATGTATTTTTTTTTTACTATATGCCATCATCCTCAATTTAATTTTTTAAAATATCAGTAGGAAAATATCCTCATTTAATTAAAAATATAAAGTAAGCTACAATAGTAAAAGTAAATAATAATGGAGTTTAAATAATATATACTAGCTTCTGTCAAGCTTCTAGAAAGGAGTCTCTTCTGCCCGGGCTGATCTTCTACTAGGTCTTTGGATTCTGTGCTCCAGCAGTTTATTAATTGTTTTCCACATTTTTGTGCCTTATTTCTTGGGAAATAAGAAAATGGGATCTGACTTGATAGATCCTTCAATATCCTCTATCTGCACTTAAATTTTTTGCATTTGAATGAATGATCTGTATCCCTGTTTTAGATTTCTCATCTGCCATTTTCTCCTTGACCCACTGCAAGAAGGGGCTATCCTCTTAATATTATTCCACTGAAACTGGTTTTGCTAACATTGCTAGTGATACCTGTTAAATCTCCCCTTATTTCACTGTTTCTAATACTAATCTCACTGCAAAACTTGATTCTGTTCCCCAACCCATTTCTTGAAATTGTTTTTGTCTTTGCTTTTCCTGATATCATTTTCTCTCTCTATTAAGATATATTCTTTTTCAACTTATTTCCATCTCTTTTTTCATCAATTCCTTGGCTATTCTATACTTCTAGGATCCATCTTTAGTCAGATGTTCTCACTCTTACACTCTCATTTAATCCCATGATTTTGTCACCTATAAATTAATGACTACATCTCAGATTGCTTGTCTGAGCTCAATTTATATATCCAGATACCTCCTGAGATTTTTTCTTTCAGTCCTCTCATATGCACATATAAAATTGAATAAATTCTCATCTAATCTGGCTTTCGTTCTACATCTGTATATTGGTAGAAACTAGAGACCCTAGTACATTTTTTTCCTGTCTCTAAACCCACTCTTCATAAAACTTACCTGAATCTCTTCTTCGAGTCTGGCTCCCATGGCTGTTTGCTAAGTAGGTAGTGGGACATGTTACCCCACCCCTTGAGTACAGCTGGGATAGTCTCATCTCTCCCGGGGGTTGAAATTGAGACACAAACAGAACGTGGTGTTATTTGTGGATCTGGGCCATGTTCTCTAGTTATCAAGCTGAAATGAAAGCTGGTCTGAAAAGAAAGTTTCGGAAAAAGCCCATGCGAAGAGATCAGTAGAAATGAAAAACTATGTTTCCCTAGTAAGTGCGAAAGATACAGTAGCCCCCCTGTTTTCTCACAACTCTTAAGTTTTTCTGTACATCTTTTTCTTGGAGATAAGAGATATTCCTGTATTGGGGCCCCTGGGTGGCGCAGTTGGTTGAGCAACTGCCTTCGGCTCAGGTCATGATCCCGGAGTCCCGGGATCGAGTCCCACATCGGGCTCCCGGCTCCATGGGGAGTCCGCTTCTCACTCTGACCTGCTCTCTCTCACTCTCTCTCTTTCCTAATAAATAAATAAATAAAATCTTTAAAAAAAAAAAAAAGAGATATTCCTGTATAGATCCAGTAAATTCTGATTGTGATAGCTGGGGGTGGGGGGGATGGAGAGAGTCAACCTAATTTACTCTTTTACAGTGATTAAATGAGCAGTTAGGCCATATGGATACCAACTTTTTATCCACTCTTGCATCCAATCCTCTTCAGTCCATTGCCAAACACTCTTATTTCTTACCTTGACTACTATAATTCTCCTTGAGAATGATTTTGTTTTTGTTTTTCAATTCCTCTATCTTCCACACTGCTATAGGACCAAACTTTCTAAAATAAGAATCCATATTTATTATTCTCCTGCATAAAGCCATTTAATGGCTTCCTGTTGACTACCAAATGAAGTCAAATCCCTTTAAGCAGAGTATGCAAACCACTGTCTGTCCAGAACCTAGATAACCTTGCACTATCCTGAAGGTTTATTGTTTTGTGTATCTTTTCGTTTGGCTCATGTCCTTCTTGCTTGCTGGAATACCCTTCTCTACCTTACTGAATGGACCATTTTCATACTTACAGTGTTTACATTTGCAAATTGTCCCTGACCTACCAAATAGAGTTAATCATTCCCTTTTTTGGAATACGCACACATACACATTTATCTATTCTATTTTTTTTATTTAAATGCTTTTTCTTCCTTCCAGAATATGAGCTCACTGTTGATAGAAAACAATGTTCCAGGGCACCTGGGTGGCTCAGTGCATTAAAGCCTCTGCCTTCAGCTCAGGTCATGATCTCAGGGTACTGGGATCCAGCCCCACATCGGGTTCTCTGCTCAGCGGGGAACCTGCTTCCCCTCTCTCTCAGCCTGCCTCTCTGCCTACTTGTGATCTCTCTCCTCTCTGTCAAATAAAGAAAATCTTAAAAAAAAAAATACAATGTTCCATTATTTACATAACATTTGTTTCTTTATTATAATATGAATAAACCCAGGAAATAATTAGTATAATCTAAAGTAGATCTAGACTTCCTGGATCCTAATGATTAACCACTGGTGTATGTGTGAATTCATAATCTATTTCACTTTCTCTCCAAGAAAAAGGATAAATTTAAAATTATTATAGTTTCATACTGCACCTCTTTTAAATGTCAAGGAGCTCATGTTAAAAAATAAACTGAGGCACATTAAAAATTTTAAGAGTTTATTTGAACACACCCTGATTTGAATTGGGCAGCACCCAACCAAAGGTGATTAGAAGAGCTTCACCAACAGGAGCTAGAGGAGAGGTTTTTATAGAGAAGATGTGGAGGCAAAGCAAGGGAATTATTTGATTGGCTATAGCTTAAACAGTTGCCTGATTTGGGAAAGCCTAGTTGGTTATTTATGATTGATTATTCTTAAGTTTCATTTTCTCTGATTCCAGTACATTTACTCTGGTTTAGGTTTTGTTTTGCCAAGGCATTAGAGTCATGTTAGGCTAATGGCTCCTTGTTTAATTACTTTAAACTCATAAATCTCCAGTCTTATTTAAGTTAGTGGTTCTCTTCATGGCACTTCCAATTATGCCACATATTGCTATGATTCCTTGGAACCACAAGGAACCACAATGTACCTTTTTTTAACTCAAATTGTACAAGTATTTTTTTAAACCAACTTCTTTTATCCAAATGTAGCCAAGGTTATTCTCCCTTCTTTATAATAGGAGAAGACTTACTAATAGGACTGGAAAGTGGGAGGAGTAGCAAGTGTGAGCTAGTTGATTCTAATCAACTACTTACTTCTCTCCATGAAATATGGAAAATTTAACATAGGGTCTCTGCATGTCAGTGTCTAAACACAAAACTAGTGGTTGAAATACCCAGTCTCCAGGTAGTAGGTAGCTATACTTGTAGTGAGCATTAGCATATTATATAGAGACATCCAATCACTATGTTATACACCAGAAACTAATAGAACATTATGTGTCAACCATAAATAGAATAAATAATTTTTAAAGTCTATAAATTCCCTTCTAATTATACATTTCTGTTCTTGAAAAATCAAGACATTTTGTTAATAAACAGAATAATTTGGAAAGTAATCACTAGTCATCAGCATATATATTTACTTAAAGGTATTTATTACTGCTTCTGTAAGTAAAATTAAAATATATTAACAAATTTCTCCCTCCTTAGGTGCAAATACAACAAAACATTCTGATTATAGTAACATACAAATAAAAGTATAGGGGTTACATATGGAATTAATGTAAATGTCAATTATCTGATTTTAATTTTGAGTAAATCATTGGCTTGGGTCATGTTCTCAGGGTCCTAGGATAGAACCCTGTGTCAGGAACCATGAGAGACTGTGGACTCTGAGCAACAAACTGAGGGGTTTGAAGGGGAGCGGGTGGGGGTTGGGCGAGCCTGGTGGTGGGTATTGAGAAGGGCACGTATTGTATGGAGCACTGGGTGTGGTGCATGAACAATCAATCTTGTAACACTGAAAAAATAAAATAAACATATTTGGGGGAAAAAAAAAAGAACTCTGTGTCAGACTCCCTGCTCAGTGGGAAGTCTGCTTCTCCTTCTCCCTCTGCCCAGTCCTTTACCCCCTCCCCACCCAGCTCTTGCACTCTTGCTAGCTCTCTCTCAAATAAATAAATAAAATCTTTTTAAAAATTGAGTAAATCAAAGATATAATACAATAAAATTTCAGATTGGCTAGAGAAAGTACTTATTTATTTGGAGGTAACTACTAATAGATTGTGTTCCAAGAATGTTTCATTATCAGTTCATGCTGTTAACACCTGAAACACAAAAACTACCAGAAACAGAAAATGAAACAAAGTGTCAATTGCTTTTTCATTGTAACTGCTAAATAGGAGAAAAACTTATTTTCATGGACTGCAGTTTCTTAAAGTCAGGTATTCTGTTTTATCCATGACCCAGTTGCTAGCTTAGGAAAAATAAAATACATTTAAAATATAAATGTTTTATCTGTATTAAACAACCTGTGCCAGTTAAGTTTTGTATCTATGAGTCTTTCTAAGATTAAAGTAACAAAGGAGAAACTGAGCTGTTTGAAATCACAAAATAAATGGTTAAGAAAAAAGCCTAGCACATTATCTTATGCATATTCCTATTATTGTACTGCAACATTTATGAGATATAGGAATAAACACGAAATTTGAAAATATGAAAGACAAAAATTAAGTCTTTGCACTCATTACATTTTTAAAATAGTTATCACCTTTTGTAAATATGATCTACAGAGAATGTGAAACACTAAATTTGCTGACTGGATCACAGCTGAAATTACAAACACACTTGGGTATATTGTGGATGATGCTCACTTTCTCTTCCGAAATTCAACAACTTTGTTCAAATTCACGGTTTACTCTCTTGAGCTACTCATTACTGTTGCCTTACGGTTTCAGCATTTGCTTCTTAGTGCACACCATGGCACAGATAAATTGTATTCAAGTAACAAATAGCAAATGAACCACAGTGGGAGAGATTTCATATGGAAAACTCAAAGCAAAACATAATCCAGAAAGAGAACCCTGTATTTATATATTTCATAAAACAACAAAAAAAAAAGGTATTTCAAGGAACGTAAAGTTAGCTTTCAGTTGCCACTTGAACTGGACATTTGTTGTATGAGGGTAAAATTTCCTTGCATACTTTATAAAGAAAAATGTTTTAACATTTATAGAAAGTAGTCTGAATATGACTGCTCTACACACACTGTTTTTCTTCTTTAACTTTGTTTCACGGTAAGTTCCAGTTGAGGCATTTTCTGCAAAATTTTCTAGAAAGCTCTTTCATAACAATTATAAAGAAGTATTCTAATTCTCTCCTTATTCCAAGCAGAATCATTCCCATGTTGTTTGGTGCTGGAAAACAGGCATGCATTTCACCTATAAAACAGTATTCTCTGGTCAAAGAGAAAACAGAAGTGATTAAATAACAAAAGTGGGAAAGAGAAGCTAGTTGCATAGTGTAAAGTCAGAACACAATGGGCAGAAATGAGTTCAGGAGGTCAACGAATCCATCTCATAACTCACTGGCAATTTTGTAAATGAATGAGTAAATGTAGTACTAGTGAATCCAATCAAAATTACCAATAAGAGGTCACTACTAGAAAAAGAAATAATCTTTTTCAAAAAAACAGGTGTCCATCATTCAAACTTCAAGCATCAAACAGGTGTCCATCATTCAAAATTAATTAAAAATATATTTTATTTTTTGCATTATGAGCATTTTCACATTTAAGACAAAGTTCAGGTTTAAAACTACATTTCAAACTTTCTCCCATTCACCAAAGTGAAAAATAAGACCTTTCACGGGTTATACGGATCTTTCACACAGATAAATCTTCCATTTATCTCCATCTTATTAAAGTGTATAAAACATGAGGTGCCTGGTTGGCTCAGTCGTTAAGTGTCTCCCTTGGGCTCAGGTCATGCTCCTAGGGTCCTGGGATCGAGTTCCGCATCAGGCTCCCTGCTCAGTAGGAAGTCTGCTTCTCCCTCTCCCATTCCCCCTGCTGGTGTTCACTCTCTCACTGTGTCTCTGTCAAATAAATAAATAAATAAATAAAATCTTTAAAAAAAAAGTGTATAAAACAAACTTCTCAGTGGAATAGTATGAAAAAACTTTTGAAAATAGAGAATAAATGTTTGAAGTGGGAGAAAAAGCATTCCTAGACAATATATAAGGAATTGTTTTTAGTTCTAAGTGATTATTAACTTTATAATTTGCTCACATTCTTTGCTTCCCATTTTTTTAAAGACATATTGTCCCTTTTAGGATGAATGGAAACTAGAGAGCAATAACATCTTTTAGTAAATGGAGTCAAGAACAAGAAGGACCATGGGGTGCCTGGGTGGCTCAGTTGGTTAAACCTCAGACTCTTGATTTCAGGTCAGGTCATGTTCTTGGGGTCCTGGAATTGGCCAGGCCAGTGTCTGGCTGGGTGCCCAGCATGGAGTCGGCTTGTCCCTCTTCCTCTGCTCCTTCCCTCCACCCCACTCTCTCTCTTTCTCTCTCTCTAAAATAGATAGATGATAGATAGATAGATAGATAGATAGATAGATAGATAGATAGATAAAATATTTTTAAAAAGTAGGAAAGACCTATTCTTGAAGCATAACGTATGAAAATGAGAGAATAAGTGAATGAATTAATTCAATGCCAATGTTTTTATCCTTTTAGTTACATTTATCAGTACTAGTGAAATCAAGAGTTTTAAACAATTTCTACCATAAAAAGTAGCAAGCCCTCATTTGTAAAATTATAAAAGCCAACTACAGTGCCGATCACATATTTGAAAGCCATATAGAAAGGTTGCGACCTCATATAACTGTTCACAATGATTTCCCATCTCTTTCTTAGTTCCTAAATTCTGTTGCTAATGAAACAACTTAAAGCGTTTAATATACCTCACAATCAGTAAGTTAGGTTAATTTTTTAATAATGTATTTTTTTTGGTTTAAAAAATTTGTAACTTTAGGGGCACAGTCTATAAGCCTCTGCTTTCCCCTCGGGTCATGATCTCTAGGTCTTAGGATAGAGCCTGCTTCCTGCTCAGCAGAGAGTTTGCTTCTCTCTCTCTCCCTTCCTCCCTCTGCCTCTCCCTACTGCTTGCTCTCTCTCTCAAATAATAAATAAAATAATTTTTAAAATTTTCCAATTTTATATTATTAAAGGGCTAAATCATGCCAATCTAACACAAAATAAGAATATTTTATATTTTTGGTATATCTGAGTAATAACAAAAGATACAACAGATGGATAATAGTTAAATTAACATTGCCCAGGGGCGCCTGGGTGGCTCAGTGGGTTAAAGCCTCTGCCTTCGGCTCAGGTCATGATCTCAGGGTCCTGGGATCGAGCCTTGCATTGGGCTCTCTGCTCATCAGGGAGCCTGATTTCCCCTCTCTCTCTGTGTGCCTCTCTGCCTACTTGTGATCTCTCTCCTCTCTGTCAAACAAATAAATAAAATCTTTAAAAAAAAAAATTAACATTGCCCATAGCTGAATTCACTTCAGTGAAACTGGGAAAATATTATCACATAGCAACGTAACACAATAAAAAGATAAAGTTTTTAAAAATAGTTATGTTTTCTACAAATATAAATATTAAGGATTTTAATAAATCAGGCTAAATAATGTACATATGTATTTAATGGTTTTATTTTTATTTTCATATTGCCCAACTTTCCATGTTCTCAACATACTCTTAATTTTTATAACAACCTAAGTAATGGCCAAAAGACTATACATACCTAGACCGTATATACATATATACGTGTGTGTGTGTGTATAAACTAATCTGAGAGCCAGGGTTAAGCGACATAAATCTGAAGCTTCTTTGGTTATGTTCTAGCAAGAGTACCTCTCATAAAGGGGAAGGTATTTAAGGAAATAGTTCTAAACGCTTGAAATACATTTTGAGGATGAATAGTGTCTGAAGAGAGCAACTGGAGTATTCAAGATTTCCTCAGCAATATGTCATGAAAATTACAGAACATTTAATATGAAGGAAAATAAAAATACCAGTAGAATGTTTTAGGCATCTTCCTGAGGGTTTTTATCTCATTTTTATGAAAAAAATTGATTAAAAATAGATTATTTTGAAAAACTAGATAATTTATAATATTTCAGTAAAATTAGTTATTCATTACATAATTTAAAATAGACTGACAAAGAACAGAAGTGATATGTAATGGAGTACTTGCTTTTCCCAGATAGTTTATACCAGCAAATCATTACAATCTCTTAACCAAGGCCTAATATGAGTATTATAATTTTTATCTTACACACAGTGGAGAGTCAGGCTAGAGTTAAAAGATTTCCACAAGTAATACAGTGAATTTCAGAACCAAGATTCTAATCCAGATGTGTTATATTCCGGTGCTTGAATATGCTGTGTTGTACCTTGTACTTCGTTAAAAGATTGTGTCGGGATATTTCACAGGCTACCTCTCAAGATAGTTTGAATAAATGTGGGAAAAACAAACTAGAAACTAACAGCAGTAAAAAAACTATTATTGGACTCAATGGAGGTGGCTTCCAGAAGTCTAACCAAAGAATATTTGGGCTTAATAGCAAACTGTAGTTATAAAATAAAGCAAGGTCATGTTGTAATGACCTCTTGTTGGTCTAGAAGCTGCATTAGATGGTGAGCACTATTGTGGGGACAGAAACCAAGAGAATTATGGTTATGCTTCTCTCCCTAGTGCCTAGTGCTGGACACTGGCTAAAATAACGAAATGAATAGCAGGGCAAGCAGAGAAAAGCCATTATATGGAAACAACATTTGATGGTAAATAATCACAAAAGGATTTCATTACAGAAATCACTGGCGCTGTAGCTGAAAATAAATAAATCCAAGGGAACTTTACCACCAACCTAGCGAAGAAAAGTGGAGTCAGTGAAAGGACCTGAATGACTAGGAGGTAAAACATGAGTAGAGTAACGAGAAGTAACTTGGTTTCCTCAAGAAACCATAATTAAAGGAGAAGGGAACTGGTGAAGAGAGTAGGAGGAAATTAACTAATCATGCTTTAGAATTTTATGTTAACAAATAATTGTTCTAAAAAATTATCTCTTTTCATGTAGATAAAACTTATCCAACATTATTTATCTTAATGAAAACACATCTTTCAGAAAATAAATAGAAAATAGTTCTTAATTCTAAATCTGTGGCGGCTTGTAAGAAAGCCAAACCCTGTGGTTTCAACCAGATGAGTGTGTCACATTACTGCCGACTTGTGGCCACCTGATTGAAATTCAGGGGCAGATTTTGGAGAAAAATAAACATTAGAAAATAGACTGTAAAAAACTAAAGCATAAAAGCAAGCTTTTTTACACAGTTTATTATCAGGTTTTTTAGAACTGAGGGTAATAGATACAGTTTGAAGAAGGTAAGTCCATAGACTTTCAACAACTATCACTTCCATCTAATATGACTTGGTGTGTCTACCGGTACTCACGAATCAGGTCATAAGAACAACAATGCAACCTTTTAAGATAATTATGTAATGACTGGGTCCATTTTACAATAGTGTGTCAAGATCAAGTGGAAGGGCCCCTAGCTGGCTCAGTGGGTAGAACATGCAATTCTTGATGTCAAGGGTCATGAGTTCAAGTCTTACATTGGGTACAGAGCCTACTCTAAAAAAAAGAAAAAAGAAAATCAAGTGGAACTGTTCCTGGATATATAAATATAAAACTCTAAATGTTTCTGCCAAGGTTAAAAACCAGGTTCACAGCATTTTTAAAAACACATAAAATTCGGCGCCTGGGTGGCTCAGTTGGTTGAGCAACTGCCTTGGCTCAGGTCATGATCCCGGAGTCCCGGGATCGAGTCCCATATCGGACTCCCGGCTCAGCGGGAAGTCTGCTTCTCCCTCTGACTTTCTCCTCTCTCATTCTCAGTCTCTCGCTCTCTAATAAATAAATAAAAATCTTTAAAAAAAAAAAAACTACATAAAATTAAAATAGAAAAAATAGTACCATACTTAACATTAAATCCTGTATGCAAATTTAAGAATGAGTAGTGCATTTGCATCCTGGGTATGTAACACACTTTGCAGAAATTCTACTTCTTAGAAATCAAATTGGCTTCATATTTCTTAAGTGGGTAAACAACTAGTCACTGACGCTGTAGTTTAAATTAGCATAATTTGATTGTTTTCTTAAGAATTTAATTAGATCTATCTAATAATATGACTAAAAAGAGGTTTTGACAAGAAGAGGAAAATAATTCACAACATTGTATGATTATTCTCTGGATTAGATATTTCTAGGTAGGATGTTGTGCTTTGGGGCTTCTGGGTAATTAAATGGAAGCACCAGACAACAGGGAATTGATACCAGGATGTAACCAATAATGGAAGAAAAATATATGGGTGGATATTAAAGACAATATCTACATCTTGCTTGCAGTATGCCTAAGAATTGCCTTGTCTCTCTAGCAATGCTCATCTCTGAAATAACCCTTCTCTTTGAATTCTCTCAAAAATTTCTTGCCATGGGCGCCTGGGTAGCTCAGTTGTTAAGGGTCTGCCTTTGGCTCAGGTCAGGATTTGCCTTTGCCTTTGGCAGCGGGAAGGCTGCTTCTCCCTCTCTCACCGCCCTGCTTGTGTTCCCTTTCTTGCTGTGTCTGTCCCTGTCAAACAAACAAACAAACAAATAAATAAACTCTTTAAAAAATAGTTCTTGCCTACAATACAATCTTTTTTTTTAAAGATTTTATTTATTTAACACAGAGAGAGACAGAGAGAGAGATCACAAGTAGGCAGAGAGGCAAGGGGAAGCAGGCTCCCTGCTGAGCAAAGAGCCCTATGTGGGGCTCCATCCCAGGTCCCTGAGATCATGACCTGAGCCAAAAGTGGAGGCTTTAACCCACTGAGCCACCCAGGCCCCCTACAATACAATCTTTAAAAATCATTACACCTGTGTTTTAATAAGTAAGGTTCAATAAAGAATTTCATTAGTAAAAGAAATGGCCACTTTCATCTAATAGTTTATTGGGGTCTTAGTGCAAGTTCCAGCTTTCAAGAGGTAGACCTTTATCACATAATACACCATTATCATAATTCATTAACATAAAATAGACAACAAAGAAACAGGAAAAAAAAGTAAATGTATTCTTTACACAAGTAAAAATATCACAAACCAATAAAGAATTTGTATTTAAAAATAAAGGAAAAATGTCTTCTCTATCCAGCAAGAATGTTATATAGTAAATAAATTTGTTTTTTTTTTGGAAGATCCAAAATACATGAGAAATCTGTTCACTTATAAAAGAAATATGCTAGGTCTGCAACTCTGTTTAGAGTTCAGTCGAATTTTTTTTTTTTTTTGGTAAGATCTAATTGCCACCACAATCTGTACCTTAGAACTTTATAGGCAGGTACAACATCAGAAACATGTTTCTGAGATAAGAAATCTCTTTTTACATTTTACATTTCAAAACTAAGTAGGACACAACTATGACAGTTATTTTTTAAAAAATCTTTATGTTTGGATCTCACTTATTTTAACTAATTTTTAATGTTATTAGTCATTTCAGAAATTTGTCTTTCGCTATTGTTTCTTCATATCATTTTCCAGTCTTTAATTAACAGAGAACTTTACGTTAGTAAAAAGAATCAAAAGCTCTTCACAATAGTGATTTATCATCCAATGTGGAAATAATTTCACCGTAAATAAGATTTTAGAAGTGTACATCGACAAAAATTGAACTGAAAAGACAATCTATCATTCATGTCAATCAGCAGAAGTAAGAAAATTCATGAAGTTAAGCAAACTATTAACAACAAATTAGGGTAAATCTTGCCTCTTTCAGTGCCTTAGAAGAAACTCAACTGCCAAATAATAGTATAACCAGAAACTTAGGTTACCTCTTAGCTATTATTATTTTAACTGAAAAAACATTCACATTTCTATTTGCTGTCTGAAATTGGCAAAACACAACTTTTTCAAATACTGGATTATTCTGGG
>CM052797.1:76782508-76801911 GCA_028533885.1 Nasua narica
GAAAAGAAAAGAAAAGAAAAGAAAAGAAAAGAAAAGAAAAGAAAAGAAAAGAAAAGAAAAGTTATTTAGTCTAGCTATGCAAGGTCTTTGGATTTCTCATTCAACATTTCCCTATACTTTATCCCCAGGAAGAACTGCAAACCTTTGCTTCCCGGACTTTAGTGGTTCCTATCAGCTCATCAGGGAAGGGTGGCAAGTGAGACAATCCTGAAGGAAAAAGGAGTCACCCCCGCGTCCTAAAGTATTTGGAAGTGCTCGTTCGCAGCTGCTTCTCGTTGGTACTGGTGGAACTCCGCCGTCCTCCAGTGAAGTCCCTTAAGTGGCCAAGTTTAAAGTGAAACGGAGATGGCAGCACTCTCTCTCCCTGTTCCTCGGGGAGTCCTTGGACTCGGTTCGCCGCAGGTTCTTGCCGTAGACTTTTTGGAAACTCAATTCTTATACTTCGGAGAACAAAAAGCCAGAGGGGAAGCAGTGGTTGTTTTAGTGGAGACTCGCCTGGACTGTAGCGGTGTCCCTTTGGTTTATTTTGTGAGGTATCGCCGCACAGCCCTTTGCTGTGTGAGTTTGACGCTCCAGCTCTGGAACCCCGACCGTGCGGCGCTGAGCGGGCTCCGTGGTACTCCTCCCCCCACCCAGAGCCCGGGACTCCGAGCCGCCAGCGCATCTAGAGGAAAGAGGCACAGCAGGAACTGCAGCCCCAGAGCTGCGCTACGTCGGAACTAAGCAGCCGCAAGGGTTGCGCGGATTTTTAAACCCGGGATTGGACTTGGAGCCCAGGGGGCGTAAAGGGAGAGCAGAGCAGAGGAAGGAGATGAGAGCAGTTTCCACCTCACGCACTCCACCGTCGGCTTCTTTCCCCAAAGAGGCGGCTGTGTGGTCCTGCTTATCCGTGGGTGCACGTGTACGCGCTTGGGTGAGCTCAGTGTGTGTGCTCCAATGTGAGTGCGTTTGTGCATCCGCAAGGCAATGCTAAAGCCTACGAGAGCAATATGGGTAACAAAACTCGATAGCGCTCAGTCGAGGGGGCCACTAATACGTGGGTTTGCCAAGTAGCCCGGGAAGAAGCCCTTATTAACCAGCTTCCCCCTCTGCAACCCACAACTCTACCCTTCTTTTTGGGTTCTAATTGGTGTCGGGCTAAATGAGGAGGGAGCCCCTGGGGCCGAAGACCGAGTGCTGGAGAACTCTTCAAAAAGAAGTGAAAGGGTTTCCTGGCTCCAGTAGAAAGGCTCACTGGGGATTCCCGGAAGGAAGCTTTTTCCAGACTGGAGAGAGTGATGGTAGGGTCTAGGAGGGAAGCTCCAGGAATTGTGGCAGAGTCAGGAGAAATGCCGGCCCTGTACCCCTCTGGCCTACCCTTCTCCCCACCACCATTCTCTTTGATACTTCAGATCTGATCTCTTTCCCACTGACCTTAGTTGTCAGGCCTGGCTGATGTCAACTACTGAGCTTGCTTTCTGCCCTTGCACACTAAAATGTGACCAACTGCAGCACTTGGAATGTCTAAGGCTGAGTTGATTCTCAAATATATTTTTTTTTTTCAGCTTCTTTTCCAATCTGAGTAGTAAGAGAATCACTACCTACTACTACTCAGGGGACCCCGGATGAGGTCAGTTGCAGGTGACAGAGACCTCAAGTCAGCAACCTTCTCGCTCAGATTTTCCTGGAGGTTACAGCTAATGACTTTTCCCACCGCTGTTAGCTGTCGCAGCTTGACCCGGTGACACTTCTTTATCCCGTAACCCTGGGAATAGTGGATGGTCCGCAAATTTCCGTTTTACAAGAGGCTGGGGGCATCCCTAGAAGTTCGCCTTTATTTCCAGATTTTCCGTCTTCTCCCCTCCCCCTCCCTGCAACGCCCCCGCACCTCCCCTGCCTGGGAATTTGCGGGCACCTCGTGGACCCTCTCCTCTAGCCCGGGGTAAATCAATCCCGAGCTCGCCCGGCTCGGAGGCACAAGGGCAGAGGGAGGCGCGGTGGCCCCGGAGGGGGTCTCGCCTGACTCTGAGTCTAGGAGGCGCGGTAGCTCCCGTCATTGCGGCGAGGGCCCGGCGCACGGCCGCGCGCCCGCCGCCGCCACCGCCGCCGCGGCCGCCTCCATGCTGCAGCGCCGGACGCAGTCCTTCCCTGCGGCGCGGCTGCCGTTGCCGGCACAGGCTTCCGCGGGGAGCTGGGGACCGGGGCCGGCCCTGGTCGCAGCCCGGGACCTGGGCTGCCAGCCGCACGCCTGAGCTACGGACTAGCCCCGGCGCAGCGGGCAGCGGGCGGGGCGCTGTGTGCAGCGGCGCGCAGGGAGTCGGCCAGCGTGTGCAGAGCGGCCCGAACTGAGGACTCTGTGTGTGTGTTCGCGCGCGCGCGCGCGCGTGTGTGTGCGTGTGTTTGCGCGTGTTTTTCCTTTTCCCTAGAGGTTGTGAATGGCTTCGCAGCTGGTTGCTCCCCTAGGATTCTTGACTGTGGAGCTCTGGGCTGTGAGCACAACCCACCCATATAATCTATTTTGCACGGTCGGTTTATATCAAGAGAAAAAAGCGCAACTGGACGGGGGTGGGGCCGACCAAGGAAACCTTCTGGAAATACAAACACACATTCACGAGAGAGAGGAAGAATGAAAGACCTGAGGAGATTTTCATAACCTTCCTGCTGACCCTTCAGTTTTCCGAAAAGATTCTGGATCTTTTCTACCTTTTAAAGTCATCTTGGCCTTTTTTTTTTTTTTTTTTTTTTTGTAAGCCGCTCTCCAGCTAGCTGTGTGTGTGTGTGTGTGTGTGTGTGTGTGTGTGTGTGTGTCTGCGCGCGCGCGCGCGCCTCTCTGATGCATTTGACTGTCTTTTATCCAACTGCCCAGAAGCAAATGTTGTTAAGTCGTCGGTGCCCCCTCGATGCCCAGGTTCTGGAAGAGCAGGGAGGACGTCCAGACCCATTTTCCTGGCTGGATTCGGAACCGTTGCCTGGCTGTGGACCCATGTGTGTGGATCGTTTTACCCAGAGGCTTGGAAAGCTCCAGTATTAACTTGCTTCCAGGTACATCACAAGGTCACCAGAGGGTCTTGTACCCGTGCATCTAGACCTTCCTGTTTTGGCCAGAAGGATATTGATGTTTCGGTCCACATCATCTGAAGCCAAAAGTTCAGCCCTTCCAGCTGGTTTCTGTACAAACAAGGTAACAAGGATTGCTTTTCAAACTGCTTAACAAAATCCCGACTCTTCCTCAGCCTTTTCTCGGCTTACTCCTCCTCACCAAAATGTCACCAGCTCTTGAATTACGCGGATTTGGGTTGGAGGAGAACTTGAAGGAAACGTGATCAAAAGGCGATGCCAAACCACTCTCTTTTCTGCCTGTGGTCCGGTGGTCACCAAAGCCGATCGTGAGAAGGACCAGTCCTCTCCTTGTTTTTCTCTCCCCGTGCTGTGGTGGATGTGCGTGTGCAAGAGTGAATGCGAGTGCGCGCGCGCCTGTATGCGAGTGTGTGAGTGTGTGTGTGTTTGATTGTGTCTGTGTGTGCGTGCGCGGCCGCCCTGCCTCTGCCCGCTCCCCGGGCGCAGAAACGCGGGTTTCATGGGGCGATCGCCGCGGATCCCCCACCCAGCGCGACCTGCGGGCAGCGGCGGCAGTGGCAGGAGCCGCCTTTCGGACTCCCTAGGATGCGGGTGCTGAGCTATGGCAAAGGGCAGCAAAGTGACGAGCAAGACCCGCGTACGACTGTGAAAGCCACCTGGAGCCACCTTGCCGGGATTGTACCTGCGGGCAGAAAGTCCTCCTACGACCGTCTTTTCCTCTAGAGGCACCAGGTAACAAGCAAACGACTACTCGCCTCACCCAGTTTCCTTCTGATCTTGTTTCTAGTGTCTTATCTGCATTGCAGGCTACTTTACTTATTAATGTTTCGAAAATCATTAGGAAAGACTGGATATCCAAGGGCACTCTGTGATGTTGTAATAAAATTTCTAGTAGGTGGGTTATAAATCTATACCTGAGCACTTAATCTAGCAGTGAAAGCTAAGGGAATATGGATACGCTCCACCCTAAGTGATGATATTGTAAAGCTAGGCATGTTGAACCTGTCTGAAGATGTCAGAGATTAAAATTCCGTGTTTCCTTCAGGCTATGGTTGCCACGGACCACTTGGTATCCAACCCTCCCCAGACTGTGGAGTGCAAGAGGGTGTTTGGTTTCCACCCATCATTTCAGGCAAGGATCCTTTTGACCCTTCTCTACCTCGGGTGCCAGGTTGTTTTCTTTTCCTTATTGCGGAGGAGCTTGCCAATCCTTTAGTAGTTGTAAATTACGCATCTCGAGACTTTAATCTGAAATGGAGTTTTCTTGGAACTTGCTTTGCTTGAAAGGGAATTCATTGTCACGAGTGTGTGTGCTGAGATATGGTATTTAACTGCGAGCGTTTCCTTAGATATGGCAAAATAGATCTATGAAAGAAGTCATTTTTATATCTAGAGGAGCAAGGCTAAAACCGTAACCACCACCCCGGTACCATCCCCAGCTATGCTGTCTCGGTTGTGGAGCTTGTGTGTGTGTGGTTTGTTTGGTTGGTTTTAGTTTGGTTGTTTATGTATAATATATATTTTGAAAATTCTTACCAGTGCGTTGATATACAAGGAATAGGGTGGATTTGCGCCTGCCTAATTAACATATTGGGTATGATACGTTAAAACGGAGATTCCCATGGCTGGCAGAGTCAGAACAAATTTAACGAACTTCCAAAGCCCCTTACCCTTGCACCTAAATTCTCTTATTTCCCTTTTCCATCACTTCTGCGTCCCCCTGCAAAAATTTCACTCCTTTCTCGAGAGCATTTGGATTAAGGAGATAAAGCACTTTCAAAGTAGTCTCATCAATGTTTTATTCCATAGTGAAGGCGGTCTGAATAATTCAGCTAAGGAGTGCTCGTTTGTGTCCTGCCTTCGGTAGCTGCCTGCTGGGTGCACCCAGCGGAGGATGTGGCCCGGCCGAGTGCAAGGCGCCCTGCTCTTGGAGGCAGCGACTGGAGATGCACCGAAGGTTTCTCTTTGCTAAAGCCGCTTAGGAAGTGTCGGGGCGCTGACTCTTTTTCTGTTTGCTGCGTTTCTATAGATATCCATATGATGGCATTTGCAGACTACAAGCTAGCCACTAGCTAGCTGCTCTCGCTGTCCCTGCGCGTTGATCTCCCTGACTTCTTTGGAGTCTGGGCTCGGCTGCTGCTGCAGTCCTCGCAGGCTGGTGGTGCTACAAGGCCATAAATGCAGCGGGCTTGGGGGCTGGGCTCCGCCACTGCAGCTGCCAGGCCCTGGTTGACACTTTTTGGGGAGGGGTCGGAGAGCTCGGCAGGCCCCCTGGCAGACAGTAGGCTCATCAGGGCTGAGGTGGCGGCCTGGAACTGAGAGGAAGGAGGTGGAGAGACGCGTGGAGGGCAGTGAGGTCCTGCCTGACTTCCTGCGCCTGTAATCCTCCACCCCCTTCTAAATGAATATTCAAGAATATAGAAGGAAAGCTGGCTGCAAAAACGCCTTGATACTCAAATATTGCATGATTTCTCAGGATTCAAAACCGAAACTATGTGTATTTTTCCTAGATTTCCATTTTTTTCCAATATCTTTTCTCCCTTCTTGCTCTCCTGGATTTAATTAGGTCATTTATACTCCTGTTTTATCTCCAGTTTGAATACCACTGAAAAGACAGCTCCTCACCCCTCACCCCCCAACCCCTCCAACCCCCCCCCCCACCCCCCATGCCCAATAAACTGAAGGCAATGAGGGCCACTCTTCAGATAGATTTGCTCTGTAAATTCCAGCTCTAGGGAGAACCAAGAAAGGGTACAGAGGGTAATTCGCCTTAACAGTAAAGCAGGTCCACACTCTACTCTGTAGACTCAGAAAGAAAATGGTCCTGCCTGAATAAAAACCAAAAATAAATGGGAATTTAGGAGGAATTAGGTGAGGGTTTTTCATTTCTTTTATCTTCTTTTTAAGTTAATGTATTTGTTTTGCCCACATCACTCAGCAAATCCTGGTCAGAAAACTGGTGTGTGCTAACAATCTCACAAAGATATTTCTTTGTCCTCCAAATTGCTCCAGAATATTATTACAACAGAAACTATATCATACTCATAATAATTGTTAGCAAATAAGGCCTATCTCTTTAGAGGATACCCAAGAAAGAAAGAATGCTGGTGCAGAATATAAAATGATGGGTTTTCTCCATCTTTCTCCTCATTTCACTTCTCTCTGGCCTCTTCACTATTCTGCAGGTTAAGTCTTGTCTTTGTGTCCTCATCCTGAGGAAGGCAAAACAAATGTATTAACTGTTTGTTGAGTGCTTAGAAGCCTAAACATAGATTATTGTGTGATTCATGTTTTAAACACCATTCATGGGGGCACCTGGGTGCCTCCGTGGGTTAAAGCCTCTGCCTTCAGCTCAGGTCATGATCTCAGGGTCCCCACATGGGCTCTCTGCTCAGCGGGGAGCCAGCTTCCCCCTCTCTCTCAGCCTGCCTCTCTGTCTACTTGTGATCTCTCTCTCTGTCAAATAAATAAATAAAATCTTTAAAAAAATAAAACACCATTCATTTGTGCAGTTGGGAGCTAGGTGGAATTTCAAAACCAAATAGGCCTCCTTGCACAGAGTTTCATATACAGAAGTTACTTAAAAATAGAGATTTCTGCCTCTCTTCCCTTTTTCCCTGTTGGAGTGACAGAGAGGGACACACCAGGTAGTCTGAAGATCTGAGTCCATTGACCTTGTACTTAGGTGGGGCTGACTTGTCTCACTAATGGGTTAAGACTGTCAGGTGTTCATAGGAAATTTCCCAGCAAAATGTTCCTTCCTTTTAGGCTCTCTTGTGCTTACCAACAAGAGAGGCAGGACAACAGGGCCGTCAGGACACCCATGGGAACTGATGGGAGCCTATAGGCAGGTGGAAAGAACTTGCCACTTGACTCCTGTCCCCCACGCCATTTCTTTTAGTCCCTTTTTCCTTTTCTTTTTTCAAGAGAATGACCTTGAGCAACACCAGTTCTCTGTGCTTCACACACCTCTTTTCCTTTTTAAACATGTGATGTATATACAAATACGCACACACATCCCTAGCTGCTTGAATTTTGAAATCTGAGACTCCTGTGCTTGAGTGATTTGGGAGGGGTTCATTAAGATATATCTTTGACTAATACCAGCCAGCGGTGATTTTTCCCCCTTTTTTCTCACAAGGGGATAGCAAAAGCTGTGGTCTCTTAAAGGAAAATTGTCCTACCTTTATCCCCTCTTCCATCATTGCTGTCTCCTCTGTCATTAAATGCATTCTTGGTGGTAAAGCAGCGTCTGGCTTTGGCATTGGTGTTTAAGCGACCATCGTATGTTATATCTGCCTTTCATCTTTTCCTCAATGACCATCGGTTCCCTTTTGTTCATTTAAACCAGTGTTCTGTTTTCTCTGGCTGCTTGAAGCACTTTAGGTTTGGTAGTTTTGCTGAGTTTTCTAGCTGGTGAAATTAGGACTTTGCTTTCTGCTGATACTATTGCTGTGTGGTTTGTGGTTGGGAATGAGATGATTGCAGATACCTAACAATGTCCCTGCCTCTACATAAAACTGCCATGTGATAAGCTCTATATCAAATCTATTAAGCTATTTTAAGAAAAAATTACAATGAATAAGATTGCTTATAAATATGTGTCAGTTTTGAGTTTGGAAGAAGACTTCTTAAAACTTTCTAGTGGCTTAACTGGCTAATCTGTTAACTCATCCCAGTAATTGTTATTTTTCATTTACTTAGAAAAGTAGCTTATTGGCATTACTTTCAGAGTTTTGTGTATAGGGTGAGCAGTTCTAACTTTTATGTTTTATTGAAGAATAAATGTATGAATTTAGGCCTTTAAGTAAATAGGATATACGACTAACAGGTAATTTTGCTACGTCATTCCACTGACACACATGTGCATAGCTCTGCCTTGTTAGTAAACCTTGAAAGGGATACCACTTATTAGATTGCTACAGCCCACATTTTTATTCCTGTGGCATCCTTCAATCAGTGAGGACAATTTAAAACCTAAGGCGGTAATAATTTGTCCATTACATGGTGTGTGCATGGTGAAATTAAGAAGAATTATGTTTATCAGTATTGAAACTATTCTGGTTAGAAGTGAACCATTTTTGTTATGCCCTATCCACATAAATTGTATGTTATTATAAAAACTCCAGTTTCATATAACAAGAGATAGAAATATAAGAATTTAATTCAAAGATAGCTAATATCATTTTAAAGCTTTTCATGATAGTATTCTGATAGATACTGTTCTGACAGAATGGCTTTTTACTGAACTATGACATAATTTAATACTAATTATGGAGATGGTTAACAAGTGATAGAAAATTATAATGGAATTACATAATACATAAATGCTCTATCATCTTGCTGATACCAGGTAAACCACATGAAAGGCTTTATGATTAAACTGCAAGCTATATCGGAAAGGTTTCTCAGAAATTGGCTTTGGTGGCCTATGTTTACTAAGTTACAGACTTGGTCACATTGGGAAGAAAATACAAATTGATTAATTTGAGTCTTCCTAGATAATATATATGTATTTTTATAACAGAAATCTTTCTAACCCTAAACCTCAGCTCCTATTTCTTTACTTTGTGGGAGCATATATGCAATTCATTGCTTTAAAAAATCTTCTAAAGGAATATTTTGAATCTGATGTTATGAAGAACAATTGTAGAATTGCCATTGGATATCGAATCTATTTTAGATTTTATAGCAGAAAAGGTCTAGAAAAGAAGTAATAAGAGAAATATATAAAGCCGTAGGAACTTTTTTCCCCAACTCTGGAAGCAGTTTCTGAGTTCTTGGAAAAAGACAGAAAGAAAACGCTGATTAGTTCAATATATACTCAATTAGAACTAGTGTATTTAATCAGAGATAGAAGCCAAAGCAGAGTTGTTTATATTACTCTATTTTTACTTTGCCCTGTGCAGCTCTTTTGAGGAAATACTGAAGAGACCTAAAGGATGCATATCAGTAGCTCTCTGCATTCCATTCCCCATGTTGACTTCTCAATTCCTGTCTTGAAGTAGATTTTCTGTGAATCTTACTGGTGTTGCTTCCAAAGTTATAGGATGTTTGCATTAAAGTGATTTATTAGTGGGAACCTATCAACTCTGTTATGAAAACTTTCCCTTCTTTGGAGATATAGGCTGTGGTATTTTCTTAGTCATTACCTCTTTTTGTTATTTTTTTCAATGGTATTAAAATTAGGTTATGTAATGATTTATATGGATTTATTAGTGTTAAAGCATTTGTATAACAACATTAAAATCCATATGATTCACATGGCAATATTTAACATTGCATAGAGTAGTATATCTGCTTTTTTTTTACATGGAAACTGTTATTGCTTTTTTTTACATGGATACTGTTATAGCTATTGACAGATATTTTAATTCAAAGTGCCTCATTTAATAGAAATGTGCCTACCTTTACATTGAAATTTATGGGTTACTTATGGGAATTATGTAGGGTATTTGCCATGTATTGACTGTTCAAATGTGAGGCACTTTAACAACCTATGACTAGACATTGAATCCTGACCTCAAGGAACTTATTTTCTTAGTAACAGGAAGGATGTAAACAAATACATAAACATGAAAGTAACTGATATTTTTTAAATATTATTTTGATATTTTTTGCTTTGTAGTAAGAGAGAAGAGGACATTTGGAAACTGTTACTGTGTTTTATGTAGGTTGATATTGTGCAGTAGTTAGAAGCATGAACTTTGGGATTTCACAAACCTATATCTTAAGCTTATGTAACCTTGAGCAAGTCTTGTTACCTCTCTGAGCCTCAGTGTCCTCACCTATAAGATAGACCTAATAAAAGACCTTTAACTGCTATCATTACCATCATCATTGCCATCATCATTTCATCGTTAGCTATCCTGAGGGTAAAGGAGAAAACTAAATGGGTAGTTATTGGTTGATGTCAAAGCCTATGCTTGGGGTCCTAGACCCCCAGGGCTTCAGGAAATGCTAAAGCTCATCCAAATCAAGGACCACACAGTCCATTGTCTTCAGAGACCAAACAGATATAAATCTTAAACCCAGGAAATCTGGCTGGGCTTAAGAAATTATAGGTTGAAGGGTCTCTGTACACTGGTGAGTGCATGATTTATCCAAGACATTCAAATTTAAATTCATTTTACCCCCTGATGGGTCTGACATCATAAAACATCTGGGTTATTCGGACATCTTTCAAATTTAAATTTTATCTAAAGCATCCCTGGCAAGTGGTCATCTTGACTAAACTTGAATACCTTCAGTGATTCTAAAATCACTCCACCTAAACTGGATTATTCCATTTTATATAGACATATCATCAAATTTATTTTTGGAATTGAGCCAACATCTGACATCCTTGGCTTCTTATTAATTTTAATATGGGAGGAGGGACACACAATAAGTCTAATTACCAATGACAGTACCTCAAATATTTAAACTGACTTACTTGAGATCCCCAAAC
Source organism: Nasua narica (assembly GCA_028533885.1). NCBI lineage: Eukaryota > Metazoa > Chordata > Mammalia > Carnivora > Procyonidae > Nasua > Nasua narica. The sequence goes on from CM052797.1 coordinate 76,793,016, forward strand.
CATGATTACTTTGCTTATGATTAAACATAACTAGTCGGACTCCTTGCTCAGTAGGGAGTTTGCTTCTCCCTCTCATCCTCCCTACTCTCATCCTTTCTCTCTCTCTCTCTTACTCTCACTCTCTCAAATAAATAAAATCTTTAACCGTAAACAAACAAACAAACAAACAAACAAACAAACAAACATAACTAGACCTAAACTGATTTGGGATGGTTTTCTGTGTGTCATGATTTCAAGCCCTTTACGTTTTACACTCAAAAAATGTTATCTGTCATATGGTCTTTCTCACCACCTCCAGTTTGTTTGTCTCACGTTACATGAAAGTGTGATAGCAGCTCCAGCAAACCACACTGGGTTGACTAGCGTAGCGTTGAGCAGAACCATTTCCTTACTTTTGGAACAGAAAAAGCAGGTACATGCCATGCTATAATTGTCCATCCAGCACTTATGTCATACTTACTATTTGATCAATGCTACAACTCATCAATTCAAGTTAGGTCACGAGATTAAAATTATTTTCCTTATTTGCCATTCTGAGTCTAGACACTAGTGAAGATATCTGAGATCGGGGCACCTGGGTGGCTCAGATGGTTGAGCGTCTGCCTTTGTCTCAGATCATGATCTCCAGGTCCTGAGATCAAGCCCCATGTCTCAGCTCCAAGCTCAGCGGGGAGTGTGCTTCTGCCTATCCCTCTGCTTCTCCTCCTGCTTGTACTCCCTCTCTCTCTCTTTCAAATGAGTAAATAAAATACATATTTTTTTACATCTGAGATCACTTTCACATCATATTTCTCAGCTTATAAACATTCACATTGACTGATTTGCTCATAATGGTCAAATTACTTAATTCTTTTTAACTAAGTACTGAGAGAAAAAGTAAATTATTAATATTATAGTGGTATTTGTAATTTATACGAGAAAAAATGAAATGGAGCAAGATAAAAAGAGTAGATTTTCATCTTATCCTAGGGTGATGGAAGGATCTGGCTGCATCTTGGGCTCTCTGATCTAGAAAAGAATGACTCAAGGCCCATTCTTTGATTCTTTTTTTTTTTTTTAAAGATTTTATTTATTTATTTGAGAGAGAGAGAGAGAGATCACAAGCAGGCAGAGAGAGAGAGGGAAGCAGGCTCCCCGCCGAGCAGAGAGTCCGATGTGGGGCTCCATCCCAGGACCTTGGGATCATGACCCGAGCCGAAGGCAGAGGCTTTAACCCACTGAACCACCCAGGCACCCCCCATTCTTTGATTCTTTTAAAAATATTTATTCGTCAGTTAATGTATGCTTCCCTATTCTGCTAAGTAACTATTTCTCCTTTGAGACATAAAAGCCAAATGTCATAGAAGCCACTCTGGGGAAGCTGTGATCTAGAGTGAGAAACAAATATTCTCTCAGAGAGACAACCCTAGTCTTGATACTCTTACGTCTTTGCCTCTTAATTTACCCTTAAATCTAGGTGATACTGATCTCTAGAGTAGTTACTAAGTCAGTTGTGTTACCTCCTACATAATTGAATAAAATTACCTCATATGAAGGCTCCCAGTAGTTTCTCCAGCCTCCATATGAGGTCACTTGATTTCTAATATGAGGGAAATAATCTGAATACAGAAGGAAATGACAGTAAAACTCCCTTTATCTGGTATTCTTGGAGCATGAGCCTTGGTTATCAACATTCTCCATAACCAGAGTGCCTGGGTGGCTCAGTGGGTTAAAGCCTCTGCCTTTGGCTCAGGTCATGATCTCAGGGTCATGATCTCAGGGTCCTGGGATCGAGCCCTGCGTTGGGCTCTCTGCTCAACAGGGAACCTGCTTCCCCCTCCCTCTCTTTGCCTGCTTGTAATCTCTCTCTCTGTTAAATAAATAAATAAAATCTTTAAAAAAACAAACATTCTCCATAACCTTGAATGTTATTATTTTTAGGCACCATGTTTAAAATTTTTTTTAAGTTTTACTTTTAAATGTGAATACTAATAGTTATTAAAATTGATACACCAATTCTAAACTGTTAACCTTTTCTTACAGACCTCCTTCTGGTCTTTGTTGTATATGTTAGTGATTGTGGAAAGCCTTTAGGGACAATTCGTGGCATGTTTAAGGCAGTTTGTACTGACACGAAAATTTCCCCAACTTATTTTCTTTCTTGTCTGTGTATGATTTTTCATTGTCTTTTTTTCCCCCTTACTCTCATATAGTACTCTCATACTCTCATTTTTTTTTTCACTGTTCAAATTTTATTTGGTATTTTAGTTGGTATGACAGTTGGTTTCATGGTCTTTTTACATTATATGGCAATGTACACTATATTCTGACATATATGGTACACAAAATAAGATCCTTTGGACAGTTATGCACAATACATGCAATATGGAATTTATACATTGGATCCCAGGATGTAACTGACTGGAAAAGATGGACGAGGCATCTTGGGTGTTGGGTGAAGGAACCAGAAGTTTCAGAACATTCAGGAAATACACATCTGGTTTGAAGAGCAACTGTAGCATATGCAATATTGGCAGTGGTGCCTCTGAGATGAACTGACTTAGGCTTATCATCCAGTCCCAGGATATAGCTGCAAGGTTTGGTGAACCATATCTATTTATAACTTTAGGAAACTGCTGTTTTTTCTTAGGTCATTTTAATATTATTTGAGTAACAAATCAGATAGTAAGGACAATATACACAACCTCCAACTAAAATCCTGTTGTAGTCTAGACAGTGAAGTGGTACATTAAAAACTTTAAAACTGCAGCTCCTTTTGGATCCCCCAAGGTGTATCTGCACTCTTCTTCAAACGGGCCTCTTCCTCAGGAGTTAGAGTCACCTTCACAACATCTGAAATTCCATTCTGTCCCAAGATGCAAGGAACACTAAGGAAGACATCATCTTTTATTCCATAGAGGCCCTTAATCATGGTGGAAATTGGATGCACCCGCCTAAGATTCTTCATTATACTTTCTGCCAAATCTGCCACAGACAGTCCAATGGCCCAGGAAGTGTAGCCTTTCAGTTGAGAGTTGACAAAGTGTAGCCTTTCAGTTGAGAAACTTTTTTAGTGGGTGTGTTTTCTTTTTTAACTCAGCAATGGCAACTTATTAACAAAATGACAAGTTTGTTAGATATCTTTGTGAACTAAGAGCCTAATGATGAATAACATTCTAAGACCTCATCTACCAGGGAAAACACATGAGTTGTCCTTCATGTATTTTATATAGAAAGTACTAAAAATTCTAATATACCTTGTATAATAAATATAATAGATGATGATCATAAGTACATTTTTCTGAGTATATTCTCTGTGCCAGGTGCTGTGGTTTTTACTTTCTTCTAATCCATGCAATGAACCTACAACTTAGGTGTGATTATATTTCTTTCTTTGGAGGAGCCAGTTGAAGCTGAGGGCAGTTTACTTACTTGTCCATGATTATATGACTAATAGATGATAGGGCTAAAATTCGAACTCAAATATTTCTGATTCTAAAGAGGGTGCTGTGTCTGCTATATCTAGGAGATTTTTATTCTCATCTGCCTGTTAAAGCTGTTTTCTGTTGTTACATAAATGTGTTTTTAACCTCCTTCAAGGAGTAAGGCCATCCTTTGGATATGCACTTTATTCTTAATTTCTTTTCCTTTATGATACTCTATGTATTACCATATTTTATATCTGGAAGCTTATGAAAGACTTTATGGATACCCATTAGGGGATTTGATAGCTATTTGTATGGAGAAATATTTGATCCTGGGCCTGGGATATAAGTATATCCTAAACTTTTTTTGCTAAACTAGACTGTGTGATTTTGGGTGATTTACTCTTTCTAATTTCCAATTTCCATCTGCAAATGGGTATTGCAAGCCAGTGTAAACTAGCTGGTGTTTCTTAAGTAATTAATGAATAATTGTTCCCTGTGACACTTTTTCTAGTACAGAAGAATCAGAGAATTCTATAAAAGTTAAGATCAGATGGCACTTGGAGGTCCTTAATGATCATTTATCATTAAAATGTTTGCATCTGTCTAATTGTGCTCTGCATTCCACTTACCTCTTATTCCTGTTACTATGTTATTTATGCTGCTGTTCCTGTCCTTAATGAGTGCTTCAGTCATTATCCCCAGTTACCTCCTTCCTTTGAGACAGGACCAGAAAAAAAAAGTCAAATAACAAACTCCTTTTGTCATCTTGAATCCGATTTCTCTGCTGTTATTTCGATGACAGAGGGGTCTGACAGTCAGCCAAAATTTCGTGCTTAAGTATAGATACATTGGTTGGCCGAAGAGACCATTTCTAGATTAAGCCCTGTGGTGTGTTTCCACCTGTGATTTACTTTCTTACTTCCTCTGGTGAATTCAGTATGGCCACAAATTCATTACGGCTATTCCCATCAAGAATAGATGTCTAGGGGCGCCTGGGTGACTCAGAGGTTAAAAGCCTCTGCCTTCTGCTCAGGTCATGATCTCAGGGTCCTGGGATCGAGTCCCGCATCGGGCTCTCTGCTCAGCAGGGAGTGGAGCCTGCTTCCAACTCTCTCTCTGCCTGCCTCTCTGCCTACTTGGGATCTCTCTCCTCACTGTCAAATAAATAAATAAAATCTTAAAAAAAAAAAAAAAGAGTGGATGTCTATTTGCCTTCCCCTTGAATCTGGACTGGCCTTGCAATTTGCTTTGAGCAATAGACATGGCAGAAGTAATGTGGTATAACTTCCAAGCTGAATCCCAGAGATCATACAGCCATCACTCTTGCCCTTCTGGAAAAAAACGTTGCCATCATGTGAAGAAGCCCTGGGTCCCCTGCTGGAAATAAGTGGCCCAGCTGAAAGCCAGCACCAGTGGCAAGACATGCAAATGAGGCTTCCTTACAGCACCCAGATACAATTGAGCTTTCAGGTAATTATAGTCACAAGAATGACCACAAATGAGACCAGCAGAAGAACTAGCCCAAATTTGTGATCTACAAATCATGAACAAATAAAATGCTTGTTACTTTAAGCCACTAAGTTATGGGGCAGGAATAGATAACTGAGACACACCTTTGGGTAATGGGATATAGCCAGCCATTATGCCTATTTTGGAAGACAACCTTGTCTCTCCCCTTACTCTCTTTTCTTTAAAAAAGATTTGTTTACTTATTTGAGAGAGAGAGAGAGAGTGTGTGCACATGCACATGAGTGGGGGGAGGAGGGAGAGAAGCAGAGTCCCTGCTGAGCATGGAGGCCCAGGTGGGGCTCCAATCTCAGGACTCTGATATCATGACCTGAGCCAAAACCAAGAGTCAGATGCTTAACTGACTGAACCACCTAGGTGCCCTTCCTCACTCCCTTTTTTATACTGTCAACAAATATTTGTACAGTATCTACAAGATCTAGGCATCCTGCCCCCATCTATGGACTCATGGACTTTTGAAGAAGAATACATTCCTTTCTTAAACTTTTGGAAGTATTTGGTGATTCCTCAAATGCCTCAGATTTCCTCAAAATTCCTTTTCTTAAGGTGTTTTCTAACATGGTTGAATGTACGAGGGAATTAATTTTGATTTGCCTATTTACTACAGTACCTACTTATCACTGCATTAGAGAAGCTTCTCTGAAAGGGCCATCCTCTTATGCTAGAGATCATGGCATTTACCTAAAGCCCAAGGGGCAATTTATCTTTGTTTCTCTAAGTTGCATTTTGGGCTTGGTTTGGTTCAGAATGACATTTTGTCATTTCTCCAAGATTTTATTTTACCTTCTAATTATGTTTCAGTGACTCCTATTTACTATCTATTTCTTCTGTAAATTAAATCTAGATTGCACAATTACTTTATTCTGGGACTTTATACACCCTCATTTTATTTAATGATGTTCTCATTTATGTACCAAATTATTTGATGTACTGTTACAAGTATAATAAGGTGCACGGTGTAGACCATGGGGCAGTATAATTATAATGGCTTCATAACTTTCTAATTATTATTTATTTGTAGAAAATATATAGTTACAAAATGAATGCAGTCAAATTCATTGTTTTTACTTTTAGTAAAGGAGATATATTTGTGAGGGGATGCATGGGATTACAAGTCATATTCACCTAAATAATATCTATGGAGGTGTTTCAAATCCACTGGGATTTGAAAGTCTTCCTGGAATATGTCAAATATGAACTATTTTATTTACATTTCCTTATTGCTATATATTTCTGTGATTTTAGAGTTTAATATAAGTTAGGTAATGTATGTTGTAGTAATCATTTGAAATTTCTACTAGAGAATTCTAAAATTACAAGTACATATTCTATCTGCTGCATGTTGCAGTGTACATAAAAATTTATTTTCTTAACATGATATGTATCAATTTCCAGGATTCCATCTGCAGACTCCAGAGTGAGTATGGTGTCTCAGCATGTCCCCTTGGTGGTCACCAAACTTGTAGGGGAAGAAAAATAATTTTCCCTCTAATCTTCAATGTTCATGGCTAAAACCATCCCCTACCACTCCCCCAGGGTAATAAAAATACAGGTAAACAGGAGAAAAACAGAAATTTAACAACATGTATACCTCCTGTATACATAGGAGATACCCAGAAAAACTGAATAACTCTTCTAAATGGCCCAAACCATCACCTTAAATACAATCTCCTGTTATTGGCCCCCCCAAAAAAAGTATTGGAGGGGTGGGGAAGCTGGTTGGGAGATTACCAAACAAAGCATCGTCATGGTTGTTATGTAAGTTGTACCTCTTCCACTATCAATAAGAATTTTCAGAGATTTGGTTGATCCTCCTCTCCCTGGTACAGAAAGGAAATGGAGACTTACAAATGGAGACTTACAAATGGAGACTTCTCTTATAAATGTGAATGTCTATTACAAAAGGGTAACTTCTACTTGGTTTTTAGAGCCTTTCCTTTGTCTGCTATTTCTTAAAAATAATCAACCTAAGTTAATCTTTATGCCAAAGAGGCATGTTTTGGGGTGGCAAATTCTCTCCTTCACTGCTTTATGATTTCTTAGCAAGTTTTGTTATTTTGGGGTAATAAATTGAAAGTGGTCAAGCCATAATCTGACTGTAAAAAATGGCACCCAGCTGGCTCAGTCATGGAGCATGCAATGCCTGATCCTCAGGGTTGTGGGTCCCAGCCCCAAATTGAGTGCAGAGATTACTTAAGAATAAAATCTTGTAAAAAAATAAATAAAAAGTAAAAAATTAATAAAATGAATGGCTTTAATACAATCTAGCTAAAGAACATTGTATCTATTAATCATAGAGAAGTTAAATGACACCTGTAATATATATGTAAGGCAGGCTTTATTTTACTAAAATAAGTTAGTAAGAGACTATTCATACACAAACACACACGGTTTATTTTTATAAAATACTAAGTCATTATTAATATGCACATTATATATTGTACTGCTAGCAATTATCACACTTAAAAAGAAGATTGTGAATAAATCCATGGGTAAATGGTTCTGGAAAATAATCATCTTTTATTCATTGTCAAAATTTATAACAAAGAAAATGACAATGACTGAATTTAAATATAAATTTTAAAAGTCTCAGATAGCTTCTTTTTCTTTTTCTCTTTGTAAAACAAAAATCACACAAATCCTGAATAATTGTAGCTTTGCATTTATTTTCATGGTCTGTTTTTCAGCCTTCTGAAGTGTAGCATTCTCCATTATGATTTTTATGTTTCTTAAAATAATGCACTTTTTTTGATAGGACTAAGTCTGTATTTTCTGATCAACTTCTTTTCTAACTTTCTAATATAATTTAATTTAAATTTTATAGGCAGTCATAATGAAACTGAGTTTTAACTGGGACAGGCCATCGTTTTGTACTGATTCTCTGGTAGACTTCCAGTTGGAAGAAGGAAGTAATAATCTGCTGGCTTGGGGTGAGCCAGGTCAGTTTGAGGGCCACTGCTTCAACATAGGGTCAGCTCAGCTGTTCAGACCCAGCCTTCCATCTCCTTAAAGGCTCATTGCTGTTCCCTAAGGACTGCAGTGTTCCTATGGTCATTAAATAAAGAAACTTCCATTTGACAAATAAAATGGCTAAAATTAATCTCTGTGGGGATTTCGAAGAAAATGCCTGTGTGTTTGAGCTCCTACTAAGTGGTACATCAGAGAAGTAATCAAACACACTTGTGTTTTTTTAGGGAACTCCCAGAATAATGTAGTTACTCATATAGGGACCCTCTATTAAATGGTTTTAAAAATCAATTTTCAGTGTCTTTGTTATAAAACTCATGAATAAAAAATGTAGTTCTTACTTTCTAGCTTTAATTGATAACTGTAGGTAATATATCCTCATATTTCTTGTTTTTTTTTTTAAGATTTTATTTTTAAATAATCTCCTTGTGAATATGGAGCTCAAACTCACAACCCCGAGATCAAGAATCACATGCTCCACCTACTCAGCCAAGCAGGTGCCCCCAATATCTACTTGTATTTCTATTATATTTTCATTGCACTGGGCAGGCTTCTTAAGGTATCATCCATTCTTTAAGAGTTGGATATTTGCCTTCATTTTAGTTTATTTCAATATAGTAGAGATAGAAACATCCCTTTTGTAGTCAGTTTTGGCTAGCATACCCTAAAATTTACTAACTAATTATAGTGAAATCACAACTCTGCATTCTTCATTGAGAAGAAGTTGGTGGCAGCCTGTGAAGAAAATAATGTAGTGTGGTTAGCCAACATTCCTGTTTCCTCTAGTGGAATGTGACTAGTTTAATCAATTACATAGGCAGCAAGACGTTCCTAAATTACCAAAAAGGAAATGGTTCCCTGCCACTATATATATTTTAATATCAAACATCTCTAGTTTCATCTATCCAAGGTTTGAAATAATTTCATTCGAGAGCAAGAATTTCCTATCCTCTTCTAGGTCCTTCCAGCTGGACTGAGAATCAAATTGACATGAG